>CM022756.1:26746300-27141300 GCA_012411365.1 Ameiurus melas
GTGTGTGTTGATTATCAGATTATTCCACAGAGAGACAAAAGAGACAAAGTAATAAACACACAAACAGACAGATGGTGTGTGTGTGTATAAAAAGAGAAAGCGGTCAGATTATTCTGCACTGACTCATTATTAGTGTTTATTATACACACACACACACACACACAACACACACACACACACACACACACACACACACACAGAGAGACAAGCAGATATACAAAAACAAAGAGGCAGTCAGACACAGACAGATAAACAACAGGTTGATTCAGCATTACTGTTACCACACACACACTGCAGACGGTTTATTAGTGTGTGACCCCAACGTGACCAAGGAAGCTAACTATGTCTTCGTCTACAACCCCCCTCTCTCTCTCACTCACACACACACACACCACCTGCTGTGAAACTGGGTCAACTGTGGTTTATGAAAACAACTCTACAGAACAAATGCCAAGTCAGACATGTCGCACACACACACACAGATTATCGAGTTTATTTTAGCAGAAGCACTTCGCAGCGCGTGTGACAGCGAGCCTTTCTCACCTGGTCCAGGGGCATGTCTGACTGCAGGTGAAACTTCACCTTCATCTGCTGGAGCACGGTGCTGAGTTTGGTCTGGTCAGCGGTGCCCTCGTAGCGGCGGCTCAGGTGCAGGTAGAGCGGCCAGCGGGCGGAGTCAAAGCCCCAGTGGCAGGTGCGCTTGTCTGGTGTGCGGTGAGAGTGCATAACGAAGTTCTGAGGCGAGAACAGCAGCTGACACTCCACACACTGCACACACGGTGCGTCTGGACGCACATAGAATTGAGGGACGAAGACGCCGCGGCACTTCCCCAGGCACCGGTGCTCCACCTGGACAGAGAAAAGAACACAGTACAGAACGTTTTAACACCGAATAACAAAATGCATGCTGCAGGACACCATTTGTTTCATCACCGACCTGGAAGCCGAACTGTCCATTAACAGTTGAAATTTTCGCCCCGGGCTGGGTGTGGTTGTGGGTGGACCCGGGGCGGAGCAGCGCGTTGCACAGCCTCTGTGCGTCGGTCAGTGTGATGAGGCCGCAGGACGGGGCGTTGAAGGGCAGGATGCCCAGCACTTTGAGGACATGCAGCTGGTCAGCATCACAGCGGGCACAGTACACATACAGCTCGTCACACACGACATTGATCTGCTGCAACGTGAAGTCTCGCAGCACCGAGTTCAAAACCTGCGGCAGACACAGGCGCTTCTCTCCGCCCACCACAAAGCTGGAGATCGACTCGCCCTCCAACACCGAGTGCATCAGCTCCGTCGACCTGTCACTAGGTACCAACAGAGGCCCCGCCCCCAGGATGGAGGGTGAAGGAAGGGGAGGGGTCATAGAGGTCTGCGCCGAGCTCACGTCGGCGCGGGCGGAGAAAGCGGCCGGTCCCCCGAGCGAGCTCCGGCTGCTCAGTGTGAACTGAGCCAGCGTGTGTTTGAGACCTGGACTCAGGTCCAAGGCTTTATCGCACTCCGAGTCTTCGCGCTTCACCCTGCGCGTCAGCTTCATCTCCGCCATCATGCGCTTCTTTATGGGAGCATTCTCCGGTCTGTCCCTGCACACACGTTTCACCCCGCACCGCAGAGCACTCACATCTCTAACCGGCACCGACACGCTCGCCATACCGTCTCACACACCGTCACCTTTCTGCCCACACCTGTCTCACACCTCCCGTTGGCTTGTCTCACTGTGACAGACGTTCCGGTCTCAGTACTGGGACACAGCTCCACTTCCTGTCAAAAATAAAACAGTAACTGTGGATAAGAGCTGAAAACCATAGTATGAATAAAGTTTAATTTTTAGTATTTATTATAGTCCCTCTTTCTCTGTAATATCAGAGACATTTCCCTCAGTTCCCATTTCTAACATACTGAATAACTATTTAAACCCCCACACATATTCCACTTTTTATATTAACAATAATACATACAACAATATACATAAAAATATATTTTAAAAAATCTGAAATAAACGACGTGTCTGAGGTAAATCACACCGTGCCCGAGTGTAATCCCCTCAGAGAGTCGTCTCAATGGAGAGCACTAAAGCTGCGGCTGAATCCTGAACCTGTCGTTTCTCCCTACTTAGGTGCACTACATGTCGCACTGAATGACTGCGGATACGCTGTATGTAGCGCGCTACAGGCCGCCATTTGGAGCACAGCCATAATGCGCTAAATCCAACTGGGGGGACCACCACACCATAAGCAAAACGTTACACTCACTCAAACTCACACACACAGGGGAAAAGATAAACGTTAATCAATTATGTGTTTAAATTAATGTGTACTACCGGAAATAATCTGAAGGAGGAGCTAGGCTAGTTAGCTCGTCGGCTAACGAACGCTCTGCTGATGTTATCGCGGCGCGAGCCTTCTCGAGAAAGAAAATTCGCCTCAGACATCACGTCTTTCGAAGCAAAACGAAAGAACACGAGAGAAAATACGTAGCTGCGATAACGACACGCTTTCCGACAGATTTTATTCTCACCGACAGAACTGAAGCGGATTTAAAGGACCTTACCGTGCTCGAGTGCTCTCTCTCTCTCTCTCTCTCTCTCTCTCTCTCTCTCTCTCTAAATCACTCAGTCTGGGTTTCTCTCGACAGCGCGAGACGTGAAAACGTCACCAGACTGCGCTTACTACCCGTATTTCGTACAAACCCCGCCTTAATGCAGTACGATTGGGGGACAGAATGGGCAGTAGCCAATCACAGCGCGGAGAAATCGGCTGGGCGAGGAAGAGAAGGCGTGGTTGTCTAGAAACGGGTGGGCTCTGTAACACAACGGATTTTTCCTTTGATCGACGCAGGGAAAACAAGTTCAAGTTTCGAAATTATTTCCGCAGAGAGATCGAGATCGCGGCTAGAGTTTAACCTGCTTTATTTTCGTCAACATTTCCATAAAGTTATTGTAGTTATTATAGCTTTCAATTCAACTATTTTTCACAAGAAAGGAGGACAGTGAGACAATCTCTGTCTCTAATTCACACTTGTTTATTTATTTATTTAATTTAAATTTTAAGATGCACCAAGTGCTGTTATTATTATTTATTTGTTGTGGGGTTTTTTTTTTTTTTTTGGGGGTTATGGGTTCAGACTTTAAAAATAAGCTTTTAAATAAGCTGCAATGATACAGCTAATACCACCGTGACTTCTTGATGATTGAAAAGCTGAAGGGTTTTACAGTTTACTTTAAAACAACTGTATATAATCTACTGTATTTTGATAACTAGAGAGAGGGCGAGAGAAAGAAAGAAATAATTTTACATTTCTTTTCTGTTGAAACGTCTTTACCTGCCCCCCTGAAATTATGGGATAGCACATTAGCTTGCACAGCGTTCCGAATTAGCAGAAAATTCAGCCATTTTAGGGGCGAATTTGTCAACGGTCAGTTGTCAAATTAACGTTGGGAAGCTGAACCCACACACACACACACACACACTTCAAGAAATTAAACTTGTCCGAACTGTTGCTAAGCAACAGGGAAACCTGAACCTGGAGCATAATAAGCTAGCTAGTGGCTGAGAAGAATATTTGACTAGCACATAAGATATTGTATAGGCACAATGACAGTAAAAACATCTAAAACACCAACATTTACCTCAGATATGTTGATAATTACAAAAAATAAAAGACTTTATGACTAAAATGATACAGTTTATTACACGCATTAACTGCTAACAACTTCCGACACAAATCATGTAGACTTCTCAGAAATACCTTGACACACAACTTAGTTTAAACATAATGTATAAACTTAGTTTGTTGTTAAAGTAATACTGACTCAAAACATTTTTCTTTTCGTCCTATAGTTAATATGTAAGCAATAAAAAACTTGGAGTGTGCCTGATATAAAGAAAAAATAACTGTTACTATCCAAACCCAGCTGAACAAACCAACAAACAAACAACAGAGGCCATCACAGAAATTCAAATTGTTTTCACTACAAATAAACCATCAGCTAACCATTAAAACCATTACTGGACCATAATGGTATCCACTAGTCATACATAACATGCACCAATAGAAGGCAACAAATTACCAGTAGAGACCCACAGGGACCAGTACATCTTCTCTTAAAACCAATACAAATTACAATTCCTATTATAACCAATACAAATTTTATGAGGGAGGGTTTCTATTTTTTTTCAGCAGGGAAGTTGATTATTTTCCTATAACAACAAGTGTCTTATTCCTTTTATACCACAGCACTTGGCCAACAACCTATTTTTTATCTAATAAAAATTCATTTTTTAAATGTTTATAGTTACATTTAATATGTAGAATGTTGACGAAACAAGTTAGTTCCTGTTGTCACTTACGTTAGAGCAGCTATAAACAGTCATTCTCTGACCAGACTCTCTTTATTCTCTTTCTTGAAGTTAATAAGACAAAAGCAAACAAACAAACAAACAAACAAATCAGCTTATCATGTTACTCAGAAACCGCAAAGAAGCACAAACTCATCTGTCTTGAAGATGACTGAAATCTTAAAGTTACCCTGCTGAAAAAACCCCAATAAAAACCATCACAGAAATTCTAATGGTTTCATCAGCTAGCCTTTGAAACCATTACCATTATTGGTAACCAATGGAAGTCAACAAATTATTAATAGAAACCCACAGGGACCATTAGTTTCCATTAAAAATTCTATGAGGGTTTCTATTTTTTTTCAGCAGCTTTCCCTCTGACTGTTACAAAGTGCTGACACTGGAGACTCCTTACATACATGTTACATAAATGTCTCCTTACTTCACGAAGAAGAAAACTTCATATCAACAAGTGCTATTATTAGAGGAAAAATAAACTATATTCCTCCTGGGTGAGCTGCTCAGTTGGTGTTAAAGTTCCTCAGCAGCCATTTGTCAGACTGTATTGAGATGTTAAGGAGTCAGAGTGCATTCACACACTCATTCAGTAACACCACACTGCATTCACACTCTGAAAGTTCACACAGTGACGGATGTTGCCTGAGGTGCTACGTTTTTGTTTCATTTCAGTCCCAGGTCCTGATCACAGAACCTCCTCCACACACAACACACACACACACACACACACACACACACACACACACTTAACCTAACAACAGTGAAAAAGAGCTTCTCAGTGAAACAATTACAGTGCCTTGCGAAAGTATTCGGCCCCCTTGAACTTTTCAACCTTTTGCCACATTTCAGGCTTCAAACAAAGATATAAAATTTTTATTTTTTGTGAAGAATCACCAACAAGTGGGACACAATTGTGAAGTGGAACGAAATCTATTGGATATTTTAAACTTTTTTAGCAAATAAAAAACTGAAAAGTGGTGCATGCAAAATTATTTCTGCCCCTTTACTTTCAGTGCAGCAAACTCACTCCAGAAGTTCAGCGAGGATCTCTGAATGATCCAATGTTGTCCTAAATGACTGATGGTGATAAATAGAATCCACCTGTGTGTAATCAAGTCTCTGTATAAATGCACCGGCTCTGTGATAGGATGAAGACCAAGGAACACACCAGGCAGGTCCGTAATACTACTAAGCTAGTGTTGGCAAACATGAACAAGTGTGACATTTACACTCATGGTGTGTTTTACACGGTCAGGTTTTCATCTCTCTCAGCGCCCACACACGTCTTTAAAGTTCACAAACAGTGCATTCACACTGACCTCTTGACCCCGGCGGCTCCCACTGTGACCTCCTGACCCCTGCTGGTCTGTGCAGTCACATGACCTCAGATCACAAGGGTCAAAGCTAAGGCACCATTTGTTAAGTCTGCAGTGTGTGTGTGTGTGTGAGAGAGAGTGAGCGAGTGTACAACTGCATTTAGCAGTGAGGTTAATTCAGAAGCAGCCTGCAGAACCCGACTGTTTTTATTGCTACATGTTTGAAGGTGAACATGACCGGATTTAGGATGGAAGCTCCTAATATACTGTAGCTAATCAATAGCTCCTTATTAACCATCGAATTAAGGCACTAGATAGTGAGACCGGGAGAGTGAGACAGTGAGTCTTACAGTACCATGTGTGCATGTATTATATGGTATTGGATGTTCAGTTTTTACAGTTTATCATCAAAATTATCATCTGATTCTTTTCTGGCAAAAAAATAAAATAAAATCATGATTTAGTTAAGCATTTCATTTGGGCAGGGCTTAGGGGTCAGGGGTGGGGCTTAGGAGGCAGGAAGACAGTAAATAGAGCCGTGCTTCGCTACTATAATCTGATGTAAACGAATAATTTCTAACCCAAACTTTGTAATTAATCAACACTTTCTGACCAATCAGAGTTTAGACCTCGGCAGCACCAAGCAGGCAGGAGTGTAATAAGAGTGAACTAACAGTGTAATAAGTATCTGATCATCGTTATTATCCCATGTGTTTTTATTTAAAACAGATTTTTTCCCTCAATTTAACAGCTTCATCAGAGGAACAGAAATAATAACAGCGATAATAAAAATAACAGGAATAAGAACAGTGGAATTTCATGAGTGTTTCTTTTCATCTAAAAACAGAGGTGGAATACCAGAGCTCTTACACACACACACAAACACAGAGTATACAGAATAAGAGTAGTGTGTAGCATGTAGTGTGTGTGTGTGTGTGTGTGTGTGTGTGTGTGTGTGCGCGCGCGCATGTGTTTGGAACACATCATGAACTGTAAAGGATACACAGCATATATCGGAGCTCATGAACAAGTATGTGTGCGTACACATGTAGTGTATAATTTGGTCATTAGTGTCCAAGGTCCAGTAGAAGGAGACAGCTATAGTGATACAGACCAGTGGTGAGAGAGTGAGACATGAGTGTAAGGAGCGAGCGTGCACAAAAAGAAAAAAAAAAAAAAAACCCACAGAGATTTGACAAAAACAATGGAAGCTCTGTGTGCGCACACACACACACGGACGGACAGTCCCCATCGGTCTCGGATGTTGAACGAATGTGTAAGCACATACACACTCTCCTCACACACACTCCTCCGCTGACATCAGCAGTGGGTTGATGTACTCGAAGCCTTCAAACTCTGACTGGTCAATCTTCTTCACCACGTCACTGCAACACACACACACACACACACACACACACATTAGATCGGGGCAGTGATGCAGTTAGTGTTGAGCTGCAGTACAGGTGATGAGGTCACTCTACAGCATTACTGATCCTGGACTGGGGGCAGAGCAACACATCAAAATGGCAAATGGCGCACTTATATAGTGCTTTTATCCAAAGCGCTTTACACGGTCTCATTCAAGCATTAACACACCAATGGTAGCAGTGCTCCCATGCAAGGTGCCAACTCGCCATCGGGAGCAACTTGGGTTTCAGTGTCTTTTGCCCAAGGACACTTCGCCATGTGGAGTCAGGCCGGGAATCGAACCTACGATTAGTGGACAAACTGCTCTACCACCTGCGCCACAGCCGCCCCAACATCAACACAGCAGTATTCTCATGCTTCGTGACAGACAGACAGACAGACACTCACTCATCGTCAGGGGTGAGCTGGATGGGCTCGTTGGTGAACTGTGCATCGAAGTTATCGAGTCCAAATTCACCGGAGATGTTCGGCTTGAAGGGAGGAACCACCTGTTTCTGTTCCATCTGTAACACACACACACACACACACACACACACACAAATCTGAGTAATCAGCAGTTTCACACAATGACTCTTCTGTCTCCAGAATTAATCAGACAGACTAGGACAGGCAGAGAGAGACAGACAGATAACCTGGGGCAGAGACAAACAAACAGGACAGAGTCAGACAAACAGGGGCAGAGATACAGACAAACAAAACACCAGACCAGGGACAATGACAGATAGACAGAGCGACCAACTGACCACAGAAGGGGCAGACAGATGGGCACAAAAACAGAGTGACTCACCAGGTCCCAGTCTACATTTCGAAAGAAAGGATGAGCCATAATGTCAGCAAAACCTGTCTGAGGATGACAACCCAGACGCTCCTTAGGGTCCTGACACACAGAAAGAGTGAGATAGCTGAAGTTATTAGCATTACTTATTTGGATCCCAATGTTTGGATCCCAAGTACCAAACCCTCACAGTTAACTCTGAATAAAACACTCGCCACCTACTCTGGGTAAAAGAATCCTAGTGCTGATTGGCTGAGAGACCATAATTATGTGGTCATATGTAAACAATATGGACACCACCTGCCAATAAGTCTGGGATGGTCATAAGAATGGATAGATTGATTTTGTTCATCACTAGGGCGCTGTAACGGTCAAACAGAACCTGGTGTGTCAGATCGAGCTGAATCTGCCAATCAGCATTCAGGAAGCATTTAGCAAGATTAACGTAGAACTCAACATAAAAAAAATTTCTCATTATTTGTACTAGTATTACAGAGACGCAAATGTGTGTGTGTACGTTTACCTTGTTGAGGAATCCCTTCAGTACACTGGCTGCTTTCACTGACAAAGACCTGGGGATCCTGATCTGCTTCTCCAAGATCACTGACACACATACACACAAGATCATGAACACATTTACATGATCACATTTCTCTTCTGTTGTCCTTCTAAGTGTGGCTGTTTGTTGATAGTGTAATCCTGTATGTTACCCTGGAATAAATAATCTTCCGTGTTCTGGTCCGGATTGTCGGAGCTGCCCACGATGTCGAACGGAGACCTGCCTGCCATCATCTCGAACATCAGCACCCCCAAAGCCCACCAGTCCACACTGAACCCTACACACACGCATACATACATATACATTATATATACACATATACATACATACATACATACAAGTGTGTGTGTGTGTGTGTATATATATATACACACATACACACACACACACACAGGAATACTAGAAGCAATTAGTGTGCAAGGTGCATTATTATATAGTAGTTGGGTGCGTGTGTGTGTACCATAGTCCTCTCCTCTCAGGATTTCAGGGGCAATATAGTTTGGGGTCCCACAGAATGTGCTGGTGGTGTCTCCAGGCCTCAGACCCTCCTAAGACACACACACACACACAAGTATTAAGCCACCTTGTAGATGCTCACTTCGAGACCAACGTTCCTCTTTTGCCATGTACACCCTGCCCCTCTCTCACACAAACACACACCCACCCACCCACCTTGCACATGCCATAGTCAGTGAGTTTGATGTGTCCCTCAGACTCCAGCAGGACGTTGTCCAGTTTCAGGTCTCTGTAGATGATGCCTCGTTCGTGCAGGTAGTTCAGAGCCAGACTAATCTCAGCAGAGTAGAACCTGACACACACACACACACACACACTCTCAGGTGTGTTACCTGATCACCTGTAACAGGTGAATCTCTCCCTCAAGTCAGTACTTGTTCCCTACCTGGCGTGTTCCTCTGGAAGCTTTCTCTGCCGCTGCATGTGGAACATTAGGTCTCCTCCGTTTACGTACTCGATCACAAAGAAGAGTCTGTACGTACATACGTGTACACAAACACACACAAAGTATTAACTGTGGGCGTGTACCAAATCACAGACCCTATTCATATACAGACCATAAACAAATTCCACTGTGGAAAAGTGTGTGCGCGCGCATGCACATGTCTAACCTGCTCTCAGTCTGGAAGCAGGAGTGAAGTCCCACCAGAAACGGGTGATTGGAGGCCTGTTCAAACACATGCTTCTCTGTCTGCACCCAGTCTATGTCCTATATACACACACACACAATTAACACACCGGTAACACAGAAACACTGAAGCCGATATTGTATGACGTGTTAATAAGCACACTGTCATTAACAAGGTGTTAATTACCTCGTCATCATTAACGAGCTCCTTCTTAACGACCTTCATGGCATAGATGCGCTCAGTCTTCTTCAGGCGCACAAGCAGAACTTTAGCGTAGCTCCCTCTGCCAATCACCCTGAGCAAGTCAAAATCAGACAGACCCAGACTGGAGGGGGCTTTACCTGGTTCCCTGCTGCTCACCGCCTGAATGCACGCGCACACACACCTGTATTACTATCTTTGTGGGAATTCTCAATAACTGCATAGAGTTCTAATCATATTTCTCCACAATGCCAACACTGCCCACCATCTCGCTCTCTCACACACACTTATATTATTGTTGAACTCTGACCTCATGCTCCTCTCCCATATGGTTGATGCTCTCACTGGAGTCCTTATGAGGGAGAACTAAACAAGAGAGAAAAAGTGAACAATAGATCCTCAGCAGTGTGAAATCACACACACACCATCCAGAAAAAGGGTTAATTACCTGGCTCTGGGTGTTCAGCTGGGTGTGGCACCGGGTCCACTCGCTCCAACACTGGCTCCTGCTCAACACACACACACACACACACATACACACAATAATTAACGCTTGCTTAATGTTGCGGTTATATGATTGTCCTAATTAATGTGGCACCACTGTCTGTGCAAGTAATACAATAATAAACGCTATACCTGTACCAGCACAACTAACACCGTAATGAACACCCTATATGTGTCCGTGTAATTAACACTGTAACTATTGTACCAATTTATGGTACCTGTATCTGCCATTAACACCATACCCGCATATGGTTAAATAACCCAGAGTAATTAACACCGTACCTGTATCTGCCTGCCACACTCCACTGTGACCAGTTTGTGACACTTCTTGTGGATGAGCAGTTTGCAGCTGATGCACTTGAAGCCCTGGCGACCGAGCCCCCAGATCCGGTCAGTGCAGATAGCACAGTGAGCACGCTGAACACACACATGGTGTTAATGTGTTAAAGATCACACAGAGTCAACATTATTATTACTACTATTATAATTAGAGGTGATGATCTGTACTCTGTTGAAGCGTTTGGCCTGGAAGGCGTGTCCGTTAGCGTAGTAGAGTTTCCTCCAGCGTCGAGCTCCACGCCGATAAATCGACTCTAAACACACACAAACACACAGCGTATCTCTCTGTGAGGTGAAATTAGATTAAGATCACACACAGTGTACCTCATGCTAAGTACATGCCCCCAAAATTAAAACATCAACACAGATTGGGAGTTAATTATAAATAAAGATGTGTGTGAGAGAGAGAGAGAGAGAGAGAGAGAGGAGACTCACTGTCCTCTCCGGGACACGGCATTCCAGGTTTCTCCGGGACACATGGAAACACTACAGAACACACACACACACGGTCAGATTCAGGGTCTATTCCAGAAAGCAGTTTTAACAAACCCTAAACATTTGCGTGAACGGCGAGTTGCGTGATCAAGTTATCACAGAGTAGTAGAATTAATACAAGTAAAATTTCCATAGTTGGGAGTGTGTTGATAAAGACCTACAGTGGAGGTGCGACAGAATCTGTTAAATAACTCACAGTCCTTACAAGTCTAAACACATATTGCGAATGTCGTCACTACCGAGTGGACGGTACTAAATCCGTTTCATTCAGTCATCACCAATCTGATTGGTTAATGGAGTCTTCTGAGTAAATACACTGATTAGTTCAGATCTGGCAGATTGTTTCTTCCCGTTTTTTTTTGTCAAAATAGGCTCTTAGCCAGCGCGCTTAAATTATCAGGCACACAGTAGGTAAAATTTTTAAAGATGAAATATCTCCGCCGCCGTTTAGTGCACAGACACAAGATATAATATGGAAGCTCATCTTCCGGTGCTTGGCGTGGTTGTTTCAGAGTTACTAGTGAGAATATGATGTGAATGACAAGTGATAAGGGAACCTGCTTTGCAGCATACCGTTGGCATAGCAACTGAGCCAGACCCATGCTGATCTCGGTTTATGGAATGGAAAATTCCGTGTTTTTTCCCCCGAACGTATCAGGGTGAGGAGCTGAACTTACCGTGGATGATGAGCTCGGAGTCTTTGTTCAGTTCATAGAGACGGAGAGCTTCTTCCAGCTCCAGCTGAGACGACACAGTGCAGGGGTCCCCTACACACACAAACACAGATATAGTGTCAATCAAATAAAACATGGCAACCAGCAGTTCATGATGAGTCTAATTATAATTGATATTTAATACAAGACCAAATGTATACATAGAGAAGATTATAAGAATGTGTTTATATTCTGTGTGTGTGTGAGAGAGACGTAGAGAGAAAGACCTTCTTCATCAATCCACTTCATGGTGAAGAGCTGGTCATTGTCCAGAGCGCACATGTCCCTCACCTCACTGTACAGACCCTCGTATGAGATGGACGGCTCAAAGTGTGTGATCATGATGTCCCTGGGGGGGGGGGGGTATAAAAAATATATAAATAGAATATTAATAAATTGATGAAACATTATTAGAAATTGTTGAGGAAGACAATGTACAGGCAAGCTGAAGATGGGAGAGAGAGAGAGAGAGAGAGAAGACTGAGACAAAGAAGAGAGAAGAGGAGAAGAAGAGAAAAGATGGAGAAGATAGATCAAGAGAGAATAAGATAAAGAAGGAGAGAGAAGATTGAGATGAAGAAGATAAAGAATGAGAGAGAGAGAGAGAGAGAGAGAGAGAAGATTGAAATGAAGAGAGAAGATGGAAATGAAAAAGAGAGAAGATGGAGGCAGAAGCCAGGTAATTCCTGTCATTCCCAAATTTAAAACCACATCTATTAAAAAAGAAAGAAAACTCTGACACAGTCTCTTGCTCTGTAACAAATGTTCCACACATCCTGAACCTGCAGTGTTCTGCTGCTGCTTTGTGAATAATCCTCAACGTATTACACAGGGACCTCTAGCTGTTCCTCAGAGCGCGCTTCTGCCTGAACAGCTCCAGACTCTTCTCTAGAGTGAAGCAGTGTGTTACCTTCCCTCAAGTGTGCTACAGAACTTTATCTCCACAAAACTTCTTGAAAGTCGCCCAATTCTGAGAGATGGAGATCTACAACTGATGGAGTCCCATCCTCTTCTGCTGTGTTCGAGGAACCGGATCAGCACCTTCATAACTAGAGGGTCTATTCGTTCTTCCCCTGAACCATCCAGATCTCCTCCAGCAGTTTGTGGCTTTGGATTAGTGGGTGATGAAGTAGAGGTTCCTCCATTACCCGTCATCCAGGGGGTTCCACAGATATTATTACCACACTCGCAGCCACACTTTATTACTAAAATAACTACAAACTCCACAAATCACAAAAAACATGTAAGACCTGCCTACACACACTATTGTAATGTGTGTATGAAAGAAAGAGAGACACAGATAGAGAGAGAAAGAGCGATAGAGACACACAGAGAGCGAGAGAGAGAAAGAGAGAGGGGGGTGCAGGGGTGTGTGAGAGGGGGGCAGAGGGAGAGAGAGAGAGGGAGAGAGAGGGGGGGCGCGCACAAAGGGAGGGAGGGGGGGCGAAATGGGAACAACTTCCTCACATTACAGGTTTATCAAGTCCTGAGTGACAACATTCTCTCTCTCTCTCACACACACACACACACACACACACACACACACACACACACACACATACATACATACATACACACACACACACACACACACACACACAGAGTGACTACAACATAGAACTATTTCCAGACAAAGAGAGACACCGATACTGAGGATGTGAGTGTGTGTTGGAGATAAATGTGGTGGTTATTAATGTACTTTTGCGTTACAAAGACAGTGACAGACACACACACCAACACTTGGTGTGTAATTTATTAACAAATGAAATTCATTAGTAAACACATACTATGTGTACGATTTCTTTCATATTCCGTAAACATTCAATACAATCTCTTCCAGCCAAACAGAATAATAATAATAATAATAATAATAATAATAATAAAAACTAATTTAAACGAAACAGTAATTATAGAGTAACACAAAGAGAAAAAACAATCATAATGTTTAATGGGATTAATAAACAATTCCCTCAATTACCCTAACCTGGTTTTATTCTCCACATGATTTGAGAATAATAAAATATTATTATTATTATTATTATTACTACTACGTCATAACTAAAAAACTACTGAGAAGTAAACAACTAAACGGCATATGATAAAAAAAACAACAACAACGACAATAGGAATGGACTGTACATTTTGTAAAAACTTTAATAAATAAATGAATAAATTAATAACGAACTAAAAGAGCCAGGAACTACGAGCGCTCCAATAACACACAATGCTAATTTAGTTTAGCTCAAAGCTACAGGAGAGATCTTATCCCAAACACGGGGACTGTCTATTCGAGTAAACGGTGAAGTGTTTTAAATGTGAAATAAAAGTCCAAATGAAGCGTAGTTTCCTGCCACACACTTACCCGCGGTAGTAGGCCTTGACCCGGACCTGGTGCGGATTGTCCCCCGGGTGACTCGCACTGCTGTCCCGCACAGTCGGCATCCTCAGCGCCGGGAGTGAGCGAGTGCTAAACTAGCTAACTGCCAGTCGGCTGAACGATAACCAACACTAATAAAAAACTAAATAAAACTTTACATTTACGGTTTTAACTAAAATAACAACAACACTAATAAGAAATCCGCTGAATAAACACGGTATTTCCTGTAAAAGTGTAAGGAGGAGCACCGGAACTCACAGGAACAACTAAACAGCTAAAACTTCTCCAGCCGACGGCACAATTCCAAATAATTCGCCCCTTCCTGTAGACGCGCACTTTCCCTTGCTTAGTGTCTGCACTTCACTCTAGTGCACTATGTACGGGTGAGAATACAATTGGAATTCGACCAATGAGGAAACAGTTGGACTGAACCAAGTGTGGAATGCGCAGGGAGGTGCGTGCAAACATATCCGTAGTTAGAAATGCAAATATAACAATAAATAAAGTAGCTAAAGTGACGTTTCTGGATATGATAGGATGACTCAACGGATTAGTGGATTTGATAAATATCCAAGGATTTAATGTTATTTAAAAAATGTTTTGCGTTGAATGGACAGAAGCGTTGAGATTCATTGAGATTATACCAACTGAGCTGCGGAGAGGGGAGGCTGAATAGGGTTAGCTGAGTGTGCATACTGTAATATGCACACACTCTTAAAAAACAGTAATTATATATATATATATATATATATATATATATATATATATATATATATATATATATATATATATATATATATATATATATATACACAAAGAACAATCAGATGTATAATAATAATAATAATAATAGACTTTACTCAAGCTACATTGTTCTCACCATATTCTAGACAGTTTCTTGTTTGTAGTGACTCATAAGAAGATGCTGTACAGGGCATAATGTTGCACCAAACACCAAGCTACACTACATGATGAAAAGTATGTGGGCTTGTGGAACTAATTCCAAAACCATGATTAATATGGAGTTAATCCCCCCCATCACTCTTTCTGTGAAAGTTTCACTTTTGGAACATTCATTCTTCTTCATTAGCTAAGCTCTTTATCCTGGTCAGGATCATGTTAAATGGTGTGTGAGCAAAGTTGTTGAAGAGATGTTACTGAGATTAGCTGTTCATTTGAAAGCCCAGTGGTGTCCTGTGTTCCTAAACAGCAGCTGAAGTAGAAAAGGATGAAATTATTTCAAGAGTTGTTTGTTCTCTAATATAACTGTGTGACCGACTTGCTAGGAAGCTAACATTAGCTACGTCTGTTTGTAACAGTAACTTGCAGAGTCACATAGCTACACTCATAGTTCAGAACAAAATGCAAGAAATCTTATACCTGAATAAATAAATGGGAATGTACTTAGGTATCAGAAGTTACTGTGTACTGTGAGTCATTGCAGTTACAAACATTTATTATAACCAATAACAAGCAATAACTCACAGGACATTTGCTACTTTGCTACATTTACAAGCATGTGTGGAATCGAACTGGAAGTCTCACACAAAACGAGGATGTATGAGCTTTTACTTACCTCCAGGTTTTAAAATAAGGCGGTATCGTTTCCCTTCAGGAAATGCTCTTGAGAAAGCGGTCGTATTTATTCTCCCTCTCTGATCTGAAATTAGATTTTTGCCTTGGTGATGCTCGATTCTGGAATGTAGCTGTGAAGATTTCTCGACTGTTCGGCCAAAAGGAGCACTGAAGTTGGATGAATGAGCCTGGTTCGCAGCTCGTTTAACACTTCATCCCACGGGTGTTTTATAAGAGCCAAGTTCATACACAACAAAATCTGCAATGTACTTCTGTACAGGTTTTCGTTGGTGAATGATCAGCTCCTTCCTCAAACTGTTGTCATGATGCATACAATTCTCAAGATCAGGAGTCGTTGCGTGGTCTGGTGGAGCGTAGTCTGGATGTGGACCGAGCAAAGTACTTCAGTGGGTCAAACCAAATACTTGAATAAATAACGTTACGGCTCTGATAAACGTATGAAAAAGAAACGGCAGTAGTTTAAAGGCTTCTCTTTTCTAAACATGAATCAAGTTCTGTAGCGACTTCTCCATTTTGGTTTATTCAGTCACATTCATTTGTGTAAATTATTTCATTTAATTGAATTGATTTTTCACCGTAACCCCTCTGGAACAACATGGCTGATTTAAAGGAACTTCAATCATGAAAACAGTATGTTTATAGACAAGAATAGAACCAGGCCTATCATTAAAAAAAAGTGTAGGCAAAATCATCAGAACGCCGTGTGAAGTGCAGCAAATCAATTAGTCATTTAGTCAAAGTGGTATAAGAGTTTCTCATGGCTTTTACACAGAATTCAAATGTGCATGCAGCTGTCTTCCACTGACCATGTGATGCATTGCATAGATCTTTGCTAAACAAAATAGTCTACCTTGTTTTTCGCCAAAGAACTGCCTTACTCTGATGCATGTATCAACCTGCTCAGTGTGTAAATAGTTTCATACAAAATAGTCCACTCAACAGTCATAACACGCAAATATACACCGTATGCTTCATCATACATTTCAGTAATGCCACTAGAACTGATTACAGCAGAATTCTGACATGCAATTATTCGATTGAACAAACATAAACATGATGCCACTCTCCTCCCACCAGCATCAGATCCACCAGCATGTCACATCAAACTTTAAAAGACGTCCAATTTTCTAGTTCACTGGTGCAGCTCATCATCTGTCAGTTGTTAGAGATTTTTCCCCCTGAGTAACTCACATGGACGAGATGTCCATGATTCCCGAATGCCTACACATCCTGGCTATGATTTATATGCTTAAAAAATCTGATTGTTGTTTGTTTGTTTTCAAATGTAACAATCCTGACATAGATATCAAACTTATTACAGTATTTTGGATTTAAAGAATTGTTCAAGTGTTCATCATTGGGGACGACTATGCTTATGCAATTTAAACACAGACTTTGCTTCATTTATTTGGGAGTCCTTTAAACCTCCATGCAAATCTCTTCCACTTCTAATAGTTTTTGGACAAAACAGCCGTCCAAAGAGGACCAAAGAGGAAAACGACCATCCAAGCTGTTATCAGAGTCAGGTCCAAAAACCAGCATCTGTCATGGTATGGGGGTGTGTCAGTGCCCATGGAATGGATACCGTGCACATCTGTGAGGGCAGCATTAATGCAGAAAGATATGTACACATTTTGGAGCAACATATGCTTCCATCCAGAGCAGGACAATGTCAAACAACAAACTGCGAAAATTTGAAAATTTGACAACTCTAGGGGGCCACAAAGGGATGCACCCTACACAAGGAGGCCCACACGCTGAAAAAGATTGAGAGCCACTGCCCTACATGTAAGAAAATTAGATGCAGTTCCCTGAGAGCGCGCTGAGAGGACAGACACTGACACACATGCAAGTCACAAATGGAAAATTAATACATTTCTGTCATAATGAAATCTGCACACTAACATGGAAATTTTTGTTTCCATGATTTACGTGAGATTTGTGTGAGATTTGGCTTTAGATCCTCAAAAAACCCTTCACTGGATTCTTGAGGAACTCTCCTGAACTTACATTTACGTTTATTCACTTAGCAGATGCTTTTATCCAAAGCGACTTACAAATGACAAAAAACAAGCAAGTTGTAAGTCGCTTTGGATAAAAGCGTCTGCTAAATGAGTAAATGTAAATATAAATGTAACTAGATCTCCACAGTTCCTGAATGCAGAAACTGGGAATAAACCCATCATGTTATGTTATGTTTAAAACACACATACTGCACATCCCTGTTATAATTTCTACACTAAAAAATCAGTCCAGTTTTGTTGCTTTTCCCCTTTAAAAGAAATCTTGATTTAGCTTTTTAATTGATTCCAAAATCTGCATGTAAAGAATTATTAAATTCTTCACAATGACCATCGTTAAGGTCAATGTTAAGCTTATTTACATAAACTTGTTATGAACTGATTTAAAAACACTCCTACTAGTTTACAAATCTCTTAACAATCTAGCTTCTTTATACCTTAAAGAGCTCCTGTCTTTTCAAAACCCTCTAGAACTCTCAGATGGTTCCCAGATCTAGACTGAAGCTTAGTGGTGACCGCTTTCACTGTGGCCGGCCCTAAGCTTTAGAATAGCCTGCCTGTACATATCAGAACTGCTCCTACTTTAACTATATTTAAATCCATGTTAAAAATGTATTTATTTTCCTTGGCGTTTGACCAGTCGTAAAAATATATTTGTTATATGATTGTTGTGTAATGGCTGTTACAATATTAGGATTTCTATTGATATTATTATTATTTGTATTTTTTTTTTAAAATCTTATTTTTATTGTAGCTTTTGTAATTATTCTTGCAAAGCACCTTGGACAGCCTATGACGTTATTAGTGGTGCTATATAAGTAAACTTGGCATTGACCTTGAAATCTCCAGATAGCATGCAAATCTCTTCCACTTCTTTACTGGCATAAAGTTGGCTTGACATTGGAGGTTTCATATTTGCAAATTAAGTGACTGTCTCTAAAGTTACATATGACATTGGTATACAGCGTCCATGGCATTTGAAGATTATGACTTACAGTCACAAAGCCAACTGCAAAATCTTCTTGTAAGTGTCTGCTATAGATTTCTGATATTTAACCCTACAATGCATGAACCAAAAAACCTACACAAACCAACATTTTTGGTAATTGGACTGTAACTTTAGAAATACTTTAGCAAATTAACTTAATTGAACGCCCAACATCAAGCCAATTTTATACAGTTACTTCTTTTGCCTAATACCTTTAAGTAGTTGATACGTCACTCCTAAGACAGCTGAATCAAAATACCTAGCTTAGCTGAGCACATTTAGCAAAAAATATTGCATGCACACACACACACACACACACACACACAAATTTAGAGATATGTCTATGGGAGAAAAGCGAGCCATTTTTAAGTTAAGAAAAGAGGGAAAATCCACTGCACAAGCATTGGGCATGGCCAGTAGAACATCGCTGGTGTATTGAGGAACAGACACTGAACTGAGTGGCCAAGGAAAACAACAACAGCTGATGACAGAAACATTGCGAGAGCTGTGAAGAAAAACCCAAAAACAACAGACAGTGACATCACCCGCAACCTCCACAGTGCAGGGGTGAAGACTTGGAGAGCAGAAATGTAGATGCCATAACACAAGATGTAAACGACTCATCAAGAATCAGAAGGCCAGATTGGAATTCACAAAGAAATACAGAGATGAACCACAAAAAAGTCCCGGAACCAAGAAAAATCTCTACCAAAGTGATGGAAAGACAACCTGTAAAGGTGTATATATAATAATTAGCATTTAAGAGTGAATCATTGTTTATAGAACCCAGAAACTGTTTTCATAATTGCTTTGCATTATAAAAGATTCAAATCAGTGCCGAATCAGATTGATTCATTTGTAAGGATACTCTGTGGCATAAATTAAATGTTAAGGAAGATATTATGGAAGCATTATAAACCTCTGCTGTCATCTCGAGTAAAACTGTGATCTTAATGTGTCCTCATAGGCAAATCTTATGTAAAGAGGTCATGCAAAATGTTATCCAAATACAGGGAAAAAAGGACGAATAGTAAAATAGTAAAATTTGACCTGATGAAAACAAATATTATCTAGAAGGTTAGACAATTACTGGAGCAAACAGAAAGATACTCTGTTTCTATTCATTTTGTTAGCTTTTTAGACAGAATCTTAATTATTTCTCAGACCATATACAGAAAGGAGTTTAAAATCTTTACTAATATGATGATGATGAGGATTATTATTATTATTATTATTATTATTATTATTATTATTATTATTATTATTATTAGGGGCCAATCACTGAAGGTTCTACCTTTTCTTAATTTTCTTCACCTGACTAGGACGTCTATGGAAGCTCGTTAAACCGTCTGGTAAAAACTTTGGCACATTGATTGGGTAGTGTCTAAGGAACATTCTGACCAAATTTGGGCCAAGTTCTGCCTACCACCGCTGGTAAAATTTGGGCCTAATTTAGAAGTATGTTTATGGGCATAACTTTCGAACCTTGTGTCCAAAATGAAAAAGGTATCCCTGGATTCTCTGGGTTGAGAGAGTTAAACAGCACCCTATGAACTTAATTTCCACCTAATTAGATTTAGATCTTAGATTTTTAGCCAAAATTATTTTTTTTATTACTCCTACAAATTTTGTCCAATCATCACCAAATGTTGCACACATCATCTTCATTTATAATCGGCCTACAAATCTGACTGAAAAGCTGGTTTGGGAACAGCACCAAGCAGGATAGCTGGGTTCTCCAGAGGGCGGTGCCATCAGCTTAGCTGATGGAAATGATTATCAAATGACTGGTTTGAATAATCTTTCTAGAGTTATAAAGGCTTAGAAGCGTTTCATAAAGTCAAATGCTGACAGGGAAGACAGACGTTTTAGGAGAGCAGACTACAGGTAAGTTTTGTTTTTGTATACTGATGCATTTATTACACTGTTTATGCTTTTGTTTAAAATCCGGCGAAGGGACTTCCAATGAAAATTATCCATCAGGGTAACTTAGGTACATTCTACATTTATGAATGCTGATTAATGTTCCCCTTTTTTGGGGAAAAAAAAAAATATATGGTTGATGCCTGTCTTTCTGTGTTAAAAATTCTATAAAAAAATCCTTATTGTAGATGTTATGTCATGACTAAAGGATGTATTGAGATGCTGTGTCATTTAGAGTAAATATCAATAAATGGAATATTTGTGTGATTTTATAATAACATTCTTAAAAGAAAACCTGACTATGGTTTGCTTTAATGACACACACTGTGAAAATCCAGAAAACATTATATGCTCTATTCAAAACCATTTGAAAACGCATAACTCTTTAATGGTACAAAAGTTTGCAATGGTATGTGCATGGATGATAAATTCCAGGAGTGGGATTGTCTGTAAAAAAGTTTTTTTTGTAAATTTGGACTTCTCACACATTCTCACAAATTGTTGGAATTTATATTTTTAGCAGGTGATTTTCTCAGTGTTATCATTAACATTAAGCTTTTTTTTCTTCTCTTAATGCTCTCCAGCTACTTGGTCACCATGAAGTTGAATCTTTTTCATCTCCTGTGTCTTACTGGTGAGAAAATACATATTTATAATCTATGTTGACTTTCAAGGGGAACAATGTTGTGTGAGCTTCACGCAGTGGGAACCACCATTGTGCGTGATCAGTATCTAAAGCTTGTATAAACTCAAGGTACATCTCATTCACTACTCAGGGAACAGAGTTACATGGGTAACCCAGACGTTTTCTGGAAGTGTATTTTTTGCTTTATCATTCAGATGAATTAAAGACCATAATGAAATAATTAATCAAACTAAACCAAAAGCGTTCCCTGTGTTGTCAGGAGATCAAGAGTTCACCTTTCAATGATGCCAAACTGGCATCAAAACCCCCGCTCATCATAGCTAACCAATATCTATATCTGGCTAAGTATATATTGTAAAATCCAACAACAGACACAAAAATTCAAGAGGGCAGTGTCTGAAACTCCATAAAATATTAAATAAAGGGTTGCATTTATTAAAAAAAAAAACTTACAGTACAACCCCTCATCATATACTTTATTAAAAAAAAAACCCATCATGTCCTTTAGCCACTGTGAGATGGATGGATAATTAGTAGACTTCCAATGCAACAGTAGGGAACGTGTTGCTATTAGCGATGTGAAAGCCACTGTATCTTTTTGTACAGAGCTTAATGGAACTGAGGCATCAGGAATCCCAAATATAGCAATCAATGGGTAAGGTTTAAATCTACTCTGAGAATAGTGGACATGATAGTAAAGAAACCAGTCCAAAAACTATAGAGATCAGGGCAAAAGATAAACATATGACCTAGATGACAGGGAGAGCCATGGCATTTATCAGACTTGTTGTCTACTTCTGGACATATTACAGAAAGTCTCGACTTGTACAGGTGGACTCTATGTAAAACTTTGAATTGGATAAGTCCAAGACGAGCAGAAGAAGTGGTATACTGTATTCTACCTATAGCACGTTCCAAACACTCTTCACTTATTTGTACTCCTAACTCCAGTTCCCACACAATCTTAATTTTGGTACTCGACTGACTACCTAACTCCAGAATAAAATCATATATCTTAGAAATCATTCCTCTCTGATGTTGATTGTTTGTAAACAAGCTTTCCCAAGCCTGATCAGGAGGCACAGAGGGGTAATTATGAAAACATCTAGAAACAAAATTTCAAATTTGAAAATAACAAAACAGGTCATAAGTAGATGACAGATTGGCAAAGTTGTCAAAGATACCATCGGCATACACATTTTTTAATTGTTTAATGCCCTTGTCATGCCACACTGAAAATATAAAGTCCAAACACGAGGAAATGAGTGGTTGTTGCTTAAAGAACCCAAAGAAGATACACCTACAAACTTAATGCACCGTCTAAACTGATACCAAAACTTAAGTGTGTTAAGGACAACTTGATTATCAGAATATATAGAGAGTTTTGTAGGTAGAGAGGAATAAAGTAAAGTAGGTATAGGGGAAATCTCTTCAAGATGATAGTTACAATTTACACCAAGAAGATCCAGGAGATTTAACCCAGTAGCAAAGTTTATGGATGTGCGCAGCCCAGTAATAGAATAAAAAATTGGGTAATGCAAGTCCTCCACTAAGTCTACATTTCAGCAATAAAGTTTTACGAACCCTTGGTGGCTTCCCATCCCAAATAAAATAACTATTTATTTTATACAATGAATAAAATAATTGTTTTATATTTTTAAATTAAACGAATATGTTAAAGGTAAAAAAATTATACAGTATACTGGAATATTTTCCCCTCACCTTCATACAGGGGGAAAGCTGAACCTCACCTTCATATGATTTTTCTATCCTGCCATGTTTCTGTCCGCAATATTACAAGCAATACGTTTTCAAACACCTTCTGCCCACATGCAAACATTCAAACACCTACTGCCTAATTTGCATACTAATGTCTGTATTCTGAAATGTTACGCTTGATAGTTAAACTACAACCTGAATTTAGGGAAAACTCTAATCCGTGTGGCGAGCACAACTTGGACAATTATCAGACCATAGCATTAGAAAACACCACAACTTCATCAGTCAGTACTTTAACTTTAACTGTATTAAATACCTATCCAGATGTTTACCGTATTGTTTAAGCGTATTGATAAGACATGTAATTCCACCTCACCTGCAGTTCAGAAATCTCTTGTGAGCCGGATGTGAGCTTCAGTTTGAACCAAGCAGTCCTATAGGTTTCACACTTAAAGGTTCACACTAGTACGAAATTATTGCTCTTGTGCAGCAACAGTAGCTTGTAGATTGTCTCTTCATCCAATCACGTGCTGTAGTACCGCCACATAGGACCGGTCCGAGGAATGATTTGAAATTATTGTTACTATAAATAACCAGCAGTAGACATTATAGGAATACAGATGTAGGATAAACCTAGCTATATTATTTTCATTTTCAAGTTTACATATGACATAATGTGCCTCAGGTTGCTCATCTGGCCAAAGTATATTGTCTCACCTGAATATATATTTACTGTTAATATCCTGGTACTCTTTCTAGACTATAATGAGCTGTTTGTGTGCGCAATAATTAGCCAGTGGTGTAATATAATTTTATGTTTAATGTATTGTGTTGACTGTTTTAACATCAATAAGTAATTAGTCTTTTAAACTCACTATATAATAGGTTAAACATATACAGATATAATTAATTCATTAAATGCAAATATTTTTCAACAGCTGTTGTTCCAGTCACCCTTTTCTTCCCACTAGCCCCAATCCTGATCAAGCAAAACATGACATGGTTAGATGCCCAGAAATACTGCAGGAGTGCACACTTTGACCTATCTCAAGCTAAATCTGCAACTGATTGGGTGAGGGTAAAAAACACATTAGCGAACCAAAGTGTAACAGGACCTGTCTGGCTCGGACTGTACAACGACTTCGACAACTGGCGCTTTTCCCTGAATGATCTCCCGTTACAGAATATAACTTTTAATAATTGGGGCCATGGAGAACCTAATAATTTGAATGGTCATGAGTCATGTGCTGCAATAGACAAAAACGGACTGTGGTGGGATACACTGTGCCAAAGTATAAAATTCTTCATATGCTATGACGGTGAGTGGACATCCTGGTTTTAACTTGCTTTAGGTTTTCTTATAATTGTATTGACAAATTTTAAAACATATACAGATATAATTGATTCATTAAATGCAAATATTTTTACATTTACATTTATTCATTTAGCAGACGCTTTTATCCAAAGCGACTTACAAATGAGAAAATACAAGCAAAGCGATATATCAAGCAGAGAACAATACAACTAGTGCTACTATACAAGATTTTTCAACAGCTGTTGTTCCAGTCACCCTGTTCATCCCAACAGCCCCAGTCCTGATCAAGAAATTAATTACAGACATGATGAGACATAGCACGCCATAATGATAACAGACCAGGTTGCATACATACATCTGGCCCACACACTGTATGTCCCTCCTATGATAATTCAGCACAGAGTTCTTTTGGGTTAATGCTTGTTCTTTACATTCAACTTTTAATAGCTGTAACAGGAATTTTTATTCAGCTGCAGAGCCTGCAGCTTCAGGATAATGACACATCCTGACAGTACTCCTAATTAGACTGTAACATTTAATGAAAGCAGCCATTAAATCACTTGACCTTTTTTTTTAAAACAATCACTTCCTGTACTCAGTGGGATCATTTCTCTTTAGAGACTCTTTATGATGTTCCCCAAAGTACACAAACAGCTGCTCAATGAACTGGAACTCTGCCTTCTAAAAACAATCAAGAACTGAGAGAATCCCAGACATCCCAGACAATTGAAGCGGATCAGCTGGATTGTTGTTGTTGTTGTTTTTTTATAATGACAAGAGGCTTTGCATTTTATTAATCGGCAATATTTATTTCAGCTGTTGGTGCAAGCAGATATGTTGGTGTCACTATTCAGTTGAACTGGTCCGATGCTCAGGCTTACTGCAGGCAGCATTACACAGACCTGGCCAGCCCGTTAACTCTTGCTGACAACAGCCTGGTACAGCAAGTGACAAAAGTCCTGGGGTTTTCTTGGTTCGGTCTATTCAGGGATGGCTGGAAGTGGGTAGATGGGACCAAAGTGGACCAACTGTTGTGGAAATCCCCATTGCCTGATAATGCTAATCCTCAGGAAAACTGTGGGACACTTAACGGTGGAATACTTTATGATCAAAAATGCACCAGCCAGTACTATTTCGTCTGTGACTTAAGTGAGTCTTTTACCTTCATGTCTACTTTTTAGTGATATGTTGTGAAAGTCGCTAAACTTCAAAACACTAAAAGTTAAATGATATTACCGATTTTTGTCTTCATCTTAATGCTTCACTGCTTTGTGACTTATTTAAAAATATATTTCCCTCAACTATTCTTAGTAGTATTCAAAGTATTCAAATAAATTCATAAGGAATTTTCCACTGCCATCTTAAGGGGGTAATTTACCAAATGTATTTCTTGTCCACTTTTTTCTTTTTTCTTTTTTTTTCTTCTTTTAAACCTACAACATTCAAACACACTCTTGTCAATGTCATTTTACAGTTTGGAAAATAACTATCCAAGGGATGAACTAGCAAACCTCACCCATTCTGATTAATTCATGGAGACACTGGTTTAATTAAGAGGAAAGTTGTCAGCACAATTGTGAAATAAGTTTAAAGGTACAAGAAGAGGGCAGGGAATAAAATATAGTCAAACACTATTTCCTTTCAGAAGGAGAATCTATATTTGCCAAGTACATCCCTAAAGAGCAATTCCAGTGTGTTTCAGGAAATATGTGCTAGTGTATTTGCCAAAAAAAACCCCTTCTACCCTTGGACGTAATGACTAAAAAATACAGTAGAAGAGTTTTATTATATGAATCTGGAATGATTGGCAGTTCATTAATTGAAACAGACCCCTGAAAGCCCCACCCGCTTCCCACATCTCACAGTCTCTTGTCTAGACTCGAGTTTCCTGCTTTAAAGATGTGCTCATGGGGCGTCCTCGTTCACAAATCAATCACAAAAAATGGACAATGTGTTGAATTCATCAAGACTAAGTGAAACAAGTGTGTTTCACTTAGCTAACATTAGACACGTATAGAGTTATCAGTGGTTCATTCTATGAACTTAAAATACATTTGAATGGTGAAAAAATGCCAAGAATTTGGTCCAAATTTGTCACATGCTAAATATAGCACTTTACAAATCATTTCACTGAACGTGTGCATGGCGTATAGTGTTCTAATCAAGATGTTCGTGTCTACAGGAACACGTGCGGCTTGGTTTCCTCATTAAAACACAGCAGTTATGAAAAGAGAAGTGAAGCACTTGTTAAATGTCTGAAAATCATTGAATTGCACACTCATGCATGTCTATTTTGTCTTCAGTTCCAGTGATGAAACACGTTGTCAAACTGCAGTTGAAGGCTGATGACAGTGTGTTCGATCCTGCTGTACAGTCAGCCATTTTAGAGCAGGTAAGTCACGTGACGGCTTTAAGTTCAGGATGAGATATGTCGGCACAGTGTTCGGGTCTGTATTTTATTTGTCTTTAATGTCCCACCATGGTTCTGCACACTGTAGAATCAGAGACAGGGCAATAAGTAGAGACAAATGGACCATGACTTGTTTGGATCAGGTTTAATGAGGACTGGAGGAAAAGAGCCACCAGCAATGGAGAGCATGCTGGTATACTGGTATAGCTTTGATGTACTCAGGTATGGAGAACAGGGTCCAAAGACACAGGAAAAAGAATGATTGGCCACTCCCTAGTTAGTGCCTTTGGTGTATTCACCTGCCTTGTCTTCCCTGATGGCTAATAGCTCGGTCTCATGGTGAACTTTGAACATACATCACGTACTACTGTATCGCTGCTAGCCCTATTTTTTTCATGCTGATTGGTCTGTACCCTATTAAATATCCTTTCTCTACACATAGATATGTTTATTACAGCAGCTTTTAATAAAAAAACTGTCTCAGATCAAACAGAAACTGGACACAGACGCCAAGGTGTCCTGGAGGGTTCAACCGGACGGAAAAATCTTCCACAGGATAAGCCAGCTTCTCAACAGGTTACCTCTACATTTTTATCTGGTTGAAGAGAGACCTAAATGAATATTATGTTTATAACAGAAATGGATTTTATTAATCATATGATGCAATTTTTCTTTTTTGTAGCACTTTGAACTGCTCGGAAAATGTGCAGCTGCAGAACCCTTAATCTTAACATTTATCATCAGTCCTGTTTGGAAGTCTGAGCTGCCTTTATATGGGATTTCATGACATAAACTGCGATGTTTAATAATAACGATAATAATGATTATGTAATAGTCAGTTTAACTACAATAATCTGATTCAAAGGACCACGGGATCAGATATCTAAAAGTCTAAAAGTTCACCATATATGCAGTAGACATATTTAAGGTTAGTTTCTGGGGGGAATATTTTATTTTATTTTAATAAAATAAAATAAAAAATCCCCCAAACAAAATATAAAATGTACATAAAATGATGTTTCCACTTTTTCTCTGTCAGTTTAAATATTTATTAATAAACCAAAATATTTATATTTAGAGATATTTAGAAATTCCATAGATAAAACTTTAACATTTTTCTTACTTATTACTCTGCTATAATTATTTATATAAATATATTCTATATCTGTAGAAATGTAGTAATAGTATATAGTATGTAGTATATTGTTGTTGATGACAGCCATCTTGTACAGCACATTAAAGTAGATAGTAGATAGTAGATACATAGTAGATACATGTAGATACATTTTTAGGCATTGTTTATCTCCATCTAACGTTAATAAATGAATCAATTAAAATCAGGACTATTGTAAGACTCTTTTGTGTTTAATTTGTCTGTAATATCCCACACAGTGTTTAGAGTTTTTAAGTGTGAATAGCAACAGGTACCAATTAAGAGACAAGGTGGAGCTGTTGTAACGAGGACCGGAGGATGTCGGCATTACATTACATTACATTACATTACAGCAAACTGAATTAATACTGTAGTATTGCTGATAAACATAGCTCAACTGACCAGATGCTAGGTACATTGCTATAGACATTAAGTCAGAAAGGGGAGACTTTTCAGACTTTCATTATTTTTATTTCGTCTCTCTGGTCTGATGGCTTGTCTAAGGAAAACATTGATAATAAATAAAATCCAGAATGTTTAAGACAAATGGACAGAGACGTCTCATCTATTCAGTAGTCTGTGTTATTCAGTCATGTTAATCAACTCCATAAGCAAGGAATTTTATGGTAATGGAACTTTAGTAGCCCACGGTCTAAACCAGGGTCTAGTGGTAAAGACTCCAGGTTTGATATAGTCCCATGCTTTATTCAGTATTTTTCAAATGTAGTCCAACTATTGAACTATTAGGTTTATTTTTTAAACATGTGTAATACTGTTTTGCCCTTGGATTTTCTTTATCCTGAATTTTTCCATCCACAGAACACATTATATCCAAGTCGACATTATTTATAAGCCGACTTGTTTTTTGAGATATTGAGGTTTGGACCCAAGTGACCATCTGTCTGTCTGTGGAAACCATTATTTTGTAAGAATTCTGTAATAAACCCAACAATGATCTTTCCAAGTGCAACTTGTTTTTCTTTTTGGAACTTTTCTCTAACTCAACTGTTTAAAAAAAGAGTTTATAAATAACATTAAGTAACATGTTAAAGTGGGAAGTCACTTTGCCTACTGGTGAACATCCTAAAAAAATAGACAAGTTGGTATTTTTAGTTACATAAGCCTCCTCATATTTGCTCACTAGAAAGACTTACCAGCACTCTTGATTTGAGCGAGTTTACAATAAAGTTAAAATATTAAGTTTAAATAACGACATGCTATTTTGAAACAGCGAGTTATAAGTTGAAATAATGATCTAATGATTGAAAATAACTACATAATATATTGAACAATGAGGTAAGGCCAAATAATGTGACTGTGTAGAAATAATGAGATATGAAGTCACAATAAAGAAGTAACATTTTTAAAAACTTGTGGTTCAGGGCTAACGTACAAAGTAGCATTACTCACTGGGAGCATTGCTAATATTAAATATTAAACAGCTCTCCATCACGATGAAGTTTACATTGTAAAAAGGAGGTGGCCACTGAATGTGTTGCGTCTCCATTGGTCTGTATAAACTTTCCGGTTCTCCAGGAGTTCCAGGTAGACCCGGTCTCCTTTCTCAAGCAGCAGCGAGAATGAGTTACCCGCTGTGTCCTCGGTGTCGGCGCCGGGTGTGTTATCGGAGACTGAAACAATCGTTTCTCCGTTCTTCATCAGAGACAGGCCGGTTGAGTGATCATGCGCGTTGAAGAGGACAATACTGAAGTAGTACACTCCTTTTACAGGCGCTGTGAAGATACCTGAAACGATGATTGACATAATTTTTTTTAATGAAAGCAAACATTGTGAAATCCTCTTGAAGAAGCTCGGGATGGACAGGCGGCATTCGTTTGTAGACTCTAGAGATCGGGAAGAAATGGGACTCCATGCGTAACCGACTCCACTTACTCTGCTGCTGTCCTCATTGCCTTTCATCATTATTCTCACACGGGCCTAATTAAAGACACTAATTAAATTAAAGAATGTTGGTATCAGAGCATTGTTGTAAATAAAGATGAGTAAATGAACACGCTATTTGACTAACACTTGATTCCAGTATCAGTATCAATGCATCCTTAGACTTAGGTACTAGTGTATAATCATTTTTGGCCCACATCATCCTTATAATTACGTAACTTCTGTAACTTTGTGATATAGTACATTTCTCAACCCTAACAGTTTGACTGTGGAGCGAATGGAAGATATTCGATTCTGCCGTAGCACTATGTAATAACCGCAAACTAGCGCAATTAAACACACACAATTCTCAGAGATTAGATTAAATCCAGATGTATGTCACTGGTAAACCGAAGCACTTTATTCTAGTATGTATTATTATGTTGATCCTGTCGGCCTATGTTTTGACATGGAATATGAGTCTGCCTGTGCTTGGACCCTGTTAGCGACTACTTCTCTGAATGAAAACCAATGCGGCAGATTTCTAACAGGATAACAGAATCTCATTACCTGTTTTGGGGTTGTATGCATCGCCGATGTTCGTCAAAGCGTTTTCGTACACTAGAGTCCGACGTTCCGAGTACGGTCCGATATTTCTAAAGCCAGATGTAAGGGTAGACAGTGTGGCTGAGAACGCCACTTTGGCCATGATATCTAAAGACAGATACAGTGTTCGTTTTCAATTCCATATGCTTGCTATTGTGCAGGTTTTTAAAAAAGACTTTAAAAAACTATTTTCTTTATTGCAGTTCATGTCTGCAACATGCTAAGCGAAAAATGCATGTCTTGTATAAAAAATTTTTTTTTATTAATAATGAAATTTTAAATGGATTAATAGTGCAAACATCTGGTGCATGCATGTATCATTCTGACATCGTTAATGCATAATCACGGCACACTTAAACAGACCTGGAAATTTGGAAGTTTACACATCCCTGTTAAAATTGCAGGTTTAAATAAGGTCAAATTTGCACACCCCTGATCTAGCACTTAATTAAAGCATTTGTGCTTGTAATTCCACAGTCAGAGTCTGCTAACCTAGCATGTCTTCATTTGGCAAATTTATTCCATTCCTTCTTGGAAAAAATGCTGAAGATCTATCAGAGTGTTGGGGGATCTCCTGTGGACAGCCCTCTTCAAGTCATTCTACAGGTTTTGGTTATGATTTAGATCTGGGATTTAACTGGGCCTTTCCAAATCTTGTACACTGGGTCATTATCATGCTGGAAGGTGAACATTTTGTTTTTGTTAGCCTTATAGCATGATGCTGCCACCACCATGTTTCACTGTGAGTACGGTGTTCAGCAATGCCGTGGTACAGATTTGATGATGTACTGTAGGTAATTCACTCACATCTCTTTAAACCTACGCTTACGCAAAACCCCCCAAAACATTATGTTTACCTCGCAGCAACACATTAAGTTGGTGTTTGACCTGTTCGACGTCTTGCTTTAGAGATGCACTCGAGAAATCTCCTAAAGATGCAGTAAATCAGAAAAGCAGAGAAATTTCTTTTTGAAAATGATGAGTGCCATTTAATAATGGTTAAGAACTCACAAATTTCCCTTACACAACTCCATACACAAATGACTAAAAAATTACTTCTTGTGATGACTTATTAATGTCAAAGAGCATATTCATCAGGTTTTTTTGTTTACCTGGATCTCCTTTCTGTCCCTTAAGACCTGCTGGACCTATTGGACCTTCTGGTCCTATCTTACCTGGAGGTCCCTGCACACTCAGCCCTGAAATTAGAACAGGGAAATAACTATGAATGTATCTCTCTCTCTCTCTCACACACCACACACACACACACACACACACACATACACACACCCAGCTCTCCCTTGTCTCCTTTAGGTCCAGGATGTCCATCTCTTCCATCTCGTCCAGGAAGGCCGTTGTGTCCTGGAGAACCCGGAACTCCAGCCAGTGCAGGACAGCTGAGAGTCTCAGCTCCAGCACTCAGACGGAGCCTGAAGCATTGCAGCAGCAGAACTGAGAACCACAGAGCACTCAGCAGCGCCATCTTCAGACACAGAAAACAGATCCAATAAACAAATGAACAAATGCTATGCACGTAGTCTAAATGTACATTACACGGCTGTAACGAACAGATGATTTGGATCAATGCATCAGTGATGGAAATGAATTGAGGGAACAATCATGAATTGATTATTATGAGTTATTATTGAAAAAAAGAAAAACTGGTGTATAAAAATAATTAATGTTTTCAAACTGATGTGTAAATAATTTAATAGACTGTCAAGGACTTACAATAGTCCTTCTCTATGTCATCACCATTCATGAATTAAGTGTAGTGAAGAAACTTTATGTCACATAACGATCAGAGGATATTAGATCGGATTGGATTGTATTGTATCCCAGCAGATTCGGTGGTATCGTCAAATATTAAATTGTCGCCTTAAGAATTTAAATTGTATTATTTTGTTTGGAAGTATGTTACAGTATTTTATAGTACTGAACATCAGATCTGCCTGGTTGTCCCGAGCATGACGGGAGATAAAGATATGGCCACATTAAAAAGTTAAACAGAAATTTAAGGACAAATCCAGAACACCTCAAATAATTACTTTAAAGTTCATATATATGTAATACTTACAAATGTAATCAAGTAATTTACCTGGTTTTTGTCCTTGGAATTTGTCAACACTGTAACTATTTCCACTGATTGCTGTATTTTCCAGATGCGGAGGTTCAGAAACCAGCTTCTGAAGACTAACCTAACCGAGGGAGTTTTACTGAGAAACGATGCTGCCCAAAATGGTACTTTGGCATTACTGCAGCTTGAAGAATGTCTGAGACATCCTCTTCTCTTTCTCAGTTCCTTGTATGGTTTTGTCTTTCTGTGATGAATGGGCCAACAGAAAGAACACAGAGTCACACTTAATTTCAAGTTCTTTATTCTCACAACCTCCTGGGGTTTGTATATCCAAAGCACACATACTTTGGAGCCTCAGACAGCTTATCGTCAAGAGCCATGACACCCACATTCCCATAAATCACTCCACAGACCTGCCTTCTTATACAACATGGGTTATTGAAACGAATTAGAACTGCTTATCTCGTGTCTGATTTTGTTAAAATACACAATTTGAAAAAACTAAAACTTCTTGGTCACTGGTCCATTATGAACAAATCATTTGGAATATTGAAAATTCTTTTCCCGACTTTTGTGATACTTACTTAGAGGATGAAGTTTGCCAAATTTCATGACAATTGGACAATTCCTTCATAGCAGGAAATTGACGTCATGGGCAGTGTTGAACTCATCTCGACCCAATTAATCCAGAGGGGGTTTTACATTTTGGACACATGGTTCAAAGGTTATGGCCATAAACATACTTCAAGTTAGCTCCAAATTTGACCCAATGGTAGAGCTAGAGAGTTGGAAGCATTTGGGCCAAATTTGGTCAAAATGTTCCTTAGACCCTCCCTAATCAGTGCGAACGATTTCACAATATTTTACCAGACGGTTATATGGACTGCCCTAGACAACCTACAGCCAGAGAAGCAGAAACAGAAGAAGAAGAAAAGAATAACAGTAAATCTTGAATAAAAATATGGTGCCTATGCACCTTCTGTGCTTGCCCCCTAATAAATAAACATTGTTTAAACACTGTCACTGCTAATCAAAACTCAGTTAGCATGATGTATTTTCATGCTGTATGTTGTACAAACATTTCATAAAACAGACACTCGGTTTTCATCCATGCTTTTTTTATTTGCCATTATTTTGACTTTTCAATTATTATAAACTTATAATCATTTAATCATAATTTGATACTTATGGATACAATCAACAGCAGTATTGCACCACTTTATCGATATCCAGACAACATTAGTAATGTCTCCAGATCAGAGTGTGTATCCATGTTTATTCACTGTTGGTCATTGCGTACAGAAGATGGCCGCTGAACGAATTACGTCCCGCAGAATCCGTGTAAACTTTCCGGTTCACCGGGAGCTCGTTGTAAATCCGGTCTCCTTTCTCGAGCAGCAGAGTGATCGAGTTACTCGCCGTGTCCTCAGAGTCCAGTCCTGGTGGATTATCAGTCACTGCAGCCACACACACTCCGTTCTTCATTATATCCACGCCAGCTGCAGGAGGGTTTGCGTTGAAGAGCACAACGTTGAAGTAGTACACTCCTCTCACTGGTGCTGTAAAGATACCTGCAGGCAAGTTTTCAGTTATAACTGAGCTGCTGAAGAAACGGATTTTATTTTATTAATGACAAAAAAAGCTTGGCCAATTTCAAAAACTGTCACGGTATTTCTAAAACTGCATTTTCATTTCGTTTGACTTTGATAGATTGTTCTTATCCATTGGCCTTTGGTATGAAATTGAGAATATGGGGTGCAAAATTACCACACTTTTTGTTTAAGGGTTCTAACGCTTAATTATTGTTTGTAGTAATATTGTAGGAGACATTTATAAATAGCAAATAGACAAATTACCTGTCTTTTTGTCGTAGGCATTACCGATGTTGGTCAAAGCGCTTACGTACACCAGAGTCTGACGATCCTCAAACGGTCCGATGTTTCTGTAAGGACTTGAAGGGGAGGAGAGTGTGGCCCAGAATGCCACTTTGGGTTGCTCTTAATAAAGAAGAAGAAGAAGAAGAAGAAGAAGCATACTTGTTCAAATTAGTGTAGACCATTCAATGTATGTATGTAATAAAAATGGACAGGTTGGTGTAATGACGTTAAATTACTGTTGTCTGTCACGAATCGTGACGTAGCGGATAAAGGACGGATGCAATCGCAGTTAGAACAGAAGGTTTATTTAAAGAGAGGCAGACAAATCCAAAACGTAATCCATGAACATAATCCAGAAACAGGCGAAGGTCAGGCGAACGGCAAACAGGCATACACAGGGCAAAGCAGAGATCAAGGTCATGGTACAGAAAACGGGGTCGAGATGCACAAACATGAAACGGGACGATAAGCGTGGGACTGGTAGCGGAGGACCAGTAAACTAGACTAACTAATCTAAACATGAAACATGACATGAACAATGACAATGGTAACTAACATCTAATCTAACTAACTCTAATCTAATAAACCGTGCCGTGTGCTGGGAGGCGCGCGGTATATATGCCGGTATGATCAGCCTCCTAACCGCTAACAGCTGAGCGCAATACCGACACACGTGACAGCACAACCAATGACAGAACAGGGAGGAGACATGACAGAAACATAAACAAACACACGTGTCCAAATGTCACAACAGAAAAGCACGTGGTTGCGCATTTGCGCATTAGAGCACGCTGCCTCAAGGGGGAACCGTGACATTGTCACACTATAAAATCACTTCCCAGACTGTTTTATATCTCTTAAACTACAGCAATTTGCAACAGGTACAATTTTTATTTAATTAAAAATAAACAGTGCATCTCATCTGATGGAGGAGAAAAAAAACAAAACTTTTTGTGGAATGTAAAGGGACGATATTACTACTCAATCCTGCAGTCATGCAATAAATAAATAAATAAATGAAATGACATAAAATATTAATGCATGCACTGTTGCTGTAGATGTTAGTGATTAGAGAAGTGTTTACCTTGCAGTATCAGATTAATCAGGTATTTGATCTGTTCCAGTTCTGTAGGTAGAGATGATGAGTTCAGTAAATTGCCTAAAGATGCAGTCAATCAGGAAAACTATGTGAAAAATGATGTGTATTATTTCAGCGTTATCAAGAACTCATGAAGTTCCTACAACTCCTTACATAAACGACTTCTTGCAGCTTCTTTTCAGAGCATATTCATCTGAATCTTAGTTTTAGAATTGTGTGATTTAACAGGTTTTGGGTTTACCTGGCTCTCCTTTCTGTCCCTTAGGTCCTGCTGGATCTATTGGTCCTGGTTTGTCACTCAGCCCTGAAATTAGAACAGGGAAAAACGGTCATGGACGAAATTATTGGCACCCCTGGAACTTTTCCAGAAAATGCACCATTTCTCCCAGAAAAGTGTTGCAATGACAAATGTTTTGGTATACACATGTTTATTACCTTTAAGTGCATTGGAACAGCACAAAAAAGCAGAAGAAAAAAGGCAAATTTGACATCATTTTACACTAAACTCCCAAAATGGACTGGACAAAATCATTGGCACCCTATTAAAACTGTGTTTAAATGATTTAATTTCAAGCATGTGATGTTCATTTAAACTCACCTGTGGCAAGTAACAGGTGCTGGAAATATAGAAATCAAAACTGAAGCCAGTTAGAGTGTATAAAAGTTGGCTCAACCTTTGTGTTGTGTGCCTGTGTGTGCCACACCAAGCATGGAGAAGAGAAAGAAGAGCCGAGAATTGTCTGAGGACTTAAGAAGCAAAATTGTGGAAAAATATCAACAATCTCAAGGTTACAAGTCAATCTCCAGAGATCTTAAAGTTCCTTTGTCCACTGTGCGCAATATAATCAAGAAGTTTATAACCCATTTAACTGTGGCAAATCTCCCTGGACATGGACGGAAGAGAAAAATTGATGAAAGAATGCAACGCAGGATAGTTCGAATGGTGGATAAACAACCTCAGTCAACTTCCACACAAATTCAGGCTGTCCTACAGACTCAGGGTGCATCAGTGTCAGCTCGAACCATACGTGGTCATCTAAATGAGAAGAAGCGCTATGGCAGGAGACCGAGGAGAACCCCACTTCTGACACAGAGGCATAAAAAAAGCCAGACTGCAGTTTGCAAAAATGTACCTGAGTAAGCCTCAATCCTTCTGGGAGAACGTTTTGTGGACAGATGAGACTAAGGTAGAGCTTTTTGGCAAAGCACGTCATTCTACTGTTTACAGAAAACGGAAAAGAAAAGAACACAGTACCTGCGGTCAAACATGGTGGAGGTTCAAGGATGCTTTGGGGTTGTTTTGCTGCCTCTGGCACTGGGTGCATTGACTGTGTGCAAGGAATCATGAAATCTGGAGACTATCAAAAGATTTTGGCCCATAATGTAGGGCCTAGTGTCAGAAAGCTGGGTCTGCGTCAGAGGTCACGGGTGTTTCAGCAGGACAATGACCCGAAACATACCTCAAAAAGCACCCAGAAATGGTTGGAGACAAAGCGCTGGAGAATTCTGAAGTGGCCATCAATGAGTCCGGATCTAAATCCCACAGAACACCTATGGAGAGATCTCAAAATTGCTGTTGCGAGAAGGCACCCTTCAAATCTGAAACCTGGAGCAGTTTTCAAAAGAAAAGTGGTCCAAAATTCCAGTTGAGAGGTGTAGGAAGCTTGTTGATGGTTATAGGAAGCGATTGGTATCAGTTATTTTCTCCAAAGGGTGTGCAACCTAATATTAAGTTGAGGGTGCCAACAATTTTGTCCGACCTAATTTTTGAGTTTTGTGTAAAATTATGTAAAATTTGCCTTTTTTCTTCTGTTTTTTTTGTGCTGTTCCAATGCACTTAAAGGTAATAAACATGTGTATACCAAAACATTTGTCATTGCAACACTTTTGTGGGAGAAATGGCGTATTTTCTGGAAAAGTTCCAGTCGTGCCAATAATTTCATCCATGACTGTAACTATGAATGTATCTCTCTCTCTCTCTCTCTCTCTCTCTCTCTCTCTCCCTAACTCTCTCTCTCTCTCTCTCTCTCACACACACACACACACACTTTCTTTCTCTCTTTTTTTTTTTCCCCTTTTTCCTTTTTTCTCTCCTTCTCTTCCTCTCCTCCGTCCGGACTCTCTCACAAAAAAAAAAAAAAAAAAACACATACCCCCTCCTCTTTTTTTTTTTTTCCTCTCTCCCCCCAACTATCACAAACACACACACACACACATTTTTTTTTTTTTTTTTGGCTTTTTTTCTTTGGGGGGGACTACTCCCAGTGCAGGACAGCCGAGAGTCTCAGCTCCATCACTCAGATGGAGCCCAAAGTGTTGCAGCAGCAGAACCGAGAACAACAAAGCACTAAACAGCGCCATCTTCAGACAAACAACAGATCCAATAAACAGAATTCCCTCAAACATAGTACCAAATCTCACACACTGTAAATGGAGATAACTGAACAGAACTCTGGTGTGACAAACAGTTTTACAAATTTCAGCAGATGAATGAAAAGATCCAATTTAAATAGTATCAAACATTTTTGCACTAAAGCAGGGTTTAGACTGTATGATTTATGGACTGAAAATCACAGATCATAAAAATAATAATGTTATTTAGTGTGAAATTTTCAAATGAAAATCCGACCAATAGGAGGACATCACAGGATAACACCAAACTCATGGGACAGCGATGGTTATAGCGAAGGTCAAAACAACCAAAACATGTTAATGGACTGAAAAAAATCCTTTATTCCTCAACCTCACTTATGAACCTAGATCTTTTAGTAGTAGGACGTCTAGCAGCTCATTTTTAGATGTACTTTTGTTGAACTGTGTTTAATTCAGCACATGAGTTTCCTGCATGAAGCGCTTATATCATTAACCAGGCTCACCAGGTTTCAGCTACATTTCCATCCTAACTATATCTTAGAAAACAAACAAAAGTGTTGGAATGTCATTCAGGTGTTGGAATGCGAGCTGCATTTTTTCTTCTTTTTCTCATCCATTGTGCAGGGAAACATTACGCAGTCATAGAAGTTCAGAACAGAGTTTATTGCAGTCTTGAGTAGAGCAGAAAGGATGAACGTGTACTGAGAAGCATGATTATGTGGTACGGGATTACGTAGAGGAACATCTGCTCGCAACAATGATGGAAAACAGCCAAGCTAAGATCCTGTGAGGCTTCTAGATCGAGAGAGAAAGTGAATTTATACAAAACAATAAAAGCAAACAATAAAATGCAGCGACATCAAATTTGGGGGAAACACCCAGGAGAAGGTGGAAATGAAATAAAAGAAGTGAAAAAATAAAGAAAAGAAAATCACACACTCTTGGCTGTGAACATTCAGCGAAGTCAAGTTAAGGAATCCATTTCTGTCCAAAACAGCGAAATCTCTGTGTCACACCCTCAAACTCCCATCAGGAATCTGGTATGAGGCCCAAGCATGAGGGAGGATAAAGATACGGCCCACACTAACAGCGTGAAACAGACATTTATGATAACAATAAAATGACTTTATATAGAAGCTAATTTGGTGTACATATTTGGTGTTTAAATAATTCAGTGTAAAGTAATGTTATTTAGCATTAAAATGTTCCTATATCAGATTTTGCAGAAATCTGTAGATACACACCTGTTGATCTTTTTAGATTAAATATGCTGTAAACTTTAACTTAAATAATTCGTTTTTGTTCATATTGTTACAGCAGTTACTTGAAGAATTACTGCAAATAATCATCTTGTTAAAATATTAAAATATTCATGGAATACTTACAGAGGGAATTAAATTACTTACCTAAAGTTGGAGGTGTTTTTAAAAAAAAAAGATTTTCTGTCTGTGGAATTTGTAATGATTATTTCCAGAAATTGCTGTATTCTTCGAATATCTATGTTCAGGCAAAACCTCTCAAGGAGGAATCATGTGAATATTAGAAAGGCTTGTGTACAAAATATTGTCTTGGGGTTTACTACAGCTTATAAACCAGCACCTCGAACTAGACCTCCTTCTCTCGTTACTCTCCTCCTGCTCTGCTCTTTATCCATCCTCTCCCCGTTTAACCTTCTCTCCACTCAGTCCATCCCACTCTCCTCCGCATTTCTCAGCATAGAGAATACTCATCTGTAGCATGAAGCTCTCCCACATCTCTAGTGGCCTCATAATATAGGAGATCTATAAAAATCTAAAATCTAACAGTAGCTCCACAATTAAAGCTAAAATTTGAGCTGATCAGTGCACATATTTCATGTCTGTAAGGCTCTACTAGGTTCATACCTTGCTGTCGTTGTCTTTTCTAGCTCTTTTGCTAGTCTTTTGGAGATTATTTTAATACACTTTACATTATTGCATTACATTAATGCATATAAAGCTTCTTATTAATATCTCCAGATCAGTGTGTGTATCACTGTTTATTCTGTGTTAGGCGCTGAGTACAGAAGATGGCTGCTGAGCGAATTACGTCTTTCCTGACCCGTGAAAACTTTCCGGTTCACTTCTGCAGAGTGCATCGTTGCTCCACCTGACTCTGCAGAGGGCGTCATTGCTCCACCTGACTCTGCAGAGGGCATCATTGCTCCACCTGACTCTGCAGAGGGCGTCATTGCTCCACCTGACTCTGCAGAGGGCGTCATTGCTCCACCTGACTCTGCAGAGGGCATCATTGCTCCACCTGACTCTGCAGAGGGCGTCATTGCTCCACCTGACTCTGCAGAGGGCATCATTGCTCCACCTGACTCTGCAAAGGGCATCATTGCTCCACCTGACTCTGCAGAGGGAATCGTTGCCCACCTGTCTCTAAAGAGGGAGTTGTCGCCCCACCTGACTCTAAAGAGGGAGTTGTCGCCCCACCTGACTCTAAAGAGGGAGTTGTCGCCCCACCTGACTCTGCAGAGGGTGTCATCGCTCCACCTGACTCTGCAGAGGGCGTCATCGCTGCACCTGACTCATATTACTCATGTTTACCCCGTCGTCACTGACTTGCATTTCCAAATCCTTTACAGTTCCTCATACAAACAACACCCGCTGCAGAGTCAGGTGGAGCGAGGACGCCCTCGTTTGTTTGAGGAACTGTGAAGGATTTGGAAATGGTAAGAAGTCAATGACAATGAGGTAAACAGGAGTAACAGCAAGCAGTCGTGATTTGTGGCCTCTTTGGCTTTCCACATGAACCCGAAGGCGTTTTAAAGCACAAACAGACTGATCCGTCGAATCGGTGACTAGTGGAAGATTTTCACTCAGGAAGAAGGGAGTAGCAGTGGAACACCTTCAGGGAAGAACACACCCAGAGAAAGAGATTCACTAACTTACCGTCTAACTCGGAGTGAAAAGAAAGGAAGGGCTCGGGTTGTAACACGGTAAGCTGGCGAGTTGTTTTCTTCTCGCTTTTCATGTTTTTCTGTAAAAGTGTCAGCATTGAGTGTCAGAAGGAACAATGAGAGGTCTGAATGCTTTGAAATGGGTTTAATAAGAAAGTAACCTGGAGCTATTTTCGTCAGTTTGTCCACTTTAACCGTTACCCACTTTAACCTTGAAAATCAGTGAAAGATTGAATGTTGACTTTAGGTGTTGAAATTATCATTAATAATAAACTGACAAACAAGGCACTTTAATCTTAGTGTTGAAAAACAAAACAAAAACCCTGTTTATCAAAAGCGTAACACAGTAAGCTCCCACTGCCTCAGTCTCTCAAATGACCTTGATATTGTGGGCGTGGTCACGACTTATGTCCAAGCTATTCTTACTGTTATGGGCGTGGCTAAAATAACGGAATTTCCATTAACACAATAAAACGTGATTATTAATTTTTTTCCCAATCAGTTCGTTTGTTTATTTATTTATTTATAAATGTTTATCATGATGTAACTTCAGGTTAACTTTACTACTGCTGTATGTTTTGATTGTTTTACGATGACTTATTTGTGTATATTTATTACTGTGTTATTATTAGTATTTACATTTTTATTAATCTACATGAATAATAAGTATGTAGTAGATTTAACCGGATCAGTAGCAGTAAAATCTTCAGCACTGGTCGGTTGGTTATCATTTTGCAGCCTATGTTTACATGAGCCGACTTCACAGTCCAACATCGGTCCGAGTATCCAGTAGTCAGAGTCATTCAGAAACTCGAGAATGCAGATCTGCTTACATTTATATGTGATTAAAACAATGTTGATTTTAGTTCAGTTTTCTGTGTATAGCAGTGGATGTTAGTCACAAGCAGCTTTAGAGAAATAAATATATAGCTTGTAGCTGCAAATGACCCTGCACAGTACAACTAGTAAACATGATCTCTTTCTGCCCAGATGTTCAGTCGATGTGAGGACATGATGTTCTTTTGCAGTGTGCAGACTGATCGGCGGTGAGGTGACTCCGCTCCAGGTGAACGGTGATGCCGTGTGGTTGACCTGTCTGTGAATACGGTTTCGTAACTGGGCAGCATCGACTGATTTTATACTGATGGATGATGTGAGCCATTTTCTTTTTATGGTCTCACCATGAGGTGAGAAACCTTCTCTTTGCAGCCTGAGTGAGAGAGAGATAGAAATTCCTCTCTTTCATGGTGCATACAGTAATAAAGGTTAAACCACAAGAGAGAGAGAGAGTAGACAAGGGCTGGTGGAGTGCTTTCGCACTCGGGGTGTTAGTGTACATCCTTTCGTTTACTATAAAAGTGTGTCCCCTATCCGTGTACGTGTGAATCCTACACTGCTGTGCGTCACGTCATCTGTTCCTCGTTTACAGGAAAAGTCAGGAGGAATGCTGAACAGCTTTTTAAGGCGCTCTCTCAAACCGGCTCAGAACTGCACTCATGGCCAGGTGGGAGAAACATCTGTGCATGAGCAGAGTGGGGATTTCACCAATCAAAAGTGCACTTATATGTGGAAGCGAAACCAACAGAATTCAGTTTCTATTCTAAGTTTGCTGACTTTTTATCTCAGCTTACATTATCCTTGTTTTTAAATGCTTTTAATATTCAATTTAACAACACTGCTAATAATAATAATAATAATATTCGTCGTCTTCTTCTTCTTCTTCTTATTATTATTATTATTCTCTTCCTGTTCCTGTCACTTCCTATTTTCATTCCCTTCCCTTTCCCTTTTCTGAATAACACTCTGTGTGTGTGTGTGTTTCAGGGTGCTGGGAGCTCAGACATTACAGAGAAGAAAGATCGATCAGATGAAACCCCTCTCGTCCCTCCAAGACCCAGTGAGGAGGTACAGTGTGTTACAGAATAACTATAAAAAACAGAGATTGTGATGTTTGTGATGTTAATCAGCCTTTTTGTTCACCAGGAGCTCAGAAACACCATCTCACACCGTCTGAGTGTGAATCCAACCGATCATAATCAGGTACATAATCAACTCTTCCCCCCTCTCTCTCTCTCTCTCTCTCTCTTACCTGACATGCATACTAGCGAGGATTCTGTTGGGTCAGGCAAGAAACAGCAGGTCAAAGGAGGTGAAGATGAAGGACATCAGGTAACAAAACACATGTTCAGCCTCATTATTCTCTGATTATTCTCTGACTGCCGCTTATAACTCTGAGAACCTGGCGAACTACAAGTTGGCTAAATAGCTGAAAGAGACACGCTTAAGTTGGAATTCCACGAAAGGGAGGAAAGACAGTGATGTATGCATGTCCACCTCAATAGCAGTTGAGGTTAACACACACTATGCTCACTTTTAGGTGAACAGCTGTGTGCTAGTCATATCTGTGCCAGATGTGGCCACTTCCTTCATGGGGTAAACTTACAGCGACTTACAGAAGTGAAAGTAAATATATATATTTATACAACTGAGCAGTTGAGGGTTAAGGTCCAGGAGGGATAGCATGTTGTGCTGGGATTTGAACTCACAACCTTCTGAGGTAGAGGTAGAGTGTGTTTACTTTAAAATGTTAGCGCAGATTCATAGAATGACAAAAATCAAATGCACAATTTGACAAATTCATCAAAGTAACAATCATAATTAGATAATACACATGCAGAAACGATGATTTGTTGTAGGGATATTGAAACGAACCCAGTTGGTGACGGAGCCTTGAGGTTTTGGATCCAGGAAAATTCAGCCGGATGATAAATTGCACGAACGTGTTTTGTGTAATGTTTTCACTCGCTGTTTTCATCACCGCACGTGTAAAACACGTGTAACAGGATAACAGTGACGAGCATGTGAACGAAGCAGCCTCTGCAGTCGAGAGAGAAAAAATACCGGTATAATCATCATAGCTTATTTGTTTCGTAATCAATAATAATCAAATAATAACAAAGTTTTAACGTTGCTTTCTTTCTCCACAAAAGACAAAGAAAAAGAATGTAAAGAAAAAGAAGAATCCCTTCATGCCTCATGTGACAGCTAAGGTAGGGGGTGAAAACTTTATCTGGCATTTCTGTTGGGGTTTTCATTTCACTTTAATGGAACACTGGAAATCAGAATGGTTAATTGTTAATGTTAATTAGAGTTAATTGAGTCAGCATGTTTCCTCATAACAGTAATGTCCATGGGTGTTGAATAGCTCAGTATAACTGCTTATGTATACTGTATGTGTGAATTTATGTTCATTTGTCTTACATAGCAGAACTGTACATGCATTGTTTTTATTCAATTAATGAAGCTATTTATTTATTTATTTATTTATTACAGAGTAAAATGGTTCAGAAGAAGAGCGGAGAAGACGGCTCTGATGATTTAGAGGTATTCATAGAGGGGAAATTTTACTGCCTATTACTGTCCATTAAAGTCTTCCTGCAGAATCCGTAAATGGAAACGTAAGCAGGTCGTAGACTGTTTATGTGTAAAAGGTAGCCATTTTGATTGGCTGTGCCTTTAAGGCCATAGAATGTGTTTAACCCAGATGTTATTCACTAACAGAACATAGAAAGCATATCAAATGTTTAAACTGAGGAAATATAGCATTTTAAGGGAAAAAATAAGGTCATTTTGAATTTCAGACCCGCGACACGTCGCAGAAAAGCTGGGATGGGGGCAACAAAAAGCTGCACAAGAAAAAAAGCTGGAGGTTAATTGTGAACTTTTTGGAATTGGGGTTGAAATAGTTTACACATTTCTATTAATATTGCAGGTTTTTAATGATGTAAAAAAATGAAACCAAGATAAATTATATCGGATATTTTCCTGCCTTTAATGTGATTTAGCAACCAACAAAAGTTGAGTGAAAAACAAATAGAAATGTTTTAGATACAAAAACGAAAAAGAAACATCACCAAGAACAGGATGTTTCACCAAAATAGACAAAAGAACAAGAATAAAACTTAACAGGGAGGCTGCCAAGAGACTTACAGCAATATTAAAAGAGCTGCAGGAACATCTGGCAAATACTGGTCACACCCTGCATGTGACAGCAATCTCTCGTATTCTTCACTGGGCTATGGGTTAGGATGCCGAAGACAAATGTATCATGATCTGATGAGACCAATGTAGGACTTCTAAACTTCTAAAATATATGTTCTTGATGCAAAAACAAGACAAGAACAAAATACGCAGAGTGAAGCATGGTGGAGGCAGCATCATGTTATGGTTCTTTTCTTTCTTTGGCTGGGACTGGGGTTCTAGTCAAGATAGAGGGAATCATGGAGAGCTCCAAATACTCCAAAATCTATATTGGCAGAAAACCTGCAGACATCTGTTTAAGTCAACAAAGGAACGACTTCAGAAGAAGAAGAAAATCAGCATTTTGCAAAAGTCCTGTCAGAAACATGTGGAATGACTTGAAGAGGAGTGTGTACAGGAGATCCGCTCACTGTCTGAGAGATCTGGAGCATTTTTGCAACTAAGAGTGGAATAAAATGACCAAATGAAGATGTGCTAAGTTCTTAGAGGCTTACCCAAACTCTTACTGGTCTGCAGGTAAAAAAAAATGTCATGCTGAACATTTGCATTCGTATATATAGGATTGTGAAAATATTTTGTCTTTTTTTTTCCGTAAAGAAGAATTCGCTCATGGAGCAGCTGAACGGGTTTCGTCTGGAACGAGTTCACAGCGAAGACGAGGAGGTTTTTCCAGCAATGCATCTACTTTTTTTCTTTTTCTTCAGTTTTATGTGGATGTAAACGACTTGTTTTCTCTCACAGGATCTTGACAGCCTCATGGAGTGGTGGAGCACGGTCCAACGTGAGTGTGTTTAAAGCTTATATATACAGATTTTAGATGGGGAACAACATTAAGAGAACGTATGACATAAATGAACGGTAAGATAACCGTAGCGTCTGCTTGTGTTGTTCAGAATGGGAGCCGATGTTCAAAGATGAAGATATGACCGAAAAAGAGGAGGCTAAGTAAGCTGCTTAGCAACAAATTAGTATTTTACTTCTCTTACTTTACTTTTTCACACTAAGACTTTGCGTTCTAGTAATCATTTTTTCACGTTTTAATGCTAATTTTAAAATGTCAGTAAATTCTACAGTTGTTTTCCTCTCTTTAGGACATTTGCATTAACAGCTGAAAAGGTGCAACGCGGCATTCGCGTGTTTAACCAGCTGTTTTCAGAGCGAGCAGAAGCTCTTTGGCAGCACATCATCGACCTCAACCTCATCGCCGACGGTCTGGACCGCTTCAACAAAAGGGCCAAAGTGGCCCAGATCACAGGTGGCTCCACCAGCGCTATTGGGGGTGTGGCCACTATAACAGGCCTCGCCCTGGCGCCTGTTACAATGGGAACATCCCTGATTGTCACAGCAGTGGGCCTGGGCGTGGCCGCAGCAGGCGGGTTAACATCGGCCTCGGCCAGTATCTCCAACACCGTCCATGGCTCGATGGACCGCAAGAAAGTGGAGCGTATCGTGAAGGACTTCCAGAGCAAGATGTCCGACATCGACAAATGTACACGATTCATCAAACGAGGCATCGAGAACCTGCGAGAGTTAAATGCTCCCAAGGTGAGGAGTTCCTTCAATAAGTTTTCCATCACGTAGCGAACATTGAGTTTAATTGGACTCTGACCAGCACATACTGAGGATAAATTAATGACAAAGTCAATGTTTTAAAAATCCTTTTAACCTATAATTCATAACGTTTTCATTTGAAGGTGAAAAAGCTAAGGGCGTACGATAGCGATTTCTCTGGAATCAACAATATCTACGAGGACGGCGTCATGGCAGGCAAAGCAGTGCTTATCAACGCCAATGAGATCACCAGGTTCACGCAAGTCGCCATTTCAACAGGTGGCACAGCAGCCAGAGCAGTTCAGGTTGCAGCCATGGCCACGGGCGTCCTCACCGGTTTCTTTGTTGCCATGGATGTTTACTTCGTGGCAAAGGACTCTCATGAACTTAGGAAAGGAGCCAAGTCGGAATTTGCCAGAAAGATCAGGGATGTGGCAGAGCAGCTGCATCAAGGACTGGTGGAGCTCAATATGATCCGAGAGGAGCTGCAGTGTTCCAACACCTCCACGATCTCCATCTCAAGCCCATCATCCTCCATTTCCACCACAACCGCCCTCTCTTCCTTTTCGTCCACCTTTGGCACCTCTATCTCTTCCTCCACTTTTCCCTGTGTTTCCTCTTCTCTGTCACAGAACACTGAAGCGCATGCAGAAGCTCAAGCTCAGTCCTGACACAATCCTGTCTTAAACGAATCGTATGTCCTCCTCTTCCATCTGCAAACGGCACTCCTCCATTTTCTTAATGTCTTAATGTCTAAACCCTGCACCTTCTTACTCTCCTCCATGAGCTTCTCCACTGCAAACACACTCCTACAGAAAGGATTAACAATGCCATCGCTATTTTCTGCACCTTCTCCTCACACACTATCACCCCCCCCCCATCTCCAAACTACCTGTAATGCAGTGCACCTAAATATCAACACCCGCTTCTCCGATGGTTTTGTTGAGCTGCTATGCAAAAAACAGATACATTTTGGCAGATCTGGGAATATAATATAAATTGGAAATATAATATAAATGCTGATCAAATGTAATATGGTGTAAGAATGATAATAATGTTACAGCGCACAAGCCTAGACCTGACTGTTTCGCATTTCAGCAGTAGTACTGAAAACATTGTATGTTTGTTTAAAAAAAACAAAAGCTTTTAGACATCTCATGTTTTGTCTTTTATATTTGCACATTGAGCGCTTTGTTGTAGATATTCTACGTGTCCCTGCTGTCATTTCTCAGGGTTTTTAGTCTTATGATGAAACTATCAGACTTCTGTTCTTTTGTCTTTAAAACCGCACACACAGTGGGGTTTACTACAAACTGTTTTGTTACAGTTGATAATTACTGCTAATAAACTTCACTTGAGTGAAAAGTGGAATCTTTTCAATAATTGGATGGAGGTCAGAATTTCGGTGTATTTTATCATGTCTGCCTTTTGCTTTAATAACAGCGTGCACTCGAGCTGGCACGGACTCCATGAGTCTGAGTAAAACCTTACGAGCCGCCGTTAGATCGAATCCATCATCGTCATCGTCTGAATAACAATTTATTTATTTATTAAAGGAAACAGCAGGAATTAAAGCAATTAATAATAACTTAATTAGGTAAAGTAAGGAATGTCAGAATTTCTGGGGAGAACTAATTAATGGGGAGAATTTAGAAAGACGTTGTGTTTTTCTAGTATTGAGGAATTGAATTATATTGAAATGATATTGAAGTTGTATGTACAGTATCTCACAAAAGTGAGTACACCCCTCACATTTTTGTAAATATTTGATTATATCTTTTCATGTGACAACACTGAAGAAATGACACTTTGCTACAATGTAAAGTAGTGAGTGTACAGCTTGTGTAACAGTGTAAATTTGCTGTCCCCTCAAAATAACTCAACACACAGCCATTAATGTCTAAACCGCTGGCAACAAAAGTGAGTACACCCTCACTCAAAAGTGAGTCTTGAAAGTCTTGATGACTCGCACAAGCAAGTTTCCCCAAGATTATGATTGATCTCCTCTGTTTACACGTTTAGCAGGTAGATCAATGAGCTATTCCAGAAATCTCTCTGTTGAACATTGGTGCTATCTAGGAGTTTGTAAATAAGTCGAGGCCTAGTTATGTGACGGTATGTCAAGTTCAGAATCAAGTTAAAAACAAGTCCTAGTCAAAGTTAACTAAGAGACTAAATCATTAAGTCGAGGTCAGCCACCCACAGTTTTCAGAGAAAAACGTTCTTTTTTTAAGATATTTTATTGATGAAGTTGACTTGAAGAAACCGACATGGACAATAGAGTTTAGTGAAGAAAGTGATAGATTTAAAGGACAAACAGCTATTCCTTCAGCTAGTTCCTCTCATTACATTTATTTTTTATATTGTTGATTTTACTGACTTTCGACAGCCTTTTGAATGGATCACTATGAGGTGTCCCCAGTGTGGGTTCACGTTTCTGTTATGATGCTCATTGTACATCAATAATAAACCTGTATTTCAACTTTTTTTTATTTATGCAGATGCCACGCCCTCAGAGTTTAAAAAGACAGATCCATCTAGTCACGAATCACACATTCTAAGCATCTTATTCACTGCGTACAGAATCAGCCGTCTTATCATTCCGTCTTAACAGGTCAGTTGTCTTTTTTTTCAACATTTGTTTTCAGCTGTACTTATATATAATGTTAGAATTGTTTACTAGTTACGAATAATTGTGTTGATTCATTTATTTATATGAAATGTAGAGGTTGAAAGAGTCAGAAGGAAAGAGTTTGGAAACTTGTTCTAGAAGCAGCACTGTGCGTGTGTGTGTTATCAGACATGGAAGCCAGAATGATCGTGGCGGTTGTGTTCGTCTGCGCCGTTTGTCACGTCACTGAAGCCCAGCTGCAGACAACGACATCACTCGGTGTAAGTAAAACAAAGCGTTAGGATCACTGGACTTGTTGTGTAACATGGACTTTTCTTTGTTTTACTGATAGACAGTATAAATAATCTGTATGGAAACAGTAGACCATTGTAATTGATATGAAATGGGTCATGTCATGAACAGAACAGAATGCGAGGGTTAATGATGGTTCTTTTTCTCTCTTATGATCTTCAGACCAACATCACTCTTACTGGATGTGGCAGCACACTAAGCTGTGTGTGTCAAATCCGTCTCATTGCGATCCTGCAGGAAACTCCAGCTGTTTTTTCAGCTCTACTCAGCTCAGTAATGCAGTACTGACCGTGGAACTCTCCGGCACGACGTCAGGCTATGTGGCACTGGGACTCACACCCACTAGCAGCCAAACCCAGCAACTAATTCAAGTAAAATGAAAAACTCAGAACCACTTTTTATTGGCTGATAAATTTAGAAACAATAAATATTAAATAAATATCTTTACATTTCTTGTAAACTGAAACATCCAGCTCGGTCTGACGATCTCCCATCTGCCAAAATGCAGGCCGAACTGGTCAAACTGGTAGACATAAATATATATATAAAAAAAACACAACAGTGAGGCAGTTAGTAAATCTCAGCCATTTAATGATCAATATAGTTAAATAAAATCCATCCATCCATCTTCTTTACCGCTTATCCTTTTAAGGGTCAAGGGAAAGCTGAAGTCTATCCCAGGGAGCATCGTGCACAAGGCAGGGGTACACCCTGGACACCCTGCAAATTTAAATAATTATACACCTGTAAAATTGATGGATTTTACTTCCTTGTTCAAATCAACACTTCCACTGAGTTACGGTTGTAATAATTGTTCTTTTTAGGGAACTGCTGTGTTCGTTTGTGGTAACAATAATGCCAGTGCCTTCTTCGAAACAGCTACTCAGAATGACCCAGCATTGACTCCTGCTAACCTGGTATGACTCTGACGTAGAAGTTCACTTGATTTGTGTATGTGAAGATTGAGGCATAAATTTCAGATATAAGAGACTTAATTAAATTTTATACAGAATGCAGTTGCTCCAACCAATATAATTATAAGCCCAATTCTGAAAAAGTTGGCACAGTATGGAAAATGCAAAAATAAAACAAAAACAAAAAGAGTCGTTTGAAAATTCAGTTCATGCTGTACTATATTGAAAACACATTATTTGATGTTATACTTTGTGAATTTAAGTTCTTTTTGAAAGCATATACTTGTTTCAAATCTTATGACTGCAACACACTCCAAAAAAGCGAGGGATCGGCGATCACGCGCATTCAGAAGTGGTTTTCAGCCTCGCCCTTTACGCACTGAGATTTAACTGGATTCCTTGAATTATATTGTGCACTATAGAAGGTGAAACGCCCAAAATCCTACCGATTTGTCTTTGGGGAATGTTGTTGTCAAAGTGTCGGATTATTCACTGACGCATCTGTTGACAGATTGGAGAGCCTTCATCCATCCTTGCTCTTGAAGGACTAGGCCTTTTTTGGAGGCTCCTTATTAGACGATCTCCTCACCTGTTTCACATCACCTTCTTGTCTCAACTTCTCGGATCGCTATTACTCCGAAACTGCCCCTGTCCCAACTTTTTTGGAATGTGTTGCATGCATCAATTTCAAAATAAATATTTACCTTCAAAACTGATGCTGTTGATTAGTTAAAGCATCAAATACCTCGTCTTTATAGGTTTTTTGTTTAAATACAAGTCAAAGTACATTTACAAATCACTCTTCTTTGTTTTTATTTATTAGCATTGTACATACTGTCCCAACTTTTTTGGAATTGAGGTTGTATAACTGCTAATGCTAAACGTCTTTAAGATTTCCAAATTCTTATGAATTTCCAATCCTAAGTCTCTAACCCTAACCCCAACACTGTCTCTCTGTCCCTGTTCATAGACCGCCATAAATGTACCTAGTGTTCAGGGTTCAGTAACAAGAGACCAGAGTCTTATTCAGTGTGTCTTCAACATCACCCTCAATTCCATCCTCCTCAGTTCCATCCTCACCAAAGCAACTGTTCAGTTGTCTTTCAACGTAGCCATCCTTAATGGAAACACAAATGGTGAGCTTTCATACTCATATCCTGCATATTAATGATTCATTAGAATTTTTCTTATGACTTAATCACAAAAACATACCTTCTCAAAAAATAAACCAACATTCAGAACCCAGGTGTGAAGAAGTACACCGTTCCCAATCATTAAGAAAGTCATTAATAATAATAATAATAATAATAATAATAATAATAATAATAATAAACGGTTCAAGCAGCATTTTCAGGGGCCAAGCACCCAGAATTAGTGAGCTGTACATTCACAGACATGCTGTAATTGTTACATTTAGATACATTTATTCATTTAGCAGATGCTTTTACCCAAAATGACTTACAAGTGAGGAAATACAATCAAAGCGATATATATATATGTCATGAAAAAATAAGCACATTCCATGGAAATTGTGGCTTTTTTTGTCATATTTGGATAAGCAAACATTTCATCCTCTTTGAAACAGTGCCTCACTCTGTGTTGTCTGTATGATAGCACTTTGAACGGCTACAATGGCAGCAGAGAGTTGTTTAGACAGGTCTCAAGATGATGTGAGCCAAATTTGGTGAAGATTGGACAAACATTGACAAGGAGAACAAAATTAGTGGTTTGATGGAAGCATTTTCAGCATGTTACTATAACTTTTGACCAGTAAGTGGTGCTTTCATGAAAATCATTGCAAATGCATATTTTTGAGAAAATCCAAGATGGCCGGCAGGAAGTAAAATTTTACCCAACGGTGGCACTAGAGCACTTGGCCCAAATTTGGCTCAAATGTTCCTTAGACCCTCCCTAATAACTGTGCCAAATTTTATATAACTTTTTACTGGACAATTCTATGGGCTGCCAGAAGAAGAAGAAGAAGAAGAAGAAGAATAATAAGAAGAAAACAGAATAACAATAGGGTGCCTACGCGCCTTTGATGTTTGGCCCCCTACGCGCCTTTGATGAGGCAGCGTTTACAGCCTCACATACTGTTTGGTGGCTTTGCCATCGGATCTGTTAGCACATTATGGGCAAACCGTTTGGAATTTCAACATTCTTTGATAACTTTTGTCCAGATTGCCAAATGTGGTGTTGATTAGACACCATTTGTAGGAGGAGTAGCAAAAAAAGAAACAGTTTTTGTCAAAATCCAAGATGGTCGCTAGGAAGTACACTTGAATTTCAGATCTTGGTGTGTGTTCACTTCAGCATACTCCAGGGAATTATGGGAAAAAAGAAGTGTGAATTTAGTACAAGCTCTTCAAATGATATAAGGGAAAAAAATTTAACTTGGTACAGTTCTTGAGCAATAGGTTGAGCAGGAATTCAGGGATAACTGGCTTTTAAACTTTGGCCATACGGTTCGAAAGTTAGGACCATTAATGTACTTCTATATTAGGTATAAGTTTGACCCGATGGTGGTGTTAAAGCATTGGCAGCACTTGGCCGAACTTTGGTCAGAATGTTCGAGAGTTATGGTCAGAAGTAATATAACTGTTTTATCACACCCAAGGTCGCTTTACAAGTACAAGAAAGAAACAAAACACAGAAGAGAAAATGCTGACAGGGATTTAACCTAGAAAAGACGTTTATTAAAGATGTTCTGTTTCATTCCTACAGGAACAGACCTGGGAAATGCAACTATGGTATTTAACTCCAAAGGATCATTAGACCTGGCAGACCCAAAGAGCAATATTCCAAATGTAATAGAGTTTATTATTCACAATCATCATCACTATTCTTAACTCTCCTGTTCAACTAACCAGACATGTTGTTTCTTGTTGAGTTATGTTAATGACACTGATCATATCTCTTGTTTTTTCAGCATCTTCAGCTCAGCATCACTCGTAACGGTTGTGGCAGCACTAAGGAGTGTGTGTCGTTTCCATCTAATTGTGATCCTGCAGGAACCTCCAGCTGCTTTTTCAGCTCAATTCAGTTAAAAAACCAAATGTTCTTCTTTGAACTCAGCGGCATGACGGCTGGATATGTCGCATTGGGACTCAATAAACAGGTACTTGAATAATGTAGTTATTAATGTCCAACCATCCATTTTCTGTACCACTTATCCTACACAGGGTCACCGGGAGTCTGGAGCCTCCCCAGGGAACTTGGGGCAAGGCAGGGGACACCCTGGACATGGTGTCAACCCATTGCAGGGCACACACACACACACACACACACACACACACACACACACACACACACACACACTGGATCTAAAACCTGCTGCTGCAAAACACATTTGAAAGAGAAATCATTGAGTGGCTATTATCTTTTTGCTTTTTTTCAGGGAACTACCATTTTGTTTGCCTGCATCAATATCAGCAACAGTTTCTTCTTCAAAACAGCTATTCAAAAAGGCCAAATTTGGACAGCTGCTAATATGGTGAGGCTCAAAAATATTATCAAACCCAATCTCAAAATTAATAACAGGTTAAGAGGAGGGAATGCTCATTAATTATTTTGTCCTCTTTTCTCAGACCGTTGTATACAATGTTCAAGGTGTAGTTGCACAAAACCCGAGTCTTATTCAGTGTATCTTCACCATCAGCACCAAATCTGATGAGACCTCATTTAGTGTCTCCATTCTGAGTGGAACCACCAATGGTGAGTTTTGACAATAAATGATAGCTCATATTTCAACTTCGATACTCTTGGTGGATCCAGATAAACCCTAACTGAACACATGTCTTACTAGTTTAAAAATAAAAACCTTAGATTTTAAGGCTGCTTTCAAATTACAATTTTTATTTGTCACCTACACAGTAGAATGTGCAATGAAGTCCTTTTTTTGACTGTCCGTGACATAAAAATAGAATTGACATAAATCCGAATATACTTCTATACTGGTAAGAAATAAAAAATATGATAGAAGGTATGCAAAGATCTGTGGCAGAATCTGTATGACATGTATAAGGTGCAGATTTGTGCTGAGGTAGTGGGTGTCCTGGTTGAGGGCCTGAATGTCTTGTTGGAAGAAGCTCCAACTCATCTTCTGTCCCTGTTTTCCATAAGGGAGTGGAAATGCTTCCCTGAACACAACAGAGAGAAGAGTCCATTGTTTGGATGGCTGAGGTCTTCACTATCTTCTTCACTATCTTCTTGGTCCAGAGGTGCAAGATCTCAGAGCCTTGCGATTGTTTTGATGATGCTTTTGTGGACTAACATCTGCCAGTTTGCAGATAAATCAGAGCTGAGCCTGAACACGTCCCAGTCTGTGGCCACTGATTGGTTGGAGGAAAATGAATGGCACTGTAGATTTTTTGAGGATGGTAGAAAGGATGACATTTGATGGTTAGGAGTTCCAGGTTGGGTGTGCAGGAGCATGGGAGAGAAACAATGCTTGCACTTGTTCTCCAGCTGCTCTTTACATCAGACACACTCCACCCCCCCTTGATTCTGTGACTCCATTGTTCAGTCCATGCTTTAAACTGAGAATGGCTGGATGGCATGGTCCGGTACCACTACATTCAGCCATGTCTCAGTGAAGCAGAGGAGGTTGCAGCTATAAATGTCCCTCTGGAAATTAACCCTGGCCCCGAAGTCATTGAGCTTGTTCTCTGGAGACTGGACATCGGCTAGCAGGGGCGCACGGTGTATGCAAGCCCTCAGCCTGTTCCTGGCACCAGCTTGTTTCCCTCGTAGCCACCGCTTCAGGTCGTGTCTTTTGTTCCTCCTGAGGATCTCGTTCAGCCAGCACGAATCTGGTGTTAAAAATAATAATAGGTGAGTGCTTTGTAAGCCAGTAGAAATAAGAGTGTTTCTATCGTATCTAATGATACGATAACAAAGTATGGTCGGAGCAGTCATGACAGCAGCTGACATTACAGGTACCATCTTGGAATTATCTCATACTTGTTCATATTGGATGCAGAGAAAATGCTCATGTAAGATGCAACACAAATTGTGAAAGTAGTCTAAAGGGTACAAATCAGTTTCATTTGACAATTTCCATCTATCCACCCAGCTATTGTCTGTACCATTTTCTGGAGCCTATCGCAGGGAACTCTGGGAACAAGGCGGCGGACACCCTGGACCAGGTTCCAATCCATCACAGGGCAAAATTGCACACACACCCATTCACATACAATTTAGAAATCCCTTCAATGCATGATTTTGGGCTGGGCGAAGAAACCAGAGAACCTGGAGGAAACCCCCAATTTGGCAATTTTATTAAAAATGCATCACAGATTAATGACTTCGGCATATATCTAACTATTGGCATTTTTCACTTAATTCCTCATCTAACATTTGCTCTTAAGATGGCAGCATGAACTTTTACTGTTTAATAAAAGTTCTCCACTCCAATTCCACAGAAATCCAATTGGGAGATGCAGCTATAATGTTTGACTCCAAAGTACCATTAAACCTGACTGATCCCACCGACCAGAACAGAAGCAACTCAATTGTCAGCCGCTGGACTCATGGTAAACACACATTAACCTAAGTTTTTTACTTATGTGTTGCTTCCTAAAGTGTAAATGCACAACAAACCAGTGGCAGGTTAAATGTTCAGAATGAAACATTCAATCTCATATTCAAAAGTAATTATCATGCACCTGTCATCAATTATATTATTCAATTTAATCCCAAATAAAGAATAAAGTTTGTGTAGGAGGTGTATAAAAGAATGTCTAAAACAGTAGATGTACCATGAAACACTGTGAAGTCCGTCATCAACAAATGGAGAAAATGGGGCACCACAGCGACATCACCAAGAACAAGACGTCCCTCCAAAACAATGAAAGGACAAGACAAAAATTGATCTACGAACCTGACAGGAGACCTACGGCAACATTTAAGGAGCATCTGCAGGAACATCTGACGAGTACTGATTACTCTCTACATGTGACAACAATCTCTCATATTCTTCACATATCTGGGCGAAGGGGTAGAGCGGCTAGACAGAAGCCCTTTCTCACAAAAAATATCCAAGCCCAAATCACCTAAATCACCCCAAACCATGTGGCAAAATGTGCTATGGTCTGATGAGACCAATTACAAAAGGTATAATAACTCCATAATTCCAAAAGGTATGTTTGAACTGGGGCTTTTTATCAAGGTAGAGGGAATCATAATTTTAGTGTAAAACCTTCAGGTGTCTGCTAGTAAGCTGAAGACTCAAAGGAATTTCACCTTTGAGCAAAACAATAACATAAAGCATACATTCAAATTAACAAAGGAATGGCTTAACCAAAAGCAGATCAATGTTTTTGAATGACCTAGCCCGAGCACAGACCTGAATCCAACTGAAACTCTGTGAAGTGACCTTAAGAGGTCTGTGCACAGGAGAATTTGACAGATCCAAAATGTTTTTGCATTGTGGGAATCTTCTGATATGATTTATCTTTGTTTCATTCTTTTATATCACAAAAACCTGCTGTTTTAATTGCAAAACAATATATATATATACATAATTTTTACTAGTTTTTGAAGATTTTCAAAGCCCATCTGGCACCAACATCCAATAAGACACATGTTTATGTGTTTATAATAAATCTCTCTCTGTCTCTGTGTGTCTCTCTCTCTTCTCTCTCTCTCTCTCTCTCTCTCTCTCTCTCTCTCTCTCTCTCTCTGTCTTTCTCTCAGTGTTGGTTGTGCTGCTCAGCTCCTTGACTCTCCGTCTTCAATAAAAACCAGCCTTGTTAACGTTATTAAGGTTATTAATTGGGTGTTTGATTGTGCCATGCATGTGTTTGACATTTGTAAAAATCGGATTTGTACATTCGGATTTGGAAATGTAACATTAAATAAGAGATGTTAAATTATTGTACACTCCTATAGACATTCAACATTCTACTTTTACATATAGCAGTTTAATCAGACATGAAATGTATTGATTAAAGTCTATTTTACATTATCATTTCAAAAAAATGTCCTCACTTCATTAGTTGACCTGAAATAATAACACTGCAGTAAGATAGGTACTTTCAGAAATCCTCATATAATAATTAAATACGTAACCAAAGATGTGATCATTTCACCCTGGGTTTAGGTACAATCGTGACTCAACTCTGATTTTCTGTGTTGAAAAGTCTCAGTGAATGAGCTGTTCATATCGAAATATTGTAACATATTCGAACAAGCGCATTAATATTCAATTTAATTCAATTTGCATAGCGTTTTCAACAATGGACATCGTCACAAAGCAGCTTTACAGAAACATGTAAATTCAGGATATGAATTTTAATTGATAAATTTATCAATAATAAGCAAACCAGAGCTGCATTAAAAATGTAGTTATTTTCTTACATACTTGAATATAAACACAATAAACTTTCAGACTGCTGATATCTGAGTGATTGTGGCTTTGGGTTTCTTCCTCTAGATGGCGGTAGCTGAAAGTATTGTTTTCCAGGGGACGTGTATTTACATGGACATTCTTAGTTGATCACCTTGTAAACTGAACATGCTCACCTGTGGTTTATAAGTAGTAAGTCTTCTTTTAGTAAATACACCTCCACCTTTTGGTAAACCCAGATACTAAAAAAAGTATTTCCTAATTAGGAGTAACGAGTACAGTACAGAACAGTTCATTTAGTCCTCCCACCCATTTATACATACACACACACGCACACACACACACACACAAACATTATCTGTACTATTTGTTATACATGGCACTGTTATTTTTTTTTCATATTTTTGTGTCAAACTTTGAGTGAAGGGATGTATTCGTTGTTAAAAATTAACACTTTTAAGTGGCTATAACGATAATAGCGTTTCAGTTAAACAGACCCAGGGCCGGATTTAGTTTTTTAGGGGCCCTGGGCAAAATATACGAATTTGGCCTTCATTTCATTGTTTTAACATCGATATTTAAATGTGCCTCTAAGGTTTATTGTTGTTTTTAAAAATTTGTTTCATGTTATTTTCTCAGATTGAGCTCACTGACACTCCTGGCTCTTATGCAATGTAATGTGTCTCATGAAGTAGTTGAATACATGCTGTTCATGAATGTCTTGTTTAGTCTATTGCTTATTTAGGTTTTTTCCTGGCACACGTCACTTACATATTTTGCACTTACACTTGCATTTTGGCGTCTTGTGTAGACTGTTTACATATTTGTGCCCATATGTACATTTTATGTACTGGTGTTATTGTTGAATACATATTTCTATAATTTTATGATGCTTTTTGTTGAGTTTTTATTACACAATACTTTTTCTGGCCTTGACAAATATCCCATATTACAAAAGACTAAAACTAAAACTAAACTAAACTAAATTAATTAATTAATTAAATTAAAACTAAGCATTTTCAAAAAATACAAGCTAAACTAAACTAGCAAACCTGCTTTAAAAACGAATTAAAAATAAACTGAATTTGAAAACATAAAGTCAAAACAAAATAAAAATAAAAACTAATGAAAAATGCAAAACTATAATATCCTTGATCATAACACACCTACAGAAACATAAATGCCATTTAAACATATTTATTTCACATAACACTGAACAGATATCAAGTCATAGTTGTAAAGTAGGCAAACAGAAACAGAAGAACAGTGTGACAACCAAGACGTTTACTACTACTAAAATAATAATCATCATCATCATAATAATAATGTATTTTATTTTCTAATACCAATATATTATTAAATGAATCTTGATATTATTCGTATAGTATGAATAAATAAAACTATAAATAAATCTATTTTACTATGAGCGCTAACCAAGAGTAAACAGTAAGTCGCTGTATGGTACAGTAGGACAGCAGCTTATTATAATATTGTTTATTTTTCTAAATTGTGGTAATATTTAAACACATTTATTTGAAGTAGCACTGAACATGAATCCGCACCTGAATGGCACACAATCATCATGTGACAATAAACTCACATATGATTCATTTGGAGAGAGAGAGAGAGTGAGAGAGTGAGAGCGAGATAGAGAGAGATACACTCATAAATTAAGCATTCTGATGGCATTTGAGTACATGGATTATTAGTCAAACACAATTAATTACCGAAAAGTAAACATAAAACTTTCTTAATCATAAGTTTAGGCTGTGTTGTGGTGGCCCTTGGTCCCTTTTTTATACTAACGTATTACTCATTGTCAGAGTGCTGTTAATGATGAGCTTAAAATAAATGACGAGATAAGGTCAGAATCGAACCAGCCGGTTAACACATTTAATGTTTTAGTTACAGAACAGCGTTCCGTCACCACCCACTATATGAGGAACACCTACGCATGAATCATCTAATCAAGCAGTCAAGTACAGTAGGTCTTGGCGTGATCACTGTTACTTTAATTGTGGCAGTATTATTGGTACCAGACAGACTGGTGTAAGAATTTCAGATACTGCTGGCTACCCAGGAATTTCCCAAGAGTTTACACAGAATGAGTGTGAAAACAAATACACAGAGTGACCGACAGATCTGTGGGTAATCTGTGGAAATGCCTTGTCATGGGATAAATGTCCAGAATCTTTACAACTGTGGTGAACAGAAAAGGATCTCAGCATGCACAGAACATTAAACTTTGGAGTGCATGGGCTGTAACGGCAGAAGCCCACGTCAGGTTCCACTCCTGTCAGCCAAGAACAGGAATCTGTTCAGTTTCTGTGTTTTGCTTTTCACGTCATTCTGTGTAAACTCTCGAGTGTCTGAGATTCCTCAAACCAGTCCATCTGGTACCAGCAACCATGACACGGTTAAAGTCGGGACCCTGTACATAAACCACATGAATGGCTGTTTAGATAACTATATGAATGTGCAGGTGTTCCTAATAAAGTGGATGATGTGTGTACAAGAACGCAGTAATCATCTAATTCTTTTTTTTTAATTGAATTTTAATTATTGTTAGAAAAACAGAGCCTGTTACAACATATTTTAGAGTTACAACACCTTGCGAAAAAAGTTTTATTGTTTACACTGGATGTAAACAATGATTTAAAAAAAAGAAGCGAAGCAGTGTACCCTGCCTTGTGCTCGATGCCCCTTGGGATAGGCTCCAGGTTCCCCGCGACCCTGAAGAAGGAATAAGCGGTAGAGGATGGGTGGATGGATGAAGCGAAGCAGTTCATCTAGTGTGCTTGTGAATTTACCCTTCCACATGATCAATGGGGGGTCATGGGTTTTTTTGCACAGGATTGAATACAGAGAACAAGAACCCATAGCTATAGTTGTGTGTGTGTGTGTGTGTGTGTGTGTGTGTGTGTGTGTGTGTGTCTTTCTTCCATGAGATCCTGTGACTGCCAATTAACTGCAGCCAACTTCCTCGCATGCCACTAAAACCTGTTGCATGACCGTCTTTCTTACTTTATGACATAGCATTCTCACGTGTTGAGACATTGATGGAAGAAAATTTCAGGTGTGAAGTGAAGTGTAAAGATGGCTGAACTTTTGTTTGTCCTTGCAATAAAATGTGGTTCTTACTTGAAGACATTCCTAACAACCTGTAGTGTGAGTTCAGTCATCATCTCTACATTCTTTCAATTTAGACTGTATTCAACATAACAATCTGCTGAACATTTTAATCTATTCCAATTCTATTTTATTTGTATAACGCTTTTCACAATAGACATTGTCTCAAAGTAGCTTTACAGAAATATATAAACATGGTATACAGATATTAAAAGTGCGAATTTATCCCAATTGAGCAAGCCGCTGGTGACGGTGCCAAAAGAAAAACTCCCTAAGATGTTAAGAAGAAGAAACCTTGAGAGGACCCAGACTCAGAAGGGAACCCATCCTCATCTGGGTAACAACAGATAGTGTGAAATAGTTCATTTTATATAAAGTTTGTTTGGCCTTAGAAGCTGCCCAGCAATCTGGAATTGGAGTAGATGAGAGCTCCATCCAGATGTAGGACATCTGAAATGGATCAGGCAGGTCCGGAGAGCAGAGAGGATCAGGATCTCTAGTATCTCCATAAAATCGTGTGTGGCTCGACAGAAGGAGAGAGGGAGAGGAAAGATTATTAGGATTGTGCTTAGCATAACAGAAAGTCTAGTCAGGGTAGGCTTGAGTAAACAAATACGTTTTAAGCCTAGACTTAAGCACTGAGCCTAGCCTAGACTTTAAATCTCTCAGTTGTCTTCTTAATTCAGTCACTTATACATTTTTAATGTCTAAACTTAGGGTTAACCCTAACCCTAAACCTAACCATAATGTAATCCTAACCCTAACCTAATCCTAACCCTAATCCTAACCTAATCCTAAACATAAACTTATCCTAATCCTATCCCTAAACCTAATCTAACCCTAATCCTAACCCTAACTTAATCCTAACCCTAATTCTAAAATAATCCTAACCTCATCCTAACCTTAACCCTAAACCTAACCTAACCCTAATCCTAACCTTAATTTTATCCTAACCCTAATAATAATCCTAACCCTAATCATATCCCTAACCTAACCCTAATCCTAACTTAATCCTAATCCTAACCCTAACCCTAACCTAATTCAAATCTTAACCCTAACCTAATGTGAAAATAAATTTAAACACATTGTGCCCTGAATTTGTGCATGTAACCTCACGTAAACATGTGACCTCAGGCAAACGTTTCATCACGTTGTAAGGCTGGTGTCAAGATGTCTGAACCTAGAGAGAACTACTCTCTGAGGACAAAAGACTACTTTGAGAACGAACACTCAATCTTTCTCCCACAGAATTAAGCATCCACACCTGAGATAGCACATCATGCTAAGTGGAGCCTGGAAGATCCTCAGTTCCTCTCTCTCCACACCCTTCACTTTCTCTGTATTGAGATCACTTTAAACACACCCAAGGTCTATATGCATTGCATAACATGTTTTTAATGCGAATAAGATGGCGACTACAGATGTTTACTATATTATATAAAAGGTTTCAGTGCAACTGGAAAATATGGTCTCACTCACTCAACAGCATTTCACATAAAAATATTCCATACCATTAAGGGCATACCCTCCCAGGGTCCCTCACTCAAATTAAATCCTGTATGTAAATAAGGTACATCCTTCCACAGACATCAAATTATAATCACAAACAGCACCTTTTGGTGGACCCACAGAGCATCTGGGTATTTAGGGGAGAGCTGGCCAAAGATTCAGGGAGTCTGTAGACAGATCTCCCACACAATCACTGTGTGTAGTTTTTCTCTACCAGGTATGAAAGTGTTGTCTCTCTTATGTTGTATTATTATGTTTTGAATTAGATTGTAATGTAATGTTGAATGTAATTCTTTCTCATTATTATCAATAGTAGTATTGGATTTGGATGTTTTCATACCTGGTTAAATAAATTATTAGACTTGATTATATTCTGACTTTTTCTGAACTTATTGTTTCTAGTAGATTACGGTATGTCCTTGTTACAGCAAATCTACGATCAGGTTAGTACAGGCTAACAATTTGGCATTAAGTAAAGTGTACTTAGAGTATACAAGCTTGATAGGAAATTTCCGTATAGGACAACATAGAGTTGATTGACCAAGTCTAAATAGGATGAAGTCTAAGCTTCTGATTACCTTAATATTCTTCTAGCTAATGTGTACATAGGAAACTATGGCATGATTATACAAAACTAATTTTACTCAAATATTATTGGTCTATCTTTGTAGATTTTAGTGGTCATGATCTCTGGCTAGAAATAAAATTACTGCAATTAAGTGTTACTAACTAAGGGAACTAAGAGACCAAGTTAATGACTTGGCTCTAGTTAAGTGTAGTTGGTGTAAGAGGCTTGAGATGGGATGTGTAATAAATGAGTTCCATGCACGAGAGCTTAAGTACAAATATATGACAAATGTCTAAAACATCTGAACAATCTCTTGAGGTATTGTATCTGTGGTATAAGCGGAGTCATTGATTCCGGTCCGTTGAATTATTAGAAAAATAATGTACACTCGAGGTGTATCGGCCTCCGTTTTGGGGTGTGAGTTATTTTCTCATCATTCACCAACCCAATTTCCTTTGAAATACTGCCGGAGTATAGTATGTGTAATTACAGTATAGGAACTTTAATTACACTATAGTAAACAGTCGCCTAATTAACTGGTCCATCTTGTTTTAAATGTGCTGTGGTTCAGCCCTTGCTTAAAAAGACAAATCCTATTCCTTTAGATTTAAATAATCTCAAAATGACCTTTGCTTTCAAAAGATTTGGAGAAGGTCGTCTTTCATCAGCATTCCTCATATTAAGTAAAAATCACGTATTAGATGAAAATCAGTCCGTTTTCAGAACAAACTACTGAGTCTGGCCCCTTGAAAGCAACACATGATTTATTGTTCAAGTGAAACAATCTAATATCCTTCTGACGTGTTTACAGCAGCGGGCTGGAATTCAGGGCCGTGCATTTACAGTAGGCTACAGATAAAACTTCCTGAGTAGAAATTGGGAATTTCTGTCCTATCACTTGTGGAGTCCCACAGAGCTCCATGGGTGTAACCACACATTGTATTGGGGGTCGTGTCCCCCCCAATGTTGAGGAAATACCAGTCTGTCCCCCAATATACAGTACAAAATATTTTCTATATATCCCCATTTAATGAACTCTGCCAACGGATCTGTCTTTTCTTCATCTATTCTATTTATTTATGTCTATTCCTTTTTAATATATTTCAGTTTGTTAAGGAATTGTACACTTGGTTTCGACCATACTCAACGCAAGTTCATTGATATATTTTAAAAGCTCAGTCTGTAAGAAATGGAGACAGCAGCCAAGCATAGAAAAGTGCAGCAGAAGATACAAGTTTTTTTTCAGACAGTAAGTAACTAGATACCTAAATAGTAGGTAACTTTAACTTAGTATAGAAGGCATCATACCATGGCTTGGTTTGTTCTTAAGAACGTCAATTAACTTTTGATATTTGCACACCCAGGAAGTAGGCTAGGCTGACGTCAGTTCCAGTTTTTGACCATTAATGTTACATTCACTTGCATATCCTCCCGCCAAGTTCATTGGACCCCCACCATGTCCATACCATGGTTACGCCCTTGAACGACACTCAGCTTAATTTTATGATGGAACCTAATGACATTTTAAATTATAGCAACTTGCAACACCTGCAAGTCCAGATTTTTCTTTTCAGCCCTCATCTTCCTTTACTGCCATCCAGCCCATTCAAAATCATTCATTCATTCTAACCCCAAAAGTCACCTGAAATGATGAAAAAATATGTGAATTTTGTGACTTTTTGTGATCGTTTTAAAGCCAGAAACTATCCCTAACATTTCCTTTGCATATGTATATATTCTATTGAAAAAATTTTAAATAAAAAATAATATTTTTTCCTCAACAAAACATTTTGTGTGGACAACACCTCTTCTTGTTCTTTAGTCAAGAGATCAACAAATATAAATTGACCAACATTCATGGGATCATCTCTCTCCAGGTTGATTTAAACACTGACACTGGTGTATAAAATGTTACTATACGATCTCACCCGTCTAGATTCCTCTTCCTGTAATGCTTGTGGAATTTTACACTGATAATAAACCTGTAATTCAACTTTGCATCTTTTATATTTACTACCTAGGTGCTGGCAAATGACACACCCTCAGAGTTTAAAAAGCAGGACCCTTCTCAGCATCAACACACCCAACAGCGCTTCTTATTCCCAGCATACAAAATCATCCGTCTTATCCATACAGGTAATTTGTTTTAAACTTTAAAAAAAGAAATAAAACACCAGATGTTGCTCTTGCTTGTATTTATTTAACTTTAAGTATATATATATATATATATATATATATATATATATATATATATATATATATATATATATATATATATATATATATATAATTTTTTTCTTGACAATTATTAGTAAGTGCATGACTTCTATTTGTATTATTACTATATAAGTATATGTGTAAACTTGTTGTAAAGTCATTGCTGTACGTGTGTGTGTTATCAGACATGGAGGCCAGACTGATTGTAGCAGTTGTTTTCATCTGCGCTGTTTGTCGCTTCACTGAAGCCCAGCTGCAGAACACGACAGCACTCACTGTAAGAACTTGGACCTGAATATCAGGCTGTCCTGTCACTCAAATGTTTTAAAACTCATTATACCGTATTTTGATTGACTGATTGTCGGAATATTTACTGTAAATGATATGAAATGGGTCGGGTCATGAACAGAACAGAACGGGAGAGTTAACGGTGGTTCATTTTCTCTCTTATGATCTTCAGAGCAACATCACTCTTACTGGTTGTGGCAGCACTAAGATGTGTGTGTCGAGTCCGACTCGTTGCGATCCTGCAGGAAACTCCGGCTGTTATTTCATGTCTACTCAGCTCAATAAAGCAGTACTGACTGTGGAACTCTCCGGCACGACTTCAGGATACGTGGCGCTGGGACTCAAACCCACTATCGACCTATTTGGTTTCAATGTAAGTAGCGTACTTATAATATCTGTGCTTTTTACTGTAAGTAGAGCCTGAACAATTATGTCGTAATAACATAAAAAGTAATTCAAATATTAACACGTTTGTAGACTATGGGCTTGTTTTAATTAGCTGTGATTATAAGTCTTATTGTTCACATTTAAAAGAGGTTGACTCGGAATGGTCTTGACAAATTATTTGGCAGCTTCTACTGAATTTATTAGTGCATTACAGGCAAATGCCTTTGAATATTAAAAATCCATTTGCTCACATTTACCAGGCTCAGTCTGGTTCTCATTCAATACAAGTTACCACAGTTAGACATTATAGTGATTACTGAGAAACTCTTATTTTTATGTTGTAAAGCTCCTGTTGGTGAAAATGCCCAAAACTTGAGCAGTGAGCTTTAAAAACAAACAAACAAAAAAAAAACATTAAAATCTAAGCAAACAGTATTTATGAAAAATATCACAAATACTATATTTGTGATTCCATACTGCCAGGACAGGTGGGTGGAGCTAAAAATTAGTGCATACATATTTGTCCCATATCAACGTGATTAGTGAAAGCAGCTAGAATTGCTTCTGTCCCACCACAATTTCACTATTCCTATTCCAGTAACAGGCTTTCAAGTGATTTTCTAGTGGAAAGGTATTTTCAAATCACATTTTGATGGTTTAGCTTTATATATTTTGACATAATACACCACATGGCTGTGTATTTTGCTCCTACATTGCCTCCCAGTGACCCAGGTAAAATCTCCCATCTTCTAATAACAAATGGCTTCCTGTTCACCTTTTTGCTCTCTGCATAGGGTCGAACATATCATAGTGACCCCATAAATAGTGTAGAAAGACATTTAAATTTCAGCCCCTGAAAGTGCACACCTGTTTGTGTCTGTGTGGTTTTGATGTTATCTCATAAAGTTTGCATTCCCTGCTGAAACATCCAGCTCGATCTGACGAGCTCCCAGCTGCTAAAACGCAGGCTGGACTGGTCAAACTAGTAGACCATGTTTGACAGCTGGCAGGGGAACATAGCTTTTTAAAAATAATGCAAAAATGAGGCAGTTCGTAAATCTCAGCCATTTATTAATCAATATAGTTAAATAATTATAAACCTGTAAAATTGAAGGATTTTGTTTAAATGTAATAATTGTTCTTTTTAGGGAACTGTTGTGTTCGTCTGTGGCAACAATAACAACAATAACAACAGTGGATTCTTCGAAACAGCTACTCAGAACGGCCCAGTGTTGACTCCTGCTAACCTGGTATGACTGACATAGTTCACTTGAATTGTGCATGTGAAAAGTGAGAAATTTCAGATATAATGCAATAATTAACAATTCGATAAGAGACTTTGTTAAGTTTCATACAGAATGCAGTTGTCCAACCAATAAACTTAGAGCTGCTAATGCTAACCTTTTACTCAAGATGTCCAAAAATCATGTTCCATGTTCGTATTCCAGGCATAATACTGACAGAGATCTCTAACCCTAACTCCATCACTGTCTCTCTCTGTCCCTCTTCATAGACTGCCTTAAATATACCCAATGTTCAGGGTTCAGTATTGGGAAACGTGAGTGTTCAGTGTGTCTTCAATGTCACCTTCACTTCCACCCTCATCACTTCCTTCTTCACCATTTCATCTGTTCCGCTGAGTTCCACCATCAGCATCTTTAATGGAAACACAACCGGTGAGCTTTCAGACTTGTATCCTGCTTCTTAGTGATTCATTAGAGTTTTACTTATGACTTATGTGAAACCCAACATAATTACACACACACACACACACACACACACACACACACACACACACACAATTGTAACCACTCACAAATGAAGCAGGGTTTTTTTAATGGGTTTTTGGTTAAATGCCTGAAATAAGGTCTGTGGTTAAGACAGAAAATACCCCAGTAATACCCCACTCATGATTCTGTTAAGCTTTTATGTGTCTAGAAAAAGATAATTGCTAAGAAGTGGCTAAATTGGACTACGGAGGTTAAACGTCATCACGCCGAACAGGAAAACTCATCTACTACAGCCTCGCTGCATTTATACTCGCAAACTTGCAAACTATTCCAAGTCAAACTTTCCACTTGTAGATTTGTCAATTTATAGAATTTTCCAATTGTAGTGTTGTTTTAAATAAAGATCGAAAGAGTCGGAAGCATCGCGGTGTTGACGTTGAGGTCCTGCGATTGTGGTGTAGTTTGTTTATCACCTAGCTTTAGCTTTTTACTTCTGCCGGTTATATTTAGGCTTCAAAATTGATAAACGTTGAGCTCATTTGTGTGGATTAGCTTGATGAACAAAAACGTGTAAGAATCATAAACTGTTTTATGTGATAATCCAAAAGCCAGTGGAATCCACAATCCTATTTGGATGATGGTAACTGTCCCTGCTGCACTCTATTACTAAATCACGTATTAAGTGTAAAAAGTAAATAAGGCTGCCTTTCTACTTAATGTTAGGGCTGGAACTAACAATTAGTTTCATAATTGATTAATCGGAGGGAGAAACCCCATCACCCCCTAAACTTTCAATAGAATTTTTTCCTCTCTGGTATAGGCTTCAAGCTCCCAGTGATAAGCGGTCATGAAAATCAATGGATGGAAGCATTTTGACTCAATTAATCATCTAATGCTCATCAAAACTAAAGCAGATAATGTAATGCACGGGTGAGATGGTGGCACGGATTCCACCAGCAGTATGGTTCAGTAATGATTCTCTATTCCAATCCTACAGGCACAGACCTGGGAAACGCAACTACATTAATTACCACCGGACCTTTCGACTTGGCAAATCCCAAGAGCAATATTCCAACGGTAAGCACACCACCAGTAATGGAGTTTATTATTCACAATCATCATCACTGCTCCTCACCCTCCTGTTAACGTCCTTCCTGTCTCATTTACATTAATATTTGTTTTTTTAAATGAACATCACTGTGAGGATCAGTATAAACCGTACTCATAAGGCCTGGGTCAATGGGACAGAATGAATAACGTTATTTTGCTTTCTCTGTTAATCTTCAGTTCAACATCAATCGTACTGGTTGTAACTCCACTAAGCTGTGCGTGTCAAGTGCATCTACTTGCGATCCAGCAGGAAGCTCCAGCTGCTTTTTTGCCTCATTTCAAGTGAACAACCAAAATACCTACTATGAACTTAGTGGCACGACATCAGGATATGTGGCGCTGGAGCTGCTCAATAACCAGGTTAAGAATAAATAATGCGTTTTCACTGCAGTTTGTGTGTCTCTCTCTCTCTCTCTCTCTCTCTCTCTCTCTCTCTCTATATATATATATATATATATATATATATATATATAAAATTTATTTATTTATTTTTCTTTTTTTAGAATGCTTCTTTTGTGTTTGTGTGTGCCAACAACGCTGCTAACGGCACTTTCTTCTTTCAAACGGCTACTAAAAACGGCTCAAGTCTGAGCCTTACAACTGTGGTAAGTGAGGCAAATTTGGTGCGTTAAATCATTAAAAGTAGAAGGTTGGAATGCGTGCTATTTTGTCTTTTTTCCTCTTTTCTCAGAACACCGTAAACAGTAATCAAGGTTTTCTGCAACAAAACCTCATTCAGTGTGTGTTCAACACCAGCGCCACTTTAAGCACCAAAGCTGCTAACACTGTGTACACGCTCTCCCTCATGAGCGGAACCACCAAAGGTGAGATTTCAGTTACATTCTACTTATTCAAGTTCAATTACAGCTTAGAATAAATATAGAACTGTAGAAACGCTATAGAAATATAGTGTGTTTACAGTGTGTGCATAGTCTGAGCCAGGTCAAAGCAGTCTAAATGTTTAATCAATTTCATAACCCAATTATTTAAAAAAGGAAAACTCATCAGACATGAATAAACTTGTAGGTCAATTGTACTTGTACAGTCTGTCACAAACCCCCTGGTCTATCGCCATTTTCCACTGAATCCCTCATGTAAGATTTCCTCTTAAGTTGGCGGCCTTTTTAATAAACTTTCTCCACATCACTTCCATAGGAACTCAACTGGGTGATCCAATTATACTGTATACTTCCCCATCAGCATTAGATCTGTCTAATCCTAACGGCGTAATCTCTGCAAGCACCAACCTCTGCACTAATGGTAAATACATATTACACTTGGTTTTACTCATTTGAAAAAAAAACATCTTAAAGTTTAAAAGCACAACAACAATCTAGCAAATTTTCTTTCTGAAAAGATATGCACTTTTTATATTAAAATGTGATTTTTATATTAAAATGTATGATCAGCTATTTCATCTATTTAGTAAGTCTGTTTTTACTAGAAGATTTTAACTCTCTCTCTTCTCTCTCTCTCTCTCTCTCTCTCTCTTAGTGTTGGCTGTGCTGCTCGCCGCTATGACTCTACACCTCCTATAAAAACCTGCCATGTTCATTTTAATATAAAATCCCCAGAGCCTATAAACGTGTGTTACAGCATCTGTACGTGTGTGTTCATACATGTATGAAGCTATTGTTAATTGGCTGAACATGAGAACACATCTGTCATATACAGTATAAACATCACCCTTGTGGTTTTTTTTGTTGTTTTTTTACAGTCCATACGAGAAGTTCATTTGCACTTCCATAGACATCAGACTTTTAAGAATAAGAATTTATAATAACAAGAGCTTTATATGATCATTTAAAAATAATTGTAATTTCAGTAATTTCATGATCATCATTTTTATTTGAGTTACTTTATACACCTAGGTGATTGTAAGTTTCCTCCCCTAAAACCTTGCTGTTTTTCACTTTGTTGATTGCTATCATATTAAAGGTAAACAAATATCTAACATGACCTGATTTTTTTTTTAAATCATTTAAACTATTTTAACAGGTGTGTAGAATTTTTTATAGTCACTGTGTACACCAGTTAAAGACGCTATTGCCACCACTACAAAGTGGTTGAATCTTACACAATGAATTATGCGCACGGTGGCTTAGTGGTTAGCACATTCCCGCCATGTGTGTGCGGAGTTTGCATGTTCTCCCCGTGCTGCGGGGGTTTCCTCCGGGTACTCCGGTTTCCTCCCCCAGTCCAAAGACATGCATGGTAGGTTAATTGGCAACTTGGTAAATTGTCCATTGTGTGTGTATGTGATTGTGCCCTGCGATGGACTGGCACCCTGTCCAGGGTGTACCCCGCCTTGTGCCCGATGCTTCCTGGGACAGGCTCCAGGTTCCCCGCGACCCTGAAGCAGGAATAAGCGGTTGAAGATGGACGGATGGACAATGAATTATTTTGTCTATCCATTTAGTGTTGTGGAATGGCGGAGAAACAAGTCACTTCCTGTTCTCACGTTCTCTCTCTCTGTGGTGTGTTAATAAGACAAAAAAATTCCATGTTACTGAGAAACTGCCATGTTTATAAATTGTTTATAGGTTTATAGGTATAAAGGTTTAAAAAATACACACGTGTGAAAGCAGCGTTAACGGTGTCTTTCTTTCTTCCTTTCATTTGACATACATTGTTGTTTTAAAACACTCATGCCATTTTTGAATATTCAACACATTCAGTGTAATGATCTAAACTGCTATATTACCTAACTATAAAAGATTTCCATATCAGCATATTTATACATGTGTCATATGTGGGTTTGTTGTTGTTGTTTTTTCTTTCAGAAAAATAGAAGCGTCACGTTATTAAGATGGCTCCATTTTTAATGAGTACAGTACTGTGCAAAAGTTTTATGCAACATATTTTTTTTGTACAAACTTTGTTATAATTTTTTCATTTATTTATTTTATTTTATTTTATGACGTCCACAATATGGAGTCGGTACCAAAAAAAACCTTTTAGATTCCCAAACATTCGTTGGGAATGCAGGGTGTTAAGAGGTAAAAGATGACTTTTCAGGCAAAAAAAAAAAAAACCCACGACGAACGCTGCTGGGTTTCACTGCGAAAATAAGAAGTGAGTGCGACAGTCAAAGTCTCCAGAAGAAGCGGGACTGGTTCTGCGAGATGCTCAGTAACCTGTACAGCTCATCTCCTTATAAAAATGCATTAATTATACTGGAGACTAATATTTTAATTTTTATTTACAATTTTCTTGTCACACCAGATATTGACTTTGTTTCATTTACTACAGTTTACTGCTCTTTACGATAGTTAAAAAAAAACATTTAATTTCATTATTTTCAAGGCATCTTTGCTCTCGAGTGCTAAAACTTTTGCGCAGTACCCTACATCTAGTCTCGCCGTCTGGATTTCTGATATGTGACACACCTGTATATGTGCAGCTTCAAATTACACACCTGAGCCGCACAGCCAGACATTCAAGATCAACGGAGTCTAGTGTGTTCACATTTTTGATGTCTAATCATTGTGCTGAAGAAATGTTTTAAACAACAAACACTTAAACAAGCATACACCCTCAATTCAAACTCTTCAATCCGCATGAAAGCTGTAGTCCATGCACAAGTTGTAGATCAGGTTATGGTATATTAATGAAGTGTGAAATATTGCTGTTCGTGACAGTTTGTGTGTTATCCGGGACCGGCTTCTTTTACAAAAATCTCTCAATTCAATAAAATCCCATTAAAAGGCCTGTGATTGCTTTACCAACCTTGAAAGTGTATTGAAAGATAATGTTAATTATACTTTTTATTTGGTATCCCTGAGAATTTGGTATTGAACTGGAGTAACCCCAGACCACACCTTATTTATGAAACAGTTGGGAATTACCATACATTAACCCTCTCTTCTCTCATCCTTCCAGCCCTGCATTAGCATACAGGAAGTACACAGGTTTCACTGAGTAATATTTAAAGCAAGAGGAAGTAAAAAGGTTCATTCAAAAATGCCAGTCTTTCATTTTTTTTAATGGAAAGATATCCCTGGCACCCTGTCCAGGGTGTACCCTGCCTTGTGCCCGATGCTCCCTGGGATAGGCTCCAGGTTCCCCGTGACCCTGAAAAGAATTAAGCAGTTGAAGATGGATGGATGGGGGGTTTCGAATTCGGCGTTCGATAGAGTAAGACGTGAAGTTTGAGTCTCTGCTGACTTCGATTAAAAATTGTAATTAATTAGCACTTTTTTTGGTAATATTTTGACTTATTCTATTTCGTACTTTTAACTCGGTGGTTAAGATGTCGGGGAAAAACTCTAAAATCGGAGGTAGCATTCAGACAAAACTGAGATGTAGTGTGCGCACCGCGAGCGCGTCTCCTTCTCTCCATGAACCCGCACCCGCGCCTCCCCCTCTCCATGAACCCGCACCCGCGCCTCCCTCTCTCCATGAACCCGCACCCGCGCCTCCCCTCTCCATGAACCCGCACCCGCGCCTCCCTCTCCATGAACCCGCACCCGCGCCTCCCTCTCTCCATGAACCCGCACCCGCGCCTCCCTCTCTCCATGAACCCGCACCCGCGCCTCCCTCTCTCCATGAACCCGCACCCGCGCCTCCCTCTCTCCATGAACCCGCACCCGCGCCTCCTTCTCCTCATGAATCCGTGCCACGCTCCCTTCTCTCCGTGAACCGACTGCATCCGCATCCCCGAGCGGTGGCCCTGACCTCGCCACACTCAGGTTTGAGTTGTTGGCTTTACTGAGGAAGGACATCGCCGATATTTTTTAAAAAGGAGTTCCAGGAGCATCAGAAGCACCAGGAGAAGCAACAGGAGAACCTTCAGAAGACTCTAAGGGATGCGCTGTCTACTATCCAGCTCGACCTGCAGGTCATGAAAACACAGCAGGCTAGCGATAAAGTCGCTACCGAGGCCACCATATCAACACTGAAAGGTACCGTTACCATTTACCGTTTGCCGTTAGGGAGATGGAGCACGCGCTCTCCGGTTACACCGTTCACATGAAGACTACTATCGAGTCTCTCACTGCGACCGTGACTCAGTTAGAGAATAAAAACGTTCCAGAGGGCCCTGACACCTGTACAACCGCTGCTGTTAAACTCTTAAAACCGGGGTGAACTGCATCATCTACACAGTGTAGTGTTTGTTTGTCTGTTTATCTATTTATTTATTTTAGTTATTATTATTTTTTTTGTTGTTGTTCTTTCTTTACTTCTTTCGTTATATATTTTTTCTTTGTTTTATGGAGACTTTGGGTGTGTGTCCTTGTATTTCTTATTTTTACTTTAGTTCTTGGGTTTTATCATTTTTATATAACCAGAGACAGCTATTGAGTAGCCATGGTGAGCCGGGGGACGGAGGGGATTTTTTTTAATTAATTAATGAATTAATTAATTTTTAAATTATTATTATTATTTTTTTTTTCAATGAAATATTTGGGGAAGGGAAGGGAGAAAAGGTAAATGAATCACATGAATATGAATGACATGAAAATGAATTACATGTAAATGAATCACATGAAAATTAATTACATGTAAATGAATCACATGAAAATTTATTACATGTAAATGAATCACATGAAAATGAATTACGTGTAAATGAATCACATGCATGAATATGAATCACATGAAAATGAATCATATGTAAATGAATCACATGAATATGAATCACATGCATGGAGGGAGTTGATGGATGCCATGACGTGTGAAAGACAGCTCTGCGCACTTTGCTAACTTTTCTAATTATTTTCATGTTATAATCTGGTGAAATTCGGTATACCCGGTTACACTTTTGCTGTTTGAGGTAAACATGGCAAAGAAGTTAAAATCCTCGAGCTCTGGAGACATTAAAAGACACTTACGTGTCCGAGATGAGAGTCCGGACGGGCCTGTGGACCGCGGACTCGTTTTGGGTGGTGCGGCGGGAGAAGAAATCCAGCGCCAACTGTCCAACGTGTCCGGGATGTTGACGAAGGTTGTTGCTGACTTGGAGGATCTCGCTGTAATACGACGTTCGGTTACCGCAATAGAAATAAAATTCTCCTAGTTAGTTACAAGAGTGGCGGATGCGGAGAAACGAATCAAATATCTGGAGTCTTCGGAAAGGGCATTATCCGCTAATCCACCCACGACCAAGAGAGACTTGGAAAAAATATTGGAAAGATTGGAAGATTTGGAAAAATCGAAGCCGAAGGAATAATTTGCGGATTATTGTACTTCCTGAGCATGAAGAAGGTAGAGATATGGTGAAATTTCTGGACAAGCTTTTCTCGAGTCTGCTCGACATAACAGGCCATAAATTAGAACTCAAGCGGGCCTACAGAGTCCCGGCTCGGAGATCTGGTGAGGGGGACAGGCCGCGACCAATTCTGGCTAGATTTCTGAGATCATCCGATAAAATCTAGAGATTTTTGAGAACGAAAGAAGGCTCTCTTGGAAGAATCACAATATTTTCTTGTTCCCAGACTTTGCGAACTGGACAAGAGAGAAACGTGATCGGTTCAAGGAATGCAAGAAAGTCTTGCACCAACGTAAGATCACTTTTGCACTGATGTTTCCGGCCAGACTGAGAATAAACACCAAAGACGGCAGCAAAGTATTTAAGTGTCCCAATCAGGCAATGTCTTTTATTGAATCATTGGGTGAATAACACGTTGGATGTTTCTCTTGTGAGTGGGTCGACTCGCTGTGTGGATTCTGAATCTCGGAGGAAAATGTGCGTTTTTTTTTTTTTTGTGCGTTTTGTGCGCCGAACGGCTAGAAATATTGCTTTGTGAAATATCACTTCCTTAAAGAAACTTTGGCATGGACGGAAGATCACTTTTACAATGAAGTTCCAGCCCCGATTAATAATAGATACTACAGACGACCGCAGAATTATGCGGCCTCCGAGTGAATTGACTCTTGACCATCAGGGGAACCGGGATGGGGTTTTGTTTCCTTTTGTGCTAGCTCCACCTAGTGGTGGGGCTTCTTTTGTTGAATAACACTACTTCAGGACAGTGGCAGATGTCTCTGCTCGCTCCTTGCGCTTGTGCCTCCTGTTGGCTGAAGTCCGAATTGTGGAGTATTTCCACAGGACGTTGGAATAATGACGTCATTCTTTCATAACAGCCGGCTCGCTGATTATTCGTTTGTCTGTCTGAGGAAATTGAACGGCTCTATATTAGCTGGAATTTGTGTTGTTTTGTGAAGGAACACCTTTGAGGCAGTTCTGTGAACTAGTCTATACATTATTTGTGTTTACTCTGCTTATTGGTTGGGGTGTATTTTATTTTAGAAAATATTTTTTGTTATGTAACTTTGCCTCACAAATTTGTGAGGCAGAATCGTGCAATCCGATGGCAGAGTTGTCGCGGGGGCTCTCGTAGGCGTACATGGACTCTTTGAGTTTAGGGGGATTGGCGCCGGTTGGCGCTGTCATGCACGGGGTTGATACGCATGTTTTTCTTTTTTCTGTTTGTTTTGTTCGGGGTGAAGCTTGTGGTTTTATTGTTGCATCAATGTTGAATTGTGTTCTTCATAATTTTGTTTTGGGCACACAATAAATTTTTTCTGTCATATCAAAATGTCAGATGTTAATATGAGTGTACTATCTCTCTCCACGTGGAATGTGAATGGGTTGGGACACCCCATAAAAAGAAGGAAGGTCATTACTTTTCTTAAGCGTAAGAAATATGATGTTGTGTTTCTTCAAGAAATGCATCTTTCCCCGCAAGAAGCTGAAAAATTTGGGAAGATATGGGGCGGTCATGTTTTCTTTAGTGCTGGCTCGAGTAAGAGCAGGGGAGTCATTATATTGGTAAATAAGCATCTACAATTTAATTGTCTCAAACAGTTTAAAGATAAATTAGGGAGAGTAATTATTGTTTTAGCAGAAATTCAGGGGCAAAGTCTTATTTTGGCTAATATTTATGCACCCAATACTGATGATCAGGGCTTTTTCATAGATCTAGAAGGGATGTTGCAATCTGTTGGCACCCCGCATGATATAATATTGGGAGGAGACTTTAATCTTTTGATGGACTCAGTCCTTGATCATAGTGTTGCAAAAGTGGGTAAGCCCCCTAGAGCAACAGTGACGCTTCACAGGATGTGTAAAAATCTTGGTCTTGCAGATATTTGGAGTCTTTTGAACCCATCTGGTAGGGACTATACATTTTTTTCTTCAGTCCATAAGATTTATTCTAGAATAGATTTTTTCTGATCTCTAAATCACTCATTTCATCTGTTGCTGATTGTTCAATCGGAAACATCCTAGTCTCAGATCAAGAAGAAGAAATCATTTAGTTGGCGCTTTAATGTATCCCTTCTACAAAATCCTGATTTTCGACAAATGTTAAAGACGGAACTTGATTTTTATATGTAGACCAACTGGTCCTCAGTATCCTCTGTGGGCGTGGCGTGGGAGGCACTTAATGCGGTTCTTAGGGGTCGGATCATACAGCATGTCTCATTCATTAAAAAATCCAAAGCACGAGAACTTGTGGAGTTGGAAGGACATATTAAAAGTGCAGAGGCAGAGCTGAAGTGCCGAATGTCGTCTGATGGTCTCAGAGAATTGACCAGATTGAAATATAGATATAATACTATTTTGTCGTGAAAAGTGGAGTTTTGGTTGTTCAGGGCAAAACAGTCATACTTTGAGTCGGGGGACAAAGCAAGAAAACTTTTGGCTAGATATATAAAACAGAGGGAGGCCCTTTCTACCATTCCCACAGTGAAGTCTGTTAGGGGTGAAATTTTTACTTCGGCCATTGATATCAATAATGCTTTTAAAGAATTTTACTTAGATCTCTATAGTTGAATGTCTTTGTCTACCGATGAAGATATTAGAAACTTTGTGGAACCATTAGAACTCCCAACATTGACGATGGAGCAAAAAAATTCTCTTGATTCTGAGATAACCCTGGAGGAGCTTGGCGAGGTAATTAAGGCCCTGCCTACAGGCAAGTCTCCAGGGCCGGATGGCTTTGCCGCTGAGTTTTTCAAATCCTATGCTACAGAACTGGCTCCACTTCTGTTAGAAGTTTATACAGAATCTTTAAAGAATGGAAAGCTTCCTCCAACCATGACACAAGCCCGAATCAGTCTGATTCTTAAAAAAGACAAAGACTCAAGTGCGTGTAAAAGTTATCGTCCAATTTCCCTGATCCAGTTAGATGTAAAAATTTTGTCTAAAATTTTGGCTAACCGATTAAGTAAAGTTATGACATCTCTTATACATATAGATCAGGTGGGGTTCATTCGGGGCCGTAGCTCTTCTGATAACATTAGACGTCTCATTGATATCATGTGGTCAGTAGCGAATGATGAGTCTCCGGTTGCTGCCATCTCACTTGATGCCGAAAAGGCGTCAATTAAGTAAAGTAAGATTTTGGAAGTGTATGGGTTCGGGAATACTTTCATTGGTTGGATTAAGCTACTTTATAGTCACCCTGTAGCGGCAGTACAAACAAATGGACTGATTTCAGATTATTTTACTCTGGATAGGGGCACCCGGCAGGGTTGCCCTCTTACCCCATTATTGTTCTGTCTTGCCATGGAAATATTAGCAGCTGCGATAAGAAAGGAGAATGATTTTCCAGGGGTGGTTGCGGGAGGTGTGCCGCATAAACTTTTGCTTTATGCAGATGATATTTTATTATTCGTCTCTGACCCTTCTAGATCTATGCCTTGCCTCCACAGAATTATTAATTCCTTTTCCAAATTCTCAGGATACAAAGTCAACTGGTCTAAATCTGAAGCTTTGGTTCTGACAGCATACTGTCCAGTAACGGCCTTTCAGCCTGGTGCCTTCCAGTGGCCCAAACAGGGTATTAAGTATTTGCGTATTTTATTTCCAAAAAATTTGTCAGATTTAGTTAGTGTTAATGTTGACCCGTTTATGAAAAGGTTTTCGAGTGATGTAGACAGGTGGTCTTCTTTACATTTATCTATGATCGGGAAGGTTAATGTTATTAAAATGAGTTGTATATCAAAATTCAATTACCTGCTACAATCTCTCCCTATAGATGTCCCTCTTTCTTATTTCAAGCAATTTGCGAGTATAGCGAAGTCTTTTATTTGGAATGGTAAGCGTCCCAGGTTTAATTTCAATAAGTTACATAGGCCGATTGACAAGGGTGGGCTAGGCCTACCCAAGATTCTGTTTTATTATTATGCATTTGGTCTCAGACATTTGGCTCAATGGTCACTTCCACCTGAGAGAGCCCCTCCCTGGTTCTGCATTGAACAAGAAGTTCTTGCCCCTATTTTGCCACTGCAAAGCCTTTCCATTAAGCTCACCAGAGAAGTTAAATCACACCCAGTAATTTCACATCTGCACTCATTGTGGACAAGAGTGTCCAGAGTGTTTGATTCTGATATTTATCTCAATGTTGCCTCGAGCCTTTGGCTAAACCCCAAACTACGTATTAATAAGTCCCCTTTTTGTTGGTCAGAGTGGATCACGGGGGAATTAATACACTTGGTGATCTTTATGAGAGTGGTGTGATGATATCTTTTGAAAAATTGGTTCAACATTTTGGGATTCCCAGATCTCAGTTTTTTGGTATCTCCAACTACGCCCACTTGCTCTGTACTATTTTTGGGGGGTAGCATGCACCCCCTAATGCAGCAGATACTCTGGGAAAGTGATTTCTGCTTTTGGAAGAGGACATGAAGCATCAGTGTATTACTCCTTATTGATTCAGAGTCTAGGGGACGGAGTCTCATCCACTCTCAAGAGATTATGGGAGAAAGATTTAAATTTGGAATTGGGGGAAGGGGAGTGGGCTAGGATTTTAAAAAATATAAAAACTGCATCTAGAGACGCAAGGGTGCGCCTTATACAATTTAAGATCTTACATCGGTTCTATTGGACCCCCTCTAAATTGTATAGGCTTGGTCTTAAAGACACACCCACATGCTGGCGATGCCATTCAGAAGATGGAGACACTACCCATGTTTTTTGCAGGTGTCGTAAGATCCAAGAATTTTGGTTGAAAGTGCAGAGTTTTGTATGTGAGGTGTTGAACACTCAGATCTCGTTCTGCCCTAGACTCTGTATTTTGGGAGATGGGGAGGTCACAAACTTGGAGGATAGGTACAAAAAAGATTGGGTTATGACCAGTGTGATGATTGGTAGACAGGTTATTTTAAGGGGATGGAAATCAGATGGAGCGCCCTCGTTTCCAGAGTGGTGTGTGGAGATGGGGAGGGTGGCTGTCTTTGAGGAGGGGTCGAGCAGAAGGATTGTAGTTGGGAATTCCTTCAGGAAGAAATGGAGCAGTTATTTGGCGTTTTTGGGGGACTCTTGAGGAGGGGCAGTGGAGAGTATATAATTTAGAGTTTAGGCTATGATTAGATAGATAGATAGATAGATAGATACTTTATTATACATGATTATTGTATTTTACCTTTATTTTATTATTATTTATTTATTTATTTATTTTTAATTGTGTGCATTTTTATTTATTTATTATTATTATTATTATTATTATTATTATTATTATTATTATTATTATTATTATTATTATAAAAACATTTATGTGAGTTTATATTTTATTGACCACAAGGTGTTGGTGGGGGGACCAGGGTAGGAGGGGGAGGTTGGTAGGGGGAGGGGCTGTTGTGTGGATTTATGTTAAAAGTTTGATTCATTATGTATGTTGTTTGTCTCTTGGTGTTCACTTGTGAATCAATAAAAGTGTTAATTACAAAAAAATGAATCACATGCATGAATATGAATCACATGAAAATGAATCATATGTAAATCTATCACATGTAAATGAATTATATGAAAATGAATAAATAAATGCAAAAAAAAGAAAAAGAAAAAAAAAGAAGATGGATGGATGGATGGAAAGATATCTAGTCTTGTTACATTTATTTGACCAACTGGGTGCTTATATGTTTTCCCATCCATGTAAGAATATGCGTCACACCCAGGAACTGTTACGCTTGGTTGTGAATAAACACGGATGTGGTGCTTCATGTTCTGTTTTGACTTCAGGTCAATTGAAAGTTTCAAATGAATTTGAGTTATGTCTCGCTGTTACCATTTTTTTTATTATAATACAGACTGTTCCAAAAGTCTACATACATAGTAGAAAATAATACTTTTCAGCAAAAAATCACTTTGTTATATATATTGTCGCGACGGACTGACACTCGCTCCTTTTCCAACTTCCATACCGGCACGAAGCATGCAGACCCGCGTTGGACCTAGCATTAACCGGAAGGGACGCCATGCAGGGGAGGACCCACCGATGCCGTACCGTCCGGGGATTGGAGGATCGGACGGAAGAATTCCACCACTCTCTACCCAGATGGCAATAATAAAAGGACGCCCTTCCGCCCAGGGAAAGTTGAGTACCAACTCACCGAAACGGTTGGCGTCCGAAACGGATCCTCGTACAGGTATTCACCCATACTCCCTTTAAAGCTGACTAATCGCTCTCTCTCTCTCTCTCTCTCTCCCCCTGCATATACTTCGGCAGAAGGCACTGACACGGACGAGGACGGCACCGGCCGAGACGACGCGCAGCGCTGAGGGACGGCTCAAGAACCCCGAGGCTTTTTCCAGGATTCCCCCAACCCTCGCGAGCGTCACGGCGTCAGCCCGGCCCCGCAGACCTACACACACGCCCCCCGGACCTACACTCTACCAAAACAAGAATAAAGCCTGAGTTTTTCCTCTACTTCCACCTCCGTGTCTCTGTGCATCGCCCCTTCCTGCTACACTGGTGAAGGATGCGGGCATGAGCACAGAACCGCCCCGCACAAAAAAAAAAAAAAATTTTCCTTTTTTTCAACAAGGAGAGAGAAGATGGAGCAGACGTTGCAGCAGCTGTTGCAGACCAGTATACAGCAACAGGCCGTCACCCAACAACTCACGGAAAGCCTCCAGGCGGCGACAGAGACTCTGGTGGCGCTACAGTCCCGCGCAGCCTCCACGCCTCTCCCGGACCCGGGACGTGAGCTCCGCCGCCTACTCCACCCCCTGGCTCCTGATGACGACCCGGTGGCGTACCTTGAAACCTTCAAAACCATTGCCCGCCGCGAGGGATGGGATAAGGACGACTGGCCACACGCCGTAGGTCCCCTGCTCACAGGAGAGGCCCGCGAGGCCTATTACAGTCTCGAGCCGGAGGACGCGGCGGACTACATCACCATGAAGGAGGGCGTCCTGGCGTGGTGCGGCCGAAGCTCTCCCCAAGCGGCCGCCGAGTTTCATCGCTGGGCCTATCTGCCGGAGGCAGCTAAACGCCCTCATCCGACTCACCAAAAGGTGGCTCCGGCCAGACCAGCATACGGCCCTCGAGTAACTCCCACCGACGAGCCCATGCCCACGAAGCCGGACCTGGGGCCTCCCGGACCGACCCAGAAACCTTGGCTGGCCGGCTGGGCCCTCCATGCGCAACAGTTGCCAGAGGGGCCCACCCAGAAGGTGTGGATTGCAGGGAGGCCGATCACCGCACTGCTGGACACCGGGAGCACGGTGACCCTCACCCGACCATCCGTCCTCCCCAGCGGACTCCGACCAGGGGGAAGAATCACTGTGACCTGCGTTCATGGGGACACCGGAAAGTCCCGACAGCAGAGGTGCCGATCAAGCGTGACCGGGAGCTGGTCTCTCACGCGGCCGTGATCCCTGACCTCCCGTACTGTTACTCCTGGGGAGGGACTGGCCAGGATGCCCGCCGGGCCCAGGCACCGAGACAGGGAAGCCACAACGTCGGAAGCAGAGGACCGGGGCCCGGACCGCACCTGGCCCAGGACAACGGAGACGCCACTCCCGAAGGTGAGTCCTCTATATCGATTAACCCTATGTCTGTTGTCGTCCATCAGGTGAACCGAGAGGGAGCTTGGGCCGGGAACAGAAAAAGGAGAACGACGGAAAAAAACACCCCGCCCCCCCCCCGCGGCCCCGGAAACTGACTTTTTTTAGCGGGCAAGCCAAAACCCCGACCTGAGACTTCCCACCTTGTACTTCCTCGTCCCGGGGTGGCCTCCTCTACCGTCGGGCCTGCCGCGCGGGCGCAGGTAGATCTCCTGGTGGTACCAAGGACGAAAGCGCCACTCGTCATGCACCTCGCCCATGCCCACCCGCTCGCGGTCACCTGGGACCGCTGAACACCGTGGAAAAACTGAGGGACCGTTCGTGTGGCCCGGGATGAGTGCCGAGGTCCAGAGGTTCTGCCAGCAGTGTCCCCAGTGCTACGCACCGCTCCCCGGAGGCCCTCATCCCTCTACCCATCATCAACGTTCCTCTTTAGGCCGGATCGGCATGGACCTCGTGGGGCCCCTCCCCAAGTCGGCCCGGGGCCATGAGTTCATCCTGGTGGTCGTGACTAACCACCCGGTACCCAGAGGCGGTACCACTGCGCAAAGCCACCTCCCCCAACATCGCCAGGGAACTGGTACTCTTGTTCAGCCACGTGGGAATCCCCAAAGACATCCTAACCAACCAAGGTACGCCCTTTGTCTCCAAGTTAATGTCTGATCTGCGTCGGCTGTTGCAGGTGAGGCACCTGAAGACGTCGGTCTACCACCCCCAGACTGACGGGCTGGTCGAACGCTTCAACCAGACGCTCAAACGGATGCTGCGGCGGGTGGTAGACGAAGAAGGGAGGAACTGGGACCTCCTCCATCCTTACGTACTCTTTGCCATCCGGGAGTGTCCCCAGGCATCCACCAGCTTCACCCCCTTCGAGCTGCTGTTCGGCCAGTGCCCTCGAGGACTACTGGAGGACTACTGCTCGGTCGTGGAATATGTACGGGAAATGCAAGACAGGATCGACCGAGTAGGACCGATAGTCAAACAGCACATGCGCGCCGCCCAGGAGGAACAGCAGCGGGTGTACAACCGCCCGTCGCAGCCTTGGGAGTTCCACCCAGGGGACCAGGTACTTCTTCTGGTACCCAGTAGCGCCTGCAAGTTCCTGGCCCACTGGCAGGGGCCCTACACGTTCTGGAGCGTCAGGGCGCCGTCAACTACCGCCTGCAACAGCCCGGTAGGAGAACGGACGGGAAACTATACCACATTAACCTGTTGAAGAAGTGGGTAGAACCGGCTCCGGTGATTTCAGCGTATGCCGCCCTAGACACAGATCAGAACAAGCGTGCTTTGGTTGACCTCGGGGAGGACCTCACCCCCGCCCAGAGACAGGAGCTCCTTGAATTCGTGGACCAATTCGCGGATGTGTTCTCCTCCTTCCCGGGAAGGACCCAAGTGGTGCGCCACCACATAAAGACACATCCAGGGGTAGTGGTGAGACAGAGGCCCTACCGTGTCCCAGAGGCCCGGCGTAAGGCCATCGAGGAAGAGGTGGAGCGAATGCTACGAGACGGAGTTATCGAAGAGTCCAACAGCCCCTGGTCTAGCCCCATCGTTGTAGTGCCAAAACCTGACGGGAGCATTCGGCTCTGCAACGACTTCCGCAGACTCAACCAGGTCTCAGATTTTGATAGCTACCCCCTCCCCCGAGTGGACGACCTTGTGGAGCGCCTGGGGAGGGCCCGATTCATTTCCACCCTGGACCTCACCAAGGGGTACTGGCAAGTGGCCCTGGCGGCCGACGCTCGACTCAAGATGGCCTTTAGCACCGCCACGGGCCACTGGCAGTACCGGATCCTCCCCTTTGGACTACATGGGGCACCGGCCACCTTCCAATGACTGATGGACATCGTTCTACGGCCCCATCGTAGCTTTGCAGCGGCCTACTTGGATGACATAGTCATCCATTCCTCCACCTGGTCGGACCACCTGAACCATCTGGGGGAGGTCCTAAAGGGACTCCGGGACGCTGGCTTGACTGCCAACCCCAAGAAATGTCACCTTGGGCTAACTGAGGTGCAGTACCTGGGATACCGCATTGGCGCGGGATGCTAAAACCCCAGGCAAAGAAAGTTGAAGCGGTGAAAGGCTACCCTCGGCCCATGTCTAAAAAACAGGTGCGTGCCTTCTTGGGGTTGGCGGGGTGTTATCGGAGGTTTGTCCCTAACTTCTTTGCGATAGCCTCCCCTCTTTCAGACCTGACCAAAAAGGGCCAGCCGGACCAGGTGAGGTGGACAGCCGACGCCGAGCGGGCCTTCCGGACTCTGAAGGAGGCCCTCACCAGCGAGCCGGTTCTGCGCAACCCGGACTTTATCCACCCCTTCTCGGTGCACACCGACACATCCGAAACCGGGCTGGGCGCAGTTTTCTCACAAACCTTCAAGGGAGAGGAGCACCCAACAGAGAGAAGGTACACCGCGGTGGAAAGAGAGGCCCTGGCAATAAAGTGGGCCATTGAGGAGCTGAGGTACTACCTGGCGGGCCGACCCTTCATTCTGGTGACGGACCATGCTCCCCTCCAATGGATGGCCAAAGCCAAGGACACTAACGCCAGGGTAACTCGTTGGTTTCTCACCCTGCAGGACTTCTGTTTTCAGGTCCAACACCGGGCGGGGACCCTACACGGGAACGCAGACGGGCTCTCACGGAGGGACGCGCTATGGGCCCACCACCCGGCGGCAGTAGACTCGGAGCTGGGGGGGGTACTTTCGCGACGGACTGACACTCAGCACGAGGGGAAAGGGAATCGCTCCTTTTCCAACTGCCATACCGGCACGAAGCAGGCAGCCCCGCGTTGGACCTAGCATTAACCGTAAGGGACGCCATGCCGGGGAGGACCCACCGATGCCGTACCGTCCGGGGATTGGAGGATCGGACAGAAGAATTCCAGACGACGCGCAACGCTGAGGGACAGCTCAAGAACCCCGAGGCTTCTTCCGGGATTCCCCCGACACGCCCCCGCGAGCGTCACGGCGTCAGCCCGGCCCCGCACACCTACACACACGCCCCCTGGACCTACACTCTACCAAAACAAGAATAAAGCCTGAGTTTTTGCTCTACTTCCACCTCCGTGTCTCTGTGCATCGCCCCTTCCCGCTACAATATATATAAACAGTTTCTCACAAAAGTTAGTACACCCCTCACATTATTGTAAATATGTGATTATATCCTAGCGTATCACAACACTGAAGAAATTACACTTTGCTACAATGTAAAGTAGTGAGTGTACAGCTTGTGTAATAGTGTAAATTTGCTGTCCCCTCAAAATAACTCAACACACAGCCATTAATGTCTAAACCGCTAGCAACACAAGTGAGTACACCCCTAATTGAAAATGTCCAAATTGGGCCCAAAGAGGCCATCATTATTTTCCAGCACTGCCTTAATTAACCCTCTTGGGCATGGAGTTCACCAGAGCTTCACAGGTTGCCACTGGAGTCCTCTTCCACTCCTCCATGACGACATCACGGAGCTGGTGGATGTTAGAGACCTTCCGTTTGAGGATGCCCCAAAGATGCTTAATTGGGTTTAGTCCATCACGCTCACCCTCAGCTTCTTTAGCAAGGCAATGGTCATCTTGGGAGGTGTGTTTGGGGTCGTTATTATGTTGGAATACTGCCCTGCGGCCCAGTCTCCAAAGGGAGGGGATCATGCTCTGCTTCAGTATGTCACAGTGCATGTTGACATTCGTGTTTCCTTCAAAGAACTGTAGCTCCCTAGTGCCGGCAGCACTCATGCAGCCCCAGACCATGACACTCCCACCACCATGCTTGACTGTAAGCAAGACACACCTGTCTTTGTACTGTCTTCAACTGTTTGCCACCACACATGCTTGACACCATCTAAACCAAATAAGTTTATCTTGGTCTCATCAGACAACAGGACATGGTTCCAGTAATCCATGTCCTTAGTCTGCTTGTCTTCAGCAAACTGTTTGCGGGATTTCTTGTGCATCATTTTTAGAATAGGCTTCCTTCTGGGATGACAGCCATGCAGACCAATTTGATGCAGTGTGCGGCGTATGGTCTGAGAACTGACAGGCTGACCTCCCACCCCTTCAACCTCTGCAGCAATGCTGGCAGCACTCATATGTCTATTTCCCAAAGACAACCTCTGGATATGACGCTGAACACGTGCATTCAACTTCTTTGATCGACCATGGCGAGGCCTGTTCTGAGTGGAACCTGTCCGGTTAAACTGCTGTGTGGTCTTGGCCATCGTGCTGCAGCTCAGTGTCAGGGTCTTGGCAAAGTTCTTATAGCCTAGGCCATCTTTATGTAGAGCAACAATTCTTTATTTCAGATCCTCAGAAAATTCTTAAAGCCATAAAGCCATATTGCCATATTGAACTTCCAGTGACCAGTATGAGGGAGTGTGAGAGCAATGACACCAAATTTAACACACCTGCTCCCCATTCACACCTGAGACCTTGTAACACTAATAAGTCACATGACACCGGGGAGGGAAAATGGCTAATTGGGCCCAATTTGGACATTTTTACTTATGGGGTGTACTTACTTTTGTTGTCAGCGGTTTAGACATTAATGGCTGTGTGTTGAGTTATTTTGAGGGGACAGCAAATTTACACTGTTACACAAGCTGTACACTCACTACTTTACATTGTAGAGAAGTGTCATTTCTTCAGTGTTGTCCCATGAAAATATATAATCAAATATTTACAAAAATGTGAGGGGTGTACTCACTTTTGTGAGATACTGTGTGTGTATATCAGATACTGATATATGTATATGTATGTATGTATGTATGTATATATATATGTAAGTATGCATGTATGTATATATATATATATATATATATATATATATATATATATATATATATATATATATATATATATATATATATATGTGTTTCATATAGCCTTTAAGAACACCTTTGACAAAAAAGAAGAGCGTATTGAAATCATTCTCATGGCTGGCTAGGGAATCTGTCACAAGGCTGAGTTGGACATACAAATTAGATGTGGAACACCATATGTGTTAACATGAGTTCATTGGGAGCGTTTACATTGATGATCAAAGTTACCTTTTGCTAACTTCATTTACTCTTTGCATGGAGACTTTGGGACATTTTTGGGTGTTGGCTAATTTTGGTCCAAAATGTATTTATTTGCATATTCTTCAAAATGACTACTTCACATTCTGCCAGGGGAAACGGTTGGAGTTTATTCACTTGGATGACGGTGGAATTTGTTGAGACTGGAACTTTTCATAGAAGTGTTTTACCAACATAGGGTTGTTCAATTCTGAAATGTTGATATCACATCTCATCTCATCAGAATTTTACGGAAATGTAAACTGTGAATGTATGACTGTGTTTCAAGATGTGCCGTCTCCTGTTCTGGCTTCTATTCATACAGCAGCTCACTTTATACAGGATATAATGCAGTCTTTACCGTGTCAATTTGAACAGGGGGTATACAGTTACCTGGAGTTCTTTCGACTGCTAATTCTAACATTTTTCTATACACACACATGTACAGTCCAGAAAAACAAAAGAATCTGACAGAACAGATTCAGACAGGACTAAAATGACACAAACCACAAAGATAAAATCTGGTCTGAATCACATTGTCATCATAAGCTGAACAAGAGAGTGGCTGGGATGCACACTGGAAACAATATATTAATGCATGATTATTTTGAAAAGGTCAACGGTAACCATTAAATTATACACAGTAACCTTGAAAAAGTGAAAGCAAAGCCAATCTAGGTGTGGTGCAACACAAAGAGCTTACCACGCATAGACTGACATTAGAATGAATGGTGAACCTGTATGACCAGCATCGCATAAAGGAGGGTTACTAATTAAAATAATTGTCAGGTAGTCATCAACTTGAACACTGCAAGTTAAACGTATATATGTGAGACCAGACTACAATTTCCAATATCACATTGTGGAATGTAAACAATGTAATATGGTTAACTTACAGCATTCCCAGTTCTACTTTATAAAGACCAGATTATAATTTACAGTAACTAGTCATTTTATTTGCTACTTACATACATACATACATACAATATATGGCATGCATACACTAGCACGTTACCAAAACCACAATGCTACAGTATTTGACCAACAATTTGGCACATTTGAAAATCCAAAACGTGAGACAAGATCAGAGTTGAAAAAACAGGCTTAATTAAATGACATTTTATTGCATAGCGCTTTTAACAATGGCCTGGGTCTTAATAAAGACCTCCGTCAGGTCGAGGTGTTCAGAGAGGATTTTGATGGGAGTATGGTCCTCTGAACTTTCCACTGCTGTAGATGCCACGGTCAGCTGAGGAGCCTGAATGCAATGGTGGTGACAATAAGAAGATCAGCGAGTGAACAGCTTGTCTAACCAGGAGATCTGCAGATTGTGGAGTTGCATCCATTGGAAGCCTAGGATTATGGGGTGCTTAGACATGACATGGTGGGATAAAGACTGGTATGGACTCACCATTTCCGAGTGAACATGGTCATTCTGAGCTTCTTATCTAACCATTCAGTTGAACATAAAAAAATCTCCCAAGTGCACAACTTTTTGCATCCACGCCTATAATCCCACCCAGATGCCATGTAAACCTTTCTTGCAAGCGTATTTTATATATCCATAAACAAACACTGTGTTTTACATTTTTTAATGTATAAAAATGAAAAGAGCCAAAGTATTTCCCTTCCTAAGGTTAAGGTCAGGCCCAGGTCTAGGCATAGCATTAAACAGGTGCAGTAATCTTTATGTCAATAGGAGGACCTCACAAAGATTGCAAAAGAATAACAAATACTGTGTGCTCATGTGTGTGTGGGTGTGTGTGCGTTTGCATGTTTATATACACACACATATATCTGTGGGCTAACAAACTGCTTGATAGTTTGATTGATGCGTTTAACCTGCTTTTATGGAGAGTCCAATATATTAGTATGGTAATAACAGTGTTCAGTGTCACACAAAAACACTGGAATTTATTGCAATTTCAAAGTGCATACCAGTGTCATTGTGTTTCATTTGTAGAAGGATGAGGTCACACCTTACAAATGCTTGTCAGTTGGCTATAGGTGGAAATGTCTATTGGCAACGTTGTCTTTTGAGAGACTCCAAGACTATGCTGAGTCAGGGAATACATGGATACATGAATATAAACTATTTTAGCTAGCTTTTTATGTAAACTAAATACTTTATAGCTAGATAGCTGTTACAGGCTAATCAAGCCAATGCTCTTATGGTTCAAATGGTATCAGCATAAATTGAAATTTTTGACCTGTTATTAGTTCTAAAGCTTTTGAGACAGAGACTTCAAACTGGCTGTGGTAACAGTTCAGCGTGTCCTCTAACATTTCACCATACGGTTCTATGGGCTGCTGTAGACTTCCTTGGTGGAATAATAATTATTATAATAGGAACACTGATGCAAACAATAGGGGCCATACCCCATTCTGGGCTTGTCCCCTAATTATAGGAGAAGGCATTACTTCTATACAACACTATACAATGACTGCATCATTAAACTATGTACAGTATAATTGGGTGTGACCCAACAAGGAATTTTGTCTTTTGTGATTATTTTCCAATAATAGAAAGTGTTTTATTCCACTTATGCCACAACAATTTATCACCAAATGCATTTTTTTATTTATTACACATAGATGTTCAGTTTATAATTACATTAATGCTGTGGTGCATCTGCGAAACATTCAGTTCTGTTCCTGTTACAGAAAATTAATCAACACCTATATATGTATAAATAATTACATAACATTTCTTACTATTTATTATATTTTATTACGTGATTATGACCAGAAATCAAAGTTTATTGGTTTATTGTTTGGGGTTAGCCTTAAATTTGACTTTTACTTTTAATTTGAATAATCTACATATTTTTTTACTAGGCATCGGCACAGGAAGCCCTATCTGTTCTTGACATGAGATTAAACGGAAAGAATCAGGTCTTGCTCTACACTGTCACAGCAATGAAAAGCATAAAATGTATAATTCCTCAGAGGTTTGAATGAAGCATTCAATAATGGGGAAAAAAAGGCAGTAACAAGAAAGACCTATTTAAAAGAAAACGTTTCTGGTTATAGATATAACTAGATAAAAATAATGAGAGCGCAATGAGTAATACTAATCATAAGAGCTGGAGGTGTGTCCAGTTTCTACTGTCTCTAAAGCCTTGGGTTTGGCATCAGCATACAATATGTCAAAAACCTGCAAATCAACCTGTGTTTTTTCCCCCCATGATGCAGATGATGCAGTGGCCATGCCTACTTCATTTAAAAAGAGTCACACAACATCTGTGTCTTCAACTCCACTAAATATCTTGCCTCATACAAAACCACCAATCCTTTCATTACAGGTAAAAACATTTTAAATTATTATTTTAACATTTAATTTAAAGCATATATAGTTTTTTATATTACTAGAGTAATTACATTTTGTCTAGATATACCTAATACCTAATATGTTTATGTTAAATGAACCTAAAATGAACACTTCTAATGACTTGATCAAATGAAGTGTCATGATTTCACTGTAATTTTAATTGTTATGTTTCAGTTTTGGACTGAAAATTATTTTTAATGTTCATTGACACATTTGAATGAATTTGTAAAGATTTGTAAAACCATCACTGTATGTTTGTATTATTAGACATGGAGGGCAAACTGATTATGGTGATTATGTTTGTCTGGGCTGTTTGTCACCTGGTCAAAGCCAATCTGCCGACACCAACGAATGTCAACGTAAGAAAATCCACAGCATTTATCGTTAAATTTAGCATCATTCTTCTTAAGTGTCTAGTTTAAGAAACGATTTATTCTGGGTTCAATTTTGTTTTTCTTTGTATAAAAAGAAAAAAATCTGTGAATATTTACTGCTGTTGCTCATTTTGTATTTTTGGGGAATGGTGGGGAGGACAGAACAGAAAAGGCGATTTAGATAGGCTTAGCAGTTCAACAGAAATGTTCATCAGAAATGTTTAATAAAAAAGAAACGTAGAAATGTTGTGCAGAAATGTATATCAGAAATGTTTAGCAGAACTGGTTTAGCAAATATTGTTCAGTAGAAATGTAGAAATGTTCTGTAGAAATGTTCATCAGAAGTGTTCAGCAGAAATGTTCAATAAAAATGAAACAGAAAAAAAAAAAAATGATTTATTTCTCTTTTGGTCTTTAGACTAGCATCACTAACACTGGCTGTGGAAGCACTAAACTGTGTGTGTCGAGTCCGCCTAATTGTGATCCTTCAGGAAACTCCAGCTGTTTTTTTAGTTCCATTCAAGTGAACAACCAAATTGCATCCATTGAACTCAGTGGCACAACATCTGGATATGTCGCTCTGGGACTCATTGCCAGTAACCAATCAGAGGTAAATGTAATATTCAGAATAAATGTTGCCCATGGAAAAATGTACTTACAAAAACTGGTAATGGTAGTATTAATAGAACAACTGGGAGTCATTGGAGTAGTGTCAGGCCAGTAATCAGGGCAAACCAGCGACTCCATTTCCCAGAAACTACAAACATGGTCGACAACTCCCAAAGCTACACACTGTCCCGTCACCTTCTCTTGAGAAATAATCAGACACACAATTACAATTACAATTACAATCTCAATGTGATACTTAAAAGACTCTTATTGTGAAGTATACGCTCAGTTGTATTTCGTCTCTACTGTTACCAAGGCTTGATACCGTGTTTGTTTATTCTGGTATTGACTTTGCTCTTGTATTCGACCTTGTCTTTTTGGCTTGCCTTGTTTGGACTGATCGCCTGACCTCTGCATGTCTTTGTTTATTGGCTGATCCCTTGGACTTGTTATTTTATTAAATGGCCACACCTGCTCTTGTTTCTGTCCTAACCCTCATGACGTGACAAGTAGTAATAACTGGTGGTGATATTAGAAGTTATTAGGCTAGAATCTAAAATTATATAAAGTACACAGTAAAATCCCCAGTGTTGAGCTAACACCCAGAGTGTTTATTTGAGTCCAATAAACTTATATAAACGCTGTAGGGTGTGAATTCAGCATTGTGGGTGTTAAATCAACACTGGTGATTTTGATATATATATATATATAAATTCCATCAATGACATTACAAGAATGATGTTGTAGGCTAATCAGAAGCTAAATTTTTTTCTTTATATCCATTTTTTTTATTAATGGATGATGCATTGCACTGGTCACCTGTTCATAGATATGTTTAATGTTAGAGAACGTCCTTAATAGTCCTTAAACGTTTTTGGTTCATTAACTTCAAGAGAAAGACAAAAATAGAGGCTGTTGATGGAACAACTGTTTATACCTGCTATATCACCAAGTGAGAACAGGACCTAACTCCTGTTTTGGGAAAACTGACTGACTTATAAACACATTGGTGATAATGCTTCCATAAATGTCAATCCCAGTCTCCCAGCAAAGAAAAAAAACCTTCACCATTTCTGTTTTATTTCTTTTTTCAAGATCACCCCTTGATTTATGTTTCTAGGTGTCACGCTATCTTGACAGATTACAAATGCAAAAAACTTTACTAGCACCAAACACCTACCAGAGATAGTATCTCTGTTACTTCCTCTCAAGTTTTTTTGTCTTCATATTGTCTTTATACACATTCAATGTGAGGTGGTATGACAGGATAAGATGAAACAACAGTTAGGTTTTCCTTCCATTTTATGTCACACGGTAAATCTGTAAACCAATTACAGCTAAAAATTAATGTTGACACCACACCATACTTAATTTGCAGTCTCAATAAAAATGTTGCTGATGAAGACATGAGTTATAAGCATCAGGTGACACTAATTTGTAAACATTACAAATAAATCTGAATTAAATCTTTTGTGAATTGAATTTGATTTCCTATTTACTTTTGTATGGTGATTATTTTCATTTTTTGTTTTAGGGAGGTGCTGTTGTGTTCATCTGTGGCAACAGCAACAACACCGTAAACAGCACTTTCTTTTTTAACACCACTACTCCAAATGGCACGATGTTGACCTCTGCTAATGTGGTAAGATTATCACGTAAAAAACTGTGATTGTGAGTAAAAGAAACAAAATATGTTGGTAATGTTACTAACACAATAGCTGCGAGAGTGATGTCGTCTACCATTAATCACATGTAACACTTTTACATGTTTCACATACATACAAATTTGCACCTCAGCGTGCAAGGACATGTTCTACTCTCAAGGACATGTTCTACTCTCTCTTCATTTCGGTTTCTCTTCTCAGTCCACTGTATACAGTCTTCAAGGTGCTTTCAAACAAAACCAGAGCCTCATTCAGTGCACCTTCAACATCACCACCAATCTGACCATCACCAACAGCAGCAACTTCATCATCAGTAACACCACCACCTCTTACATCGCCATCATGAACGGAAGCTCAATCGGTAATCTTTTGGCTTTTATCATATTCTGTTTTTTTTTTACAATTCATCACAGCTTCTCTCATGACATTTCAAATAGAATATATTCAAATTGAGATGTATAGACCATATCTGTGGCTTACGTAAGTAATAAAACTGTGTGTTGTTGATGTGTCGACACTGTGACTACCACAAAGCTGATTGTTTTCCAATAAGAGTACATTCCTAAGAGTTTTATTTCCTTTTTACCATAGCAACTGGCCAATAATTGCGAATCACTACTCATACTTTTTACCTGTTAATATTTATATTTAATGTTGTGGAACTACCACAAAAAAAGGTTATTCGCCATTATGGCTCACGTTCAAGCAGGTATAAACAATTTTCTCCTTACCAGCCTATATTTCCTCTCTCTTGAAGTTAACACAACAAAAAAAAGTACCGTGTCATGTTAGTGAAAAACTGCACAGTTCATTAATCAACACCTGAGACTAATCAGATTTTAGAATGTACAGTACTAGATAATCTAACACTAATCAAGGAAACTTCTGTTTACTTTCTAGTAACGTTTCACACAGGAACAACGCTGAACAATGCAAATGTGGTGTTAAATAACATCGCACCATTAAACCTGACTAACAGCACAATGAACGATGTTAACAGCACCGACACCGTTCAATCACCGGTGAGTTTACTATTCATGATTACCATCGATGTTCACAGTGTTGTATCCGTTACTATATACCAAACGTTCTGCCACGAATAAACGAATAAATTCTCATACCCCCAAAGTACAGATTAATTTCCTGAACAACTATTCAAATATTAGCTTAATTTTTTAAAATATGCACGAAAATATTCTGGCTATTTACCTGAGCCATGGAGCTTTTTTTATTTAGCTAAACATTACACTTAAATTATTATTACATTTCCATAAGTACTAATAATAGATGATAATCGTTATAAAACCTTAGATAACATTAGATTGTAATTTCCACCACTATGATATAATTCAAATCCTGCACCTCTATGAGAACCATGGACATAGACCTTTTCTTTAAATTTGACATGAATGACATTTTACTTCCTCTCAACCTGCATATGGAAAGAGACACCATATACAATTGTATTGCTATGAATCTCAAAGTATGACCAAGATGAATGGGACAGAAAATTATTCTGTAGTGACCAGAATGTGATGAATGAGGTAATTTGTTTCCTCTCTTTTAATCTTTAGCTCAACATCAGTCGTAATGGCTGTGGCAGCTCGAAAATGTGTTTGTCGATGCCGTCTGATTGCGAACCTGCGGGATCCGGCTGCTTTTTCATGTCTTCTAAAGTGAACAACCAAAACATTTCCTTAGAGCTCAGTGGCAGAACATCTGGATATGTCGCGCTGGGACTCACCAAACAGGTAACGAGTACAACTGAACATAAAATAAAGTAAAATAAACAGAATCTGATTGGCTTTTTGCACCTATTTAGGTAAGATGGTAGTGAAGATGACATTCTCTAGACTTGTCTGTTGTTTACTTGTCATCAATAGAGCTAAATAAATCTAAATAATGCTCCTGGTTGTATAATTATAAATCCTTTATTATTATTATTCTTTTAAATGATGACATCCATTTAGCTGCAGTTTTAATGAAATGTTCTTTTCCTTTTAGAATTACACTTATGTGTTTGTCTGTGGCAACAACTACAACAGCAGCAGCAACAGCAGCAGTTTTTTCTTTCAAACAGCCACTCAAAACGGCACAGTGTTGACTCCTGCTAACATGGTATGTGTGCAGATTGACTAAAACGAACACCTTCTGTCAATATCGCCAAACCGCAAATCTCAATGCACTCCCCACCTGCCTATCTGTCTATCTATGTCTGTCTCCGCCTATATACGTTTGTTTTAGTAAGAACAATTTATTAATTGCCAGAATGTGCAGGTGTCTTGATGTTCCTAATAAAGTGCACAGGAACATTAACCAGTCGTATAACTTGTTATTTACATTTATGGCATTTGGCAGATGCTCTTATCCAGAGCTACTTACATTTATACAACTGATCCTGAGTTTAGGGTTAAGGGCCTTGCCCAAGGGCCCAACAGTGGTAGCTTGGCAGTGCTGGGGCTTGAACTCCTGACCTTCTGATCAGTAACCCGGAGCCTTTAACCACTGAAACACCACTGCCCTTGTTATTGCAATTATTACCTGAACCATGTTAATATTCCATTAACATCTCATAATATATTGTCTTTCTTTTGTTGGTATTTTTTTTCAGTCTATGGTATACTATTATCAGGGTCAAGTAACACAAAACCAGAATTTGATTCAGTGCATCTTCAACACCAGCATCACTTTCAACATCACCACCAAAGCCGCTGATACCGAGTACAAGGTCAGCATCTTCAATGGAACCACTAACGGTGAGCTTTTACTGTTACAATACATCCTCTTTTTCTGTTTGTTATAGATGGGTTTTTTTAACAACCTTGGTGTTGTTCAAACCTTTACTTAACATATATGTAATTTCAGCATAAATCATACATATCCTGTACACACTGCTATTTCTTACTGGTAGTGTAGCTATATATACTTATACCATAGTACTGTTTCTATTCTATTCTATTAATGTACTCGTTCTAAAACGTTATCGCTTCTATAGTAACAACTCATTCAAGGGGATTTTTATTACAGACACTCCACATAAAGGAATGAAAATAGGTGTGTAATCATTGATATGGGGATGTTTTCTGTAAGAGGATTGTTTAACATTCATCTCAGTAACAAGACACGCTGGTTTTGTCTAATCATCAAGAGAGAAACAAACGTGTTCACAGCTGCTACTTTATGCTAGCTTTCTAACACATTTCAGATGTTCCACAACATTAAGTGTAACTATAAACCACAGCCGATTACTTTATAACCTACATGGTCATGAGTTCAAATCCCAACACCACGAAGCAGCCACTGCTGGGTCCTTGAGCAAGGCCATTATCCCTCAATGGCCTCAATGAACTCCCATAAACTTTCAGTAAAACATATCAATTCGACTCAAGCTAAGCTTGGTCGCACCAGCTGCAGCCAAAGTATACTGTCTCTACACTACTCAAAAATGCTTTAAACATGAAAGATAAATTAAGATTTGATAAAGATTTAAGATTCAGGATTCAAAGGTTTATCTGTCACGTGTGCAGTCAGAGAAAGCACAAAAACGTTTGGGGATGTGATGTTACTGAAATCAACTTTGGAGTCGCAACAGTAGCTTAATTTTATCAAGCCATCCCACCTTGAATTATGTTTTTTTTTTTAGTAAGGGTCTCCACTCTGTTTCTACAGGAAAACAATTGGGAAATGCAACACCACTGCTTACCACCGGAGGAAGTTTAGACCTGTCTAATCCCAGTGCACCACTCAGCCTGACCACACAGCGTCCCCAGACTAATCCTGCAAACGGCTGCAACTCAGTAATCAGCCTCTGGACTCATGGTAAACACACATTACACACAAGTAATCTTTTATATTAAATATATATATTTTGTATATGTTGACATTGTATTTTTCTCCTCTTTCACTCAGTGTTGGCTGTGCTTCTCAGTGCAATGAGTCTCCACTTCATCAATTCACACAGTTCATGAAGTATAAATGTGTATTGAAAGTTACAAGTGTATGCGTGTAAAATATAAAATCATCATTAATTGGCCGAACATGAAGTCATGCCTGTAACCTAATTAATATATTGGCACTTACATTTGAGCTGTAGCTAAAATGTAAAAAGAAAACCTTTTTGGAATATATAAATGACATTAAATTACACCAAATCAGATTATTTTTTTCTGTATAACTCTAAATTAGAATACAAATGTACTGAATTATTAAAGTATGTTGCTTACGACTTTCAGCTGTTTGTTAATTATTCTGATTTAATGGCCACAATAACTAGAGTAATTTTTTTTCTTGTTATCATAAATTAACATCATTCACTTAATTGATACTTTCAGAAAAATTGTAGCACATAAATTAGCCAATCTTCTCTTGAATTTCCCAAATTCCTGCTTTTGCACAAACACCCAGGAAAACTGATGATTAAATCTTATCCTTTGCGCCCTGTTATACTAGAGCAGGGGTGCTCACACTTTTTTGACTTGCGACCAGTTAACAGTTAACACTTAACATGACCAGTCAAGGAGATCTACCTACATTAAAAATGCGAAACATATTTATTTATGTATATATATATATATATATATATATATATATATATATATATATATATATATACACTGGGTATACTTTAAATATGTATACACACACAATATATATGTCCATGTACCTTGTATAACTGCATGAACCCTTATGGCACACTACAATTCAGTACATTTTTGGTCAATACCTTTATTTGGACTTAATAATCCAAATTTGGGAAAAGGCTGACTCACATACATAAGCAGAGCCAAATAATGCAGTCGAGGAGGTTGTACATTTCCTCATGTTTGGGTACTTTCCCCCTTTGAGTAAGTTCCAAAACTGTCCATGAGCCCTGGACTTCAGCTGAAAGTGTCTGTCAGACTTTGAGCGACAGACAGCTGTCAATCTGCTCCGTGTAGCGTGCAATGTTGAACTGTGCACAAGCCTTCCGCTGCGTCTCCACATCTGACGCGAGGTTTTGGAAGTTCCCAAAAACATGGTGCTGCAGCTTTGAGGACAGAAGTCGCATTTTCCGTTTAAAGGCATTAACTGAGCTGATCATATTGACCACGGAGTTGTCTTTTATTTGCAGCTCCAAATTAAGCTCAGTTAACATGTTGGTCAGATTGGTTAAAAATGCCAAGTCCAGCAGCCACTGATCATCACTGAGTCGGGTGTATTCTGTATGTTTAACAGCAAAGAGAAACTCCCTTCTCTCCCTAAATCCTCGGCCATGACTTCACAGCGCCGTGGAACTACTTCTTGATAGCTGGAGAGTTTTGATTGAAGATAATATTTCGGTTTTGTTTTTAAAGTCCCAACGAGTCAGCTGCGTGTACGAATGCCTCTTTGATCATCTCTCTGTCTCGGAATGACTTCTTGTGTTTAATGATGGAGTGACTCACCCGGAACGGTGCTTCGGTGGCTGCCTTAGCATTTGAAGTCAGCCGTGAAAAAATGACTGCTGTCCGGATAACTGTGATTTTTAGTTCCTTCACCTTCCTCTTCCTTAGCTCGCTTAAAGGAGGGAAGTCAGTGTCGTAGTTTTTATGAACAGTCCTAAAGTGCCGCTCCACATTTCCCTTATTCGGAACAGCAGACCAGACAAACGCACTTCGAATATGACAACTTAAAAAAAAAATCCTCCCATTCCGCATGGAAGTGATAAGTCTTCGGTTTCTTGCTTGATCCCGCGACCTCACTCATTTTGTCCCCTTTCTTCAGTAGGAATAAATTGGGAAGTTAACTCAGTGATTTTGCTCGCTAGCCTTTACCGCTACCACGTTTGATCACACACGCGTGGAGAGAGAAAAGACGAGATCTCAGACTGGCTGGCCTGTACATCAACAATAACATCTATATTATTATTATTATTATTATTATTATTATTATTATTATTATTATTATTATTATTATTATTATTAATTTACCTACACTTCCTTTGCGATCGTATTGTGCACCCCTGTACTAGAGGCTGTGGTAGTAAATTTGCACATAAAACATGTGCAGTCCATCTCAATTGCCATAATTATTATTTCCATGGTGTATTCAGTTATTTCCAGTGTTCCCAGAACAGATCCGCTGTGACCCTGACCAGGATGAAGGACTTTGTGAAGATGAATCAATAAGAGGATGAATACACTAATCTGATTCATCATATTAGTCAGCAAATGTAACGCAGCCTACTCTACATTCCTAAGCAAGGATAGAGAGATTCGCCCTTTATTAATATAGCTACAAGTATAGCTAGCAATATCTAATATTAATAGTGTTATATGCAAGAGCAGGTAGGTGTGCTCTGCTTGTTTTCCCTGTGTGCAGGTCAATGAATGCCTGATGTGACACGTGCCTATACGCTGCTTATACACTGCCAATCATCACACTGTGGAAAGTTTGGATGGAGGCGCTTTGGTGGGAGAGTTTGGTTATTTGGTTGACATTTTCGAGCACCACTTACAGCATTTGGCAGATGCCCTTATCCAGAGCGGCTTACATTCATCTCATTCATACATTTGAGCAGTTGAGGGTTAAGGGCCTTGCTCAGGGGCCCAGCAGTGGCATTTTGGCAGTGCTGGGATTTCAACTCATGACCTTCTGGTGAAAAGGCCAATGTTCTTATCCACTGAGCTACCACTGCCCCTAGGGTTAGGGTTAGGGGTTAGGGTTAGCATTAGAGTTAGATATATAATGCTTAATTTTATGGAAGCTTGTTTTTGATTTTGCTTTGTTTTTTCCTTTAGCAATGACCACAATCCAGCCTCTGTTTGTTTTTGTTCAGGACTTCTTTCTGTTCTATGTAAAGTGTCACGTACTTTCTTTTCTGTTGACTGACCATGTGGCGTTAAAAAAAACAGCTCTATATGCACATTAAATACTTTGAGATGCATTCTTCTGGTGTGTTTGTGTGTTTTTAAACCTTTTGGTTCTGGTTGCCTACACTCATCAACTGTTGGACAGTACTGTTACAAGCCCCATTTAACCCTAGGACTTCTCGGTGTACTAGAGGTTGCTGAAATTAAAATGTAAGCTTTGGCCAGAGAGGAGAGCAGTGAGGACAATTGAGTATTTTAGCAAGAGATCAGCTAGTGAATAGAATAGAATAGAAATGTATTTTCTGTATGTGTCCTTTTCAGCTTCCATCTGACTGTTGGACTGTCCTTATTGACTCAAAAAGAGCCCCACCTCTACCTTCTTGAGACGAGGTTGTTCCTTCTCAGGTTCGTATACAGGTCCGATTTGTCAAACAACTGGCACATACCTGAAGTGTGAGCAGAGTACTTTCTGTTTGGTCTTACGGCTACGTCCATATAGCTTGTAGCACTGTCCATACCAACATCCTCTCTCATTGCCATATCCACATTGCGTGTACTGCCTTCAAAACAGCTGATTTCAACACCTTGAATCATGTTTATGCCAGTTTGTACCCTTAAAACTGGGTAACAAAGTAACCAAACCAATGGCATTTCCACATTAGTAAGGTTAAATAAATTATGTTTAATAATTTTAAATACAAACTTATATGTCAACCGGTCTGTACTGTGTTTAATTTTTTTTATATTCATTTTATTAATCTTTTCAATACTGTACTACAGTATCTCACATTTTTGTAAATATTTGATGATATCTTTTCATGTGACAACACTGAAGAAATGACACTTCTCTACAATGTAAAGTAGTGAGTGTACAGCTTGTGTAACAGTGTAAATTTGCTGTCCCCTCAAAATAACTCAACACACAGCCATTAATGTCTAAACCACTGGCAACAAAAGTGAGTACACCCCTAAGTGAAAATGTCCAAATTGGCCCCAATAAGCCATTTTCCCTCCCCGGTATCATGTGACTTGTTAGTATCACAAGGTCTCAGGTGTGAATGGGGAGCAGGTGTGTTAAATTTGGTGTCATCGCTCTCACACTCCCTCATACTGGTCACTGGAAGTTCAACATGGTACCTCATGGCAAATAACTCTCAGAGGAACTGAAATAAAGAATTGTTGCTCTACATAAAGATGGCCTAGGCTATAAGAAGATTTCCAAGCCCCTGACACTGAGCTGCAGCACGGTGGCCAAGACCATACAGCCGTTTAACAGGACAGGTTCTACTCAGAACAGGCCTCGCCATGGTCGACCAAAGAAGTTGAGTGCACATGCTCAGCATCATATCCAGAGGTTGTCTTTGGGATATAGACATATGAGTGCTGCCAGCTGCATGGCTGTCGTCCCAGAAGGAAGTCTCTTCTAAAGATGATGCACAAGAAAGCCCACAAACAGTTTGCTGAAGACAAGCAGACTAAGGACATGGATTACTGGAACCATGTACTGCGGTCTGAAGAGACCAAGATAATCTTATTTGGTTCAGATAGTGTCAAGCATGTGTGGCGCCAACCAGGTGAGGAGTGCAAAGAGTGTGTCTTGCCTACAGTCAAGCATGGTGGTGGGAGTGTCATGGTCTGGTGCTGAATGAGTGCTGCTGGCTCTGGAGAGCTACAGTTCATTGAAGGGATCCATGAATGCCAACATGTACTGTGACATACTGAAGCAGAGCATTGACACTATATTGACACTTTGGGCCCAATTTGGATATTTTCACTTAAGAGTATACCAACTTTTGTTGCCACTGGTTTAGACATTAATGGCTGTGTGTTGAGTTATTTTGAGGGGACAGCAAATTTACACTGTTACACAAGCTGTACACTCACTACTTTACATTATAGCAAAGTGTCATTTATTCAGTGTTAGATTTAATCAAATATTGACAAAAATGTGAGGGGTGTACTCACTTTTGTGAGATACTGTATGTAAATAAACTATAATTTTGTTTCTTGGATTTTAATTACAGTACCTGTTTAAGGATCAAATAAATTAACACAAAAATAACCTGTTTAAGGATCAAAAAAATAACACAACAGTATTACGGACCTGCCTGGTGTGTTCCTTGGTCTTCATGATGCTCTCTACGCTTTCAACAGAACCCTGAGACTATCACAGAGCAGGTGCATTTATACAGAGACTTGATTACACACAGGTGGATTCTATTTATTACCATCAGTCATTTAGGACAACACTGGATCATTCAGAGATCCTCGCTGAACTTCTGGAGTGAGTTTGCTGCACTGAAAGTAAAGGAGCCGAATAATTTTGCACGCATCACTTTTCAGTTTTTTATTTGCTAAAAAAGTTTGAAATATCTAATAGATTTCGTTCCACTTCACAATTGTGTCCCATTTGTCGGTGATTCTTCACAAAAAATTAAAATTTTATATCTTTATGTTTGAAGCCTGAAATGTGGCAAAAGGTTGAAAAGTTCAAGGGGGCCGAATACTTTCGCAAGGCACTGTATATATAGACATGTTGGTCAGGTGTTTGTGACATAGTTCTTGTGAGATAGCTGCTGGTTTCGAATCGTTTGCTGGGAGTTTCGTACCTGTGTCAATGTTTGCTCTCCTCAGTGAAGCACTCACTGTGAAACCTGAAAGAGCTGTGGTTATAGGAGACTACCTTAAAGCAGGTGAAATTAGCTAGGCCTTTAGGGGCACCAACAGCACTAGTTAGGTGTCTACTGTACCAAGAGTCAGGGCACAGGACATAGCAGGTAATCTTAGGTTCTTAGACAAGCATAGGTTTTCAAAGATAGTTTTTCACATATGTAGGACCTAATGATATATGCCTTTGTCATTCAGTGGTTATGAACATTGTAGAGCTGTGTATATTAATTAATTAATTAAAATTTTATATCCTGAATTTATATATGTCTGTAAAGCTGCTTTGCAACAATGTCCATTGTTCAAAGCGCTATACAAATTGAAATATTGACAGCCATCTTTTTTTCCTGATCTTTTATTTCTCTTTTCTTGTTCAGTTCTCTTTGCTCAGGCAGCCCTTTTGTAAATGAGCTTGACTTCTTTTCCACGAAATTAGCCAACTCCAAGCCCCGCCCCCTTTATGTGCAATTTTTGCCCAGCAAGAAGAGATTCTGAATTCCTACTCTTTTCATTGAGTCGGAATGTCACAACTGTCACGTTCCGTGACGTAGTGGAAGATAAGCCAGATGCAAAAGCAGTATGAACAGTTGTTTTATTAAAAGAGAGAAGAGCTGACAAATCCAAATCGTTATCCAAACACGTAATCCAGAACAGGCAATGACAGACGATCGGCAAACAGGCATACACTAGGGCTAGGCAGAGATCAAAGTAGCGGTCACGGGATAAAGGGTCGATATACCAAACATGAAATGAACAACAGCAAAGGACTAGTAGCGGAGTAACCAGTATAAACTAATCTAACAAACTAAGAATGAGACTAAGGCTATAACTAGGACTGTGACTGTGACTACATCTATTCGAAACAAAAACCTAATCTATCTCTATGCTAATCTAAGTCTAATATTCCGCATTGAGTGTTGCGAGGCAAGCGGTATATATACTGACATGATTACCCTCATAACAGCTAACAGCTGAGGGTAATCCAGACACACGTGACATGACAACCAGTGACAGGACAGGGAGGAGACATGACATAAACAATAACAAAAACACGTGTTGAAATGTCACTGCTGTCAACATTGGAAAAACAGGTGCGCAATTGCGCATTCGCGCTTAGAGCACGCTGCTTCAAGTGGAAATCATAACACGGATCAAGAAGAGTCGACGATTGTTGTTCTTTGCATAACTGTGGCTGAAACTTGTTTGATTAAATCTCACTCAACTTTATAATTGACAAAATAACTTTATTTGATTTTATAAAATCTATTAAAAGTAGTTACATCAGCAATGAACTGCATACTGAGAAAAAAAACTCTCTGCATTTACGTTATTTATGATATTATTGTATCTGGTGTGTCTGTGCTTCAACATTTATTTCCATATATATTGTCTTGGGACATTAATCATTGTATTGTTAATTATATTGTGATTGTATAGTGAGGCCAAAGACCAATTTTCAGCCAAGGCTGAACAATAAAGTAAAAACTAACGTCCTCTTATTATTATTCTTATTAGTATTATTGTTGTTGTTGTTGTTGTTAATAATCTCTCTCTTGCGCACAGGTTTGATCATAGATATTCTGCTCAATGTCATCTGCCCTCATTGGGAATTATTTTTAGACGTCTTTAGAGAAAAGACACTAGAAATAGATTGAATGTACCACTTTCCCAAACTCCAACTGATTCCAATTATACTTGTAAATGATTATCACTTGAATAGCTACTCTATTACATACTGTCTTTTACATTTATGGCTATAAAACCTCAGAAAATTTCCCCAAACCCCCCGACAGAGGATTCAGAACATCATCATCATTTGTGTTTCAATACAAATGTAATTTATTTACACACTATAATAGAACATCATTTAGGAAAGGAATGTGTGTAAGATACCTGATAACACAATATTACTGAGTGAAATGAACATCAACATCCAGTTTAGTATCATTTATTAGAAATAAAAATAAATGTCATCCAATTGCCATCGAATCAGCTAGCACAATCGTTTATTAAAGTTATAGTTGTTATATATGTTAATTTCCTCTTTCCATACTTTCCATACATACTAATTTCCATACTTTCCATACTTCCATACTTTACTTGTTATATCATAAGAAGAAAAAGAAGAGTTTTGCTATTACTAATTAAAGCTGTTAGATATCTGCTTAAAAATTTTTTTTTCTCCCTTTCTCCTTTTTTTTTTTTTTTTTCCTCTTTTTCTCCTTTTCTTTCCAAAAAAAAAAAAATTATTTTTTTTTTTTTTTTTTTTTTTTTTTTTTTTTTTTTTTTTTTTTTTTTTTTTTTTTTTTTTTTTTTCTTTCCTTCCCTTTCTCTCCCTTCTCCCCTTTTTCTCCTTCTTTTTTCTTCTTTTCTCCCACTGTTTCCCCCAATTCCCAAAAAAAAATAAAAAAAAAAAAGAGAAAATTTTTTATTTTGAAGAATAAGTTTTAATGATGTAAAAAACAAACAGTGCCAATATCCTGTGCTATGATATTTTCTGCTTTTCTCTTCTTTTAGAAGCAGACAGCTGAAAATTTTATGTTGTAACACTACACGGATACATGGTTTAGGCTATCCTACGGCGTATACAGTCGTGTGTTTCATCACATGACTTCTAACATTTCTTCATTTCATTTGTACATGAAAGATACTGGATGTAGGGTTTTGGGGATTTAAGGATTTTTTGCCCTCTCTGGTAGTGGCTGCAGAAACTTAAATGAAAAAAGTACAAGTATACTGAGTGTATGAGAAAAACCTCTTAATTGTAATACTAGCTCATTTTAGCTAACATATCTCTTACTATGTTAGCTGTATGCATTGGTTAACTTAGGTTAACTTAATGGGCTAGCTGGCCAACATAAGCCACCAAGCTCAAACACAGTGAGTAGAACCAAACATTCTAGCTAAAATTAACCAGCTAACTCATTAAAGCAATGAGTGTTTGTCAAAGCAGCTGAATATGAACTTGTTTTTATTTCCCTAATTTCTTTCTCTAATTATAGAAATCTATATCCCACTGTACAGAAACAAATACATTTTTTTTTTATGACAGCTTCCAAGAAATACCTGATAGTAGCTGATAAATTGATCAAATCATGCACTGATATATTATATTATAGTAATAAAACGTATTGATTTAATGGTTTATTGACTGAAATTTTAATACATGACTTAGTTGTGAGGATTTAAAAAAACAAACAAATTAGTGGTACGTTTAAGCTAATAAACATGATGCAAAAAAATTATTATGCTCACTTGGATATTATTATGTCTTGTATTATTAAAATAGAAAGTGTCAATGGAATGCTATATAATTTACTAATATATTATCTGATATCGATAATACTTATCACCTACTAGTCTTAATGAATGAATAAAAATATTTATTCTATGAGATCATTGTGTTTTATTGTGACTTTTATTGCTGACTCAGTTTTTCAATTCCTCAGGGTATGTTTTTTTAATTTTATTAAATTTTTATTTTATTTTATTTATGAGCAGGAGCTGTTACGGCACACTGAAAGTATTACTATTGCATGAATTATTTCAAGAAAGAGAGTGAGAAAGAATAAATAGAAAGACAAAGAGTGTGTGTGAGCTGTAATTGTCACTGCATCAGTGTGAAACACTGTTATTTGGTATTCTGAGACCCCTAATTTTCCACCCACACACCCCTCGACCTCCTCCATCTCAGCTTTATTCCTCCTCCGTCCTGCCTTTCTTCTGCTTCTTGTCTACTTTTTTTTCTTCTGGAAGCGTCTGAACTGATTCTGAATGGCCAGAGCTGCTTTCTCCGTCTCGGGTGCGTCCAGGTCGATGTCGATTTCCTCCTCGTCATCTTGGGTTGGTGGTTTAGACGCCTTTTCCACAGGGGCTATAAATAAATAAATAAATAAATAAATAATTTTACGCACACACACACAGTGTGTATTATACAAACAATACAAACAAAAATTCTACAAACAATACCCCATAATGACATCTCTCCAGAGATGTTCAATAGGGTTCAAGTCTGGGCTCTGGCTGGGCCACTCAAGGACATTCACAGAGTTGTCCTGTAGCCACTCCTTTGTTATCTTGGCTGTGTGCTTAGGGTCGTTGTCCTTTTACTGAGGAGTGGCTTCTGTATGGCCTACTCTACCATTCAGGCCTGAACGATGGAGTTCTGCAGAGATGGTTGTTCTTCTGTAAGGTTCTCCTCTCTCCACAGAGACACGCTGGAGCTCCGTCAGAGTGACCATCGGGTTTTTGGTCACTTCCCCCGACTAAGGCCCTTTTCCTACGATCACTCAGTTTGGCCAGGCGGCCAGCTCTAGGAAGAGTCCTGCTGGTTCCTGTCACGTATCGTGGAGAATACGGAAGCAGAAGCGGGCGGCAGGTTCAGGCAGTATAATCCAGAGGAGTAATCAAAGTTTGTAGTCGTGAAACAGGCAAGGGTCAAGCGATTGTGCAAACAAAACAAAACGGGGCAAGGCAGAAATTGAGGTTTGAGAATGCAAGCAATGGTCAAAATTCACTTTTTGAATAAACACTGTAGATAAGGCTTGGATAACGACAGAGAAGCCAGTCTGCTGAATGTTTCCTTCGCAAAGTATGTCTGCATGCAAAGTCTCTTAAAAGCTGTGGTGAGAGGGCAAAGTGATTGGCTGCAGGTGTGTGTGATCAGAACTCCGGGGAAGGTGAGCGCATGCGTGTGTGGGAAGTGTAGTCCTCAGTGGCCATGTTAGAAACCAAGTCATGGCTGGGCTGAGATATGACAATTCCAGATTTCTTCCATTTACGGATGAAGGAGGCCACTGTGCTCATTGGGACCTTCAATGCAGCAGAAATGTTTCTCTACCCTTCCCCAGATCTGTGCCTTGATACAATCCTGTCTCCAGGAGATCTCCAGGAGGTCTCCAGACAATTCCTTGGACTTCATGGCTTGGTTTGTGCTCTGACATGCATTGTTAACTGTGGGAAGAAGTTATATAAACAGGTGTGTGCCTTTCCAAATCATGTCCAATCAACTGAATTTACCACAGGTGGACTCCAATCAAGTTGTGGAAACATCTCAAGGATGATCAGTGGAAACAGGATGCACCTGAGCTCAATTTTGAGTGTCATGGCAAAGAGTGTGAATAATTATGTACATGTGCTTTTTTTGTTTTTTATTTTAAATAAATTTGCAAAGATTTCAAACAAACTTCTTTCACGTTGCCATTTTGGGGTATTGTTTGTAGAATTTTGAGGAAAATAATGAATTGAATCCATTTTGGAATAAAGCTGTAACATAACAATCAGTAGATGAAGTGTGTTTATTTCATTATATGTCTGTGTTTAAATTAACAGTGAAATCACACCTTTTTTCCCATCATCCATCAGCTCCTTGGTGCTGCTTTGAGTTTTTGAAGAACCAATCTGCAAGGAAAAATGACAAAATTCAAATAAATGTTTAAAGATGTGCACATTATTATAAGCCTAACTCTGTCTATGGATATGTTCCAGACCACACACCGTGAGTGAATGCAAACTAGCAAAATAAAAAAACAACAACAAACATACCAATCCAATCTAGGAAACCCTAGATAACTAGCTGTTAGAGAAAGCAAATTGACAAGCAAAAGCTAACCTGGTCAGTTAGAGCTAATCTAACAAGTGAAGTCAAGCTAGTAACTATAAGGAAACTAGTAGAAAAAAAACAAAAAACAAATGGAAACAAATTAGCAACTGTAAAGCGAACTTAGAGAGCAAATGTAATCTAGTGAGCAAAAGCTACTGAAGCAAGCTAACCCACTCATAACTCATAACCTTAAATGCTGCGCTACCACACTGACCTCAGCATAGTGGACTGTGTACAGCGCACTTATAAAATCCCACAATGTAATGTAAAGGGCTGGCATCACAGTGAAATATATAGAATACCCACGATGCATTGTGTGATAGACAAATATGCTGTGTGCTTTGGGACATGCCAAGAGTGAATTACAAGTGGTTTGCTGTGTAGACATACATCCTCTGTACACTGCAGCAAAGCTGTGTGTGTGTGTATGAATTATGAAGAGAAAAGTGAAATTAGCCTCGAGATCAGACAATGGCCCAGATACAGAATAATGACTAATGAGTTCATACACGGTTTATAATTGACATTTTACATTTATGATAATGAGTCTTTATTGGTCACAATTACCCTAGCATGCCAGGAAGTTGGGGTGGGAGCGCAGGGTCAGCCATGATACAGCACCCCTGGAGAAGAGAGTGTTAAGGGCCTTGCTCAAGGGCCCAACAGTGGCAAACCTGACAGTGCTGGGGCTTGAACTCATGACCTTCTAATCAGTAATCAAACCACCAATAATCCAGCTACCAATATGTTATCGTTTCTATAGTAACAACTCATTCACAGGGACTTGTACAGCAAACGCTCCACATAAACGGATTAAAAAATGTGGTGAGGTTTTTTGGAAGCAGATGTTTACGTAACATTAATGGAAGGAGTCTCCAGTGTCATCACTTAGTAACAGTTAAAAAAAAAAAAAATGATGCGTCATAAGTTGAAAATTGTAATCGTTGGTAAATTGGTGTGGTGTAAGAGCTGTTAAGGAAAATAACTGATATCAGAGCGGTAACGGGACTACTGCTTTATCACGTTATATTACTATAACAGCACCACGTAGTCGTAGATGGTGTAATGTTTCATGATACCTTTTGATACAAAGTAGCGCATGGGACTAAAATTGTCACGTTTTTATAATATATATAATTGGAATTAAAAAGGGAAAATAAGGGCAAGAGAGCTAGTCCAGAAAGAAATATGGTTGTACTTTCACAGCTTCACACACACACACACACTCCATCTGCTAATTAACCAAGCTCATTTCAGCAAGGTCAAGCCGTCTGGGAGCAGCTGAGTAACCGGCAAATTGTGCCAAAGCTAATTTAATATACTCTTAATCTATTTAGGTTTCAGCTTAACACAAATCCAAAAGAGGAATTAGACACAGAGTTCAGGCCGAAATGAAATATACACAAATACTTCGTTTCGATTCACCCCAGTGTAGTTCATCCACCAAGACATGATTAGTATTTGAAGGTTGTATGTTTTTCATTCCTCTTACATCACAGTGATCTGGCAACGATTCCGTTTTACTATTCATGAAAGAACAACACATCGTATGTTTTATCCGTTTATTTGTAATGTGGTGGAATACCAGTGAAAATACCAGCTACAAACACCCGTAAACTCCTCCGACACTGGAGACTCCTTCCTTAAACGTGACAGTACATAAGCATCTCCTTACATAATCGTACCAACAATTACGCACGTTTCATATCTGGCTCCACATCTGTTTATGTGGAGCGTCTGCTGTGCTGTTCCTGTGAATGAGCTGTTACTATAGAGACAATATTGCATTACAGCGAGTGCATTAGTATAAACGCTGTCAGAGCTGCTGTTAAAGATAATGAACACAAATCCACTTTAAGCGGATTAATAATATTATTAATAAGAAAGGTAAATATTAATGCTGTCTGCTTTATTTCCATGGCTTCAATTACGTTTAATATTAAACACGGACTGTATGGCTAAATACGGAAATACAGACGGTGAACAGAACACGTAAATGCAAACACAGAGACAGTAACAATACCAAGGGTACAGGAGGTTTTAACTCCAGTGCTTTCAACCAAAATATTAAATCCAATACTCACCTCACTCATACTCGTGTCCAATGTCTCGTTAGTCCTTATTGAAAGGATCAGGTTATTTTTCCAATTGGACCAAATGGACAATAGAAGAACACACACCTTCACAGTTGATGTCCTGGTGTGGGTGTGTGTGTGTGTGTGAGAGAGAGAGAGAGAGAGAGAGAGAGAGAGAGAGATCGAGAGAGATCTGTGTGGGCTGATATTCTGAGAGGATAAACGTACTCTTCATCATGAAACACACGCCCCCCTATTCTCTTCTTGCACTCCTCCTTTTCGTACTCAGTCAGGGTGTTTGTGTGTGTGTTTGTGTGTGTGTGTGTGTGTTTGTGTTATGTTTGTTAGAAGCCATGAAATGTAATTTTACACTTTTTTTCCCAGCTTAGTCTAGAGGTTTGTTTAATATGTTGATTTTTTTTAATTTATTTTTTTTACAAATTTCAAGTTTATACAATTTCATACTGTGACATTTCAGGAGTTTTATTGAGCTAATATTTAAATCTGTCCAGTATTATAATTGTAATAACGTCATGAACTGGCATGAAATCATCTTGTAAATAAAATTCTCATTTAAAACTGATATTTTGACATGCAGATGTTTAGTCTCTGAATCATTTTCATGTCCAAATAATTAACTGACAAAACAAACAAACTGGTACACAGTTCCATTCGTTTCCGTTCATATCAGACCAGCTTGATTCGATGCAGTCAACATGGCACATGGCGATGATGGTGTTTGTGAAATGAGTGATTGTGTAAATCAAACAAAGACCAATAATTCTAACTCTTTGACAGTTACACTTGATTCTGCAACCACTTCTTCTCCTCTAGCAGTAAACCAATGGGACTGGACTGGATATGATTTCCTTCTGATCTCAGGTTCTTCTCCTCTAGCAGTAAACCAATGGGACTGGACTGGATATGATTTCCTTCTGATCTCAGGTTCTTCTCCTCTAGCAGTAAACCAATGGGACTGGACTGGATATGATTTCCTTCTGATCTCAGGTGCCTCTTCTGTTCTAAACCACAAATTCAGCCTTGACTTACTGCCACTGAAATCCTTAGCTGTTCATTTCCATTCTTTTCCATTCATATCAGACCAGCTTGACTCGACGCATTCTCTCTCCACATGTGACTCCTCTGTCCTGTCACTGTGTACACCCTCACACTTCTACGTATCCTCCTCCTTCTCCTTTCTCTCCGTTCCCACACATGCTTCATCGCTCCGTACGCCACAACGCTCAGCACCACGGCGCAACCAGAAGAAAAGAGAACTGTCCCTGTGAGCAGCATGTGTGACGAGGCCAAGCACAGAAGCACCGTGGCACCACCGAGCATCAGTGCCAGGCCGATGGCGAGCAGCAGAGATGGATCGGCGCTTCCGCCACTGCGCAGCTGCACGATGCGTCTCCGACTGCGCACGCAGCCCATGTCCTGCACGGCCGAGCTAAGCAACTGCTTGAGCACGAGTACAAGGGCCAGGATGCAGAGGGCGGAGCCCACGGTGAGGCGCCACACAGCCGAGGACATCTCCGCAGAGCCGGCTGATGACAAGAGCACCACACCGCCTGTCCCGAGGCCGAGCACCAGGGCAACAGAGGAGGTGTAGCAGAGCAGGGAGACGCATGGCTCACCAAACCACCACAGTTCCACCTGATCCTCAACATCGTGCTGCAGGAACATGAGCCCAGACATCTTATAACCAGCTCACACACCTCAAACTGTGGGATTAGGAGCAGACATTAGAGTCGACGTAAACAAAAAAAATCACTCCAGGACCTCATTTCACATCATCATTTATAATCATTTGGAGAAGTTTGATAAGGTAGGGTTAATGTGCTTGATTATTTGCCTATAACAGCACACCCAGAATTGTTTTATTCCGCTTATTCCACAGCAATTTACCAACAATGAAAATTTTTATTTATTAAAGAACATTTATAGATGCATTGTGTTGTTGGACGTCCATGAAACAATTTAGTTTCTCTTGTTGCTTCTGTATATGTTGTCAAACCTGCACCAGCATATCTTTATTCACTCTTTATTCCCTCTCTTTATTCCCCCTCTTTATTCCCTCTCTTTATTCCCCTTCTTTATTCCCTCTCGTTATTCCCTCTTTATTCCCCTTTTCCCCCTCTTTATTCCCTCTCTTTATTCCCTCTTTATTCCCCCTTTTTATTCTCTCTTTATTACCTCTCTTTATTCCCCCTCTTTATTCCCTCTTTATTCCCCCTTTTTATTCTCTCTTTATTCCCCCTCTTTATTCCCCCTCTTTATTCTCTCTCTAGAAGTTAATAAGATCGAGAAAAAAAATGCAGCTTGTTATGCGTGTTACAGAGAAACCGCAAAGAAGCGTAAACTCCTCTGTCCTGAAGATGTTGGAAAACGGAATGTTACAGCTTTACCTCTGACACTGGAGACTCCTTTCATAAGCGTTACATAAATCACAGAAAACTTCACCATATTAACGCTTACACACGTTTTTGAATCCATTTATTTGGCGCGGCCGCCCTACATGTCCCTGTGAACGAGCCGTTACTATAGAAACCATAACGTATTGACATAAACCTGCGCTACTGTCAGAGCTGCTGTTATAGAGAACTAACCACCACCTTCTGGCCAATCAGAATCGAGAAACCAACAGCACCGTGGTGTAACTGCACAAAGCTAAATGAGATCCTTGATTTCTTGTTATAGTGTCTCCTCACCTTCGAACGTTCCTTCTTCAGATTAGTCATTCGTTCTGGTCCGTTTCCTCTTCAGTAGACTTCAGAAGAAATTTCCACAAATTGGGATTTTATCCACAGTTTCATCTAAATTCCTGTTATCATAGGTTACGTACAATACAATTTATAATTCAGAGTTAACACCCATCCTATCATCTTTTCTTCAGGACCGTCCATGATATATGTGTCACCGCCTCGCTGTCGTGGTCCCTGAACAGTGAACACACACATACACACAGATGGCTTTCAGGCCTGCAGGACAGTTGTATGGTCATGGAGTAGCAGAGAGATCTGACAGGGCATTGAAGGAAGCACAATAGACCACGTGGAAGAAGTCGCCTCGTTATGGATTGGCCTCACTGTCACACTGTGTGCATAAAGGCCATTTTGTCAGTGTGGCGATGATGTAATCCATGTGATCCAATCTGCTCTCCGACAACAGGTCCAGTGCTCATACTGGTAACCATGACATCACTGGTTTTAACATCACTCGTAGTCTTAAATAGCACTTTAACGCTCTGATCTTCTCATAATGACATAGATTATTCTGAAACACATTCACACACACTTTATATACCAGAACAAAACTTACAGAAAAAAACCAGGACACAAACAAGGACCAATATCCAACTTAATTTTATTTAAATGTGTGAAGAGTGTATACATGGTATAAAGAGTGTTTATGAGGCGTAATGAGTGTATATGGGGTATAATGAGTGTTCATGTGGTGTGAAGGGTGTTAATGTGGTGGAATGAGGGTGTACATGGTGTGAAGAGTGTGTATGTGGTGTATGTGGTGTAAAGAGTGTGTCTGTGGTGGAATGAGTGTGTATGTGGTGTCAAGAGTGTGTATGTGGTATAATGTGTGTGTATGTGGTGTGAAGAGTGTTTATGTGGTGGAATGAGTGTGAATGTGGTGGAATGAGTGTGTATTTGGTGTCAAGAGTGTGTATGTGGTATAATGTGTGTTTATGTGCTAAGGGCCGGTAGTTTGATGTTGCTCGGCAGGCTCGGCAAGACAAAGCTTTGATCCTGACCTTGACCTTGACACTGCAGTACTTCCTGCCTCAGCCGCTGGATCTCGAGGCGCTGCAGCTGGACGATGCGTTCAGCCTCACCTTCAAAGTTCAGCCGTGACGAATCCAAGGACGGCGCTGCCGGAATAAATGGAAAACCGAGTTATACAGGATGCAATATTCAGAGCAAAAGAAACTCACAGTGGTTTCCACATAATTCATTTGTATAATAACACAATAACAGACGTTAAGTCGTCCTCTGTGACTCACACTTGATGCGCGTGGCACCCTTGTTCTTACTGAAACCTCTCGGTGGGCTCAGATTGCGGGATCTGCGCTCGCATCATCCTCAGCTCCGTCCGCAAATCATTAACCTCTTTAATAAGGAAGACGTTCTCCTACAGCACGCACACACAAGCAGAAAGTCAGACCGCTCATGTGCACATGTTCAGTTCACTAGGATGTGTGTTTAGATTTAGAGCTCTTTTTTTAGCAATACACCAGAAAAATGTATGCCCAAATACACAATATGGAATATAAGCAATAAACTTTTAATATTCCTTATATTTTGTTGAGCAAATTGAAACAAGAACAGTTTTTTGTTGGAAAGGAAGCTCTTATTATTGTTCCAATATGACCAAAGTAGGGCTGAAAAAAAATTTAATGAGCTTAAACATGGCTTACTGTATAAATGAGAATGGCTGTAGAGAATACACTGTGATACAGGAACCGTTGCGGCTCAGGGTTTAGAGTCCTGAGCTCTGATAGCAAAATTGTGAGATTCAAACCGAGGTACAGGTAGCTTGTGTCATTTGTGGGCGTGGCCTGTGCAGCATTTTTTTGTTGTTGCTGTTCCAGTGAGTAGCTATTTCTAACACTACCTGACACTAATATTCCTTCTCAGATTAGACTAGCCAGGCCGATGACGTGTTTTGCATGAATTGAAACCCAACCTTCATGAGCTTGATGTTCTTCGCTTCGTGCACTTTGATGTCCTTTGCTAGTCTCTTTTTGAGCGAGTCCACATTCCTCTCCATGTGCTCCCTCTGCCTGCTGTACTCTCGCTGGACATCAGCGTCCAGTCCCACTATCTCCACCTGTCACAGTCATCATACTCAGTCAGGTGTGAACATACCGGACTTTGTGTGTGTGTGTGTGTGTGTGTGTGTGTATCCATCTCACCACATCTGACTGCTGGACGTAGCGGTCATAGATCTCTCGAATGCTCTCCTTGAGCTTCTTAGGCTCCTGGATGAAGCCCACACAGTTGTGAAGATCGGTCTTAAACCTGTGCAGTACAGCTTGTACATCTTGGACCTGTGGGGAAAGAAGCCACACTACATTCAACCAAGGATATTATAGTTTTGCATTTTTCATTAGTTTTTATTTTGTTTTGACTTTATATTTTCAAATTCAGTTTATTTTTAATTAGTTTTTAAAGCAGGTTTGCTGGTTTAGTTTAGTTTGTATTTTTTGAAAATGCTTAGTTTAAGTTTAGTTTTTATTAGTTTTACAGTTAGTTTTGGTCTTTTGTAATATGGGTTAGGGTTCTCTGGTGAAAGCACTGCTGTAGTGTTCTCTGTCCTACGGTTGTCTCCGTCATGCTGCCTAGCCCTGTGGTGAGCTTCGGTTTCGGGGGAGGGGGCTTGGTGTTCTCCTTTACTTTATTAAGGTAAGCTAGTTTAGCCTCCTTGTGCGTGCTTCTCAAATGTACTTCCAAATTCGTGGGATTTTTCCCTTTAATAAAACGTGCACATATTTCACCACCTTCCACTGCAAAGCACTTGCTTTTTGTGACACACTTGGGATTACTTTAAATTTGTCATATTTAAATTAATCCCAAATAGGACTCTGCCTTTTTCTTCCGACTTCCGGTACCACCGCCATGATGCCAGGCGAGGAGCATGGATTATGCTGTGTTGGCAATTTGACATGGAATGTTGTAATTTCCGGGTTCCCAGTCGGAAATGTCAACTCTGAAAGATATTTGCTCTATGAACGTCATTGTCAAAGATGAAATCGAAGGACATTTACTCTATAATTGTATTTTATTTTAGTTAGCTTTGCAAATGGACAATACAGTTTTAGTTAATCGTTTTTTTTGTCTCGTTTTTATTTCGATTTCAGTTAAGGACAATGTTTTTTCACACATAGATTTCGTTATTTGGTTTGTTTTTGTTTACGATGATAACCTTGCAGTCAACACTGTAAAACCCAACTAGCTGCAGGTAAATGCAAAAGAATTACCTGATTTGTCAAAAACACATTCATGATAACAATCCTGACACTGAGATTTCACATATTGATAATGGCAGGTCGCGGGAAACATTAACAAATTTAATAGTAATTACGTTTTACGTTTGTATTTACTGCTACGTAAAAATAAGCTATTTTTGCTGCACAGTGGATGCGAATCATCTACCGGAAACAATTTCACAATAATCGTATGTTCCATAATAGTATAATATTAATAAGTACAAGAATAATGACAATATAGCTGCAAGCAGCAATCTGCAGGGTCCAAACACTCTTCGCCAACAGCAGCCCCAGTGACCAGTTCTTCCCGATTTACACAGAACACTAGAGTCCACAGATACATTTCATGATGGTCGTTTAGTGCTAGCCCTGTCAAATGCCTGCTAAAAGCTGATTGGTTGATAGCAGCCATCATTTATAAGTAACGTAGTCATAATTAGAAGTCCGTTTAGAGATTAGCGCAACATCAATTTTCAGTTCAAACAGGATATATGTACCGATGAATCTCCAAAAAATACATGTGATCTCGTTGGTCCAGGTTTTTTAAAAAAACAACGCATTGGATGTCACCCCACACCTTTCTGTAAACAGCTTTGCTATAATATTAATCATAATAATGATGAGAAACACCCGAACAAACCCTCTGCCGCTCTTTCTGCCTCTCCTTCGTCGTGGCTTTGAGCTTCAGCTTCAGCTCAGAGATGGTAAGATCCAGCTGAGTGCACTTCTTACGGAACTGCTCCAGCTCAGCCTCCATCTGAAACAAGAGCATCCTCTCGTCATAAACACAGAGCATTTGTGATATTAGTGTGCACTGTGTAATAATTACAAAATAAACTATTTATATAGCAAAACTAATTTTCTAAATTTAAGCACTTCACATTAAAGAACAATCCTTCAGCGTTTAAACTGCAGTTTGAGGCTAATGCGGAGCATTTAGTAAGCATGTCCAAGACACAGTTAATTTCAATTTATATACTGTACATACTATATATCTGCCCCTGTGTGCAGGTTTAAATCTATACTTCTCACCTCATGGACCTGCTCCTTCATCTCCTTCACTTCATTCTCTCGTGGCTCGAGTTGCTTCTTCAGCTCTTTGACTTTGTATTCCAGCACAAATTTGAACTTCTCCAGCTCATCGTTCTTCTTCTTAAGATCATAGATGCGGTTTTCCTGCAAAGAAAATACCAGACGTCCATCTCTTTACAATGTCCAATCAATCATCTTTACAATGTCCAATCAATCAGTCTTAAATCGACGAATACATTTATAAGAGAGATCTCATGAAAGAAATCTAATACACGCATCATAAGCAGCTACTATAAGGGGGAGGGGGTGCCAATATTATTTCCAGGTATTCTCTTCATATTAATTCCCAAATGTGTATAGTTGTATGGATATCATACCATAACGTTATCTTGTTGTTTCACCAAATAATCCATCTGGTTATCACTTTTCTAGAATTCACAATTCTAGAATTAACATAGAATTTTATAATTCTAGAACAAGAACATTACACATTGTCACGATCTCACCTGCACATGGCACTGCGGCTGTGACGTGCACGAGATTACGTAACAAGGACTGTTTCCTATGGACACATGCCTCTGTTTTGGATTTGTTCTCTTCTTGCTCAGGTATTGATGTTTGAGGGTGTGTCATTATTGGTTCCAGCTGTACTCAAGTGTGATTATGTTTGTTATTTAAACCCCTTGTGTTGCTGTGCATGGCACACAGTATTATTAATAATAATAATAATAATAAACTTTATTTTATAAAGCTCCTTTAAAAGCAGCTTCTCAAAGTGAGTGATGGAAGGTATAATCGAATATGTTTAATTATGCTATGGCTTTGTTTAGCTACCTTGATGCTAAGCAGTCGTGTTTTCGTGTCCGGTTCTTGTTCCATGCCTTGATTCTAGTTTTATGTTTAGACCTCGATTATATGCCATGTGTGTTAGCTAGCTTGATGCAAAGCGGTCTTGCTCACGTGTCCTGTTCTAGTTTTATGTTTCATGCCTCGAATCTTGCAATTGCTTCCATACTAGTCTCGTTTTCATAACACACACATTAGTCATTGTTTTTTTTTCTCCTTTTTTTTTTTATTACAGTCTTGCTCCAGAAATTTCGTTTTCACTTTTGACCATATCTACTTTCACTACTTTTTCAAATCCAAAAGAGGAATTAGACACAGAGTTCAGGCCGAAATGAAATATACACAAATACTTCGTTTCACTTCAACAGAGTGTAGTTCATCCACCAAGACATGATTAGTATTTGAAGGTTGTATGTTTTTTATTCCTCTTACACCACAGTGATCTGGCAACGATTCCGTTTTACTATTTATGAAAGAACAACACATCGTATGTTTTATCCGTTTATTTGTAATGTGGTGGAATACCAGTGAAACTCCGTTATAGCAGCTACAAACACCCATAAACTCCTCCGACACTGGAGACTCCTTCCTTAAACGTGACAGTACATAAGCATCTCCTTACATAATCGTACCAACAATTACGCATGTTTCACATCTGGCTCCACATGTGTTTGTTTATCTGCTTATGAATAAGCTGTTACTATAGAAACAATATTGTATTAGAGCGAGTGCATTAGTATAAACCTGTCAAGAGCTGCTGTTACAGATAATGAACCCAAATCCACTTTAAGGGGAATAATAATAATATTATTAACAATATAAAATGGCTTAGTGGTTAGCACGTTTGCCTCACACCTCCAGGGTCCGGGGTTCGATTCCCGCCAAAGCTACAAACGGAGTTTGTGCGGAGTTTGCATGTTCTCCCTGTGGGGTTTCCCTCTGGGAACTCCGGTTTCCTCCCCAGTCCAAAGACATGCATGGTAGGATGATGGCATAGCTAAATTGTCTGTAGTGTATGTTTGTACAGTGGTGTGGTGTGAAAAAGTGTTTGCCCCCTTCCTCATTTCCTGTTCCTTTGCATGTTTGTAACACTTAAGTGTTTCGGAACATCAAACCAATTTAAACAATACAACACAAGTAAACACAAAATGCAATTTGTAAATGAAGGTGTTTATTATTAAAGGTGAAAAAAAATCCAAACCATCATGGCCCTGTGTGAAAAAGTGATTGCCCCCTAAACCTAATAACTGGTTGGGCCACCCTTAGCAGCAACAACTGCAACCAAGCGTTTGCGATAACGTGCAATGAGGCTTTTACAGCGTCCTGGAGGAATTTTGGCCCACTCATCTTTGCAGAATTGTCCTAATTCAGTTACATTAGAGGGTTTTCGAGCATGAACAGCCTTTTTAAGGTCATACCACAACATCTCAATAGGATTCAGGTCAGGGCTTTGGCTAGGCCACTCCAAAGTCTTCATTTTGTTTTTCTTCAGCCATTCGGTGGTGGACTTGCTGGTGTGTTTAGGATCATTGTCCTGCTGCAGAACCCAAGTTCGTTTCAGCTTGAGTACACGAACAGATGGTCGAACATTCTCCTTCAGGATCTCTTGGTAGACAGCAGAATTCATAGTTCCTTTTATCCCGGCAAGTCTTCCAGGTCCTGAAGCAGCAAAACAGCCCCAGACCATCACACTACCACCACCATATTTTACTGTTGGTATAATGTTCTTTTTATGAAATGCAGTGTTCCTTCTACGCCAGATATACTTGGACACACACCTTCCAAAGAGTTCCACTTTTGTCTCATCGGTCCACAGAATGTTGTCCCAAAAGTCTTGGGGATCATCAAGATGTGTTGTGGAGAGCTTTGATGTTCTTTTTGCTCAGCAGTGGTTTTCTCCTTGGAACTCTGCCATGCAGGCCATTTTTGCCCAGTCTTTTCCTGATGGTGGAGGCATGAATGCTGACCTTAACTGAGGCAAGTGAGGCCTGCAGTTCTTTGGACGTTGTTGTGGGGTCTTTTGTGACCTCTTGGATGAGTCGTCGCTGTGCTCTTGGGGTAATTTTGGGCAGCCGGCCACTCCTGGGAAGGTTCACCACTGTTCCATGTCTTCGCCATTTGTGTATAATGGCTCTCACTGTGGTTCGCTGGATTCCCAAAGCTTTGGAAATGGCTTTATAACCCTTTCCAGACTGATAGATCTCAATTACTTTCTTTCTCAATTGTTCCTGAATTTCTTTGGGTCTCGGCATGATGTGTAGCTTTTAAGGATCTTCTGGTGGACCTTACTGTGTCAAGCAGCTCCTATTTAAGTGATGCCTTGATTGTGAACAGGTCTGGCAATAATCAGGCCTGGGTGTGGCTAGAGAAATTGAACTCAGGTGTGGACAACCACAGTTATAGTATGTTTTAACAAGGGGGGCAATCACTTTTTTTACAACAGGTCATGATGGTTTGGATTTTTTTCACCTTTAATAATAAACACCTTCATTTACAAATTGCATTTTGTGTTTACTTGTGTTGTCCTTGACTATTGTTTAAATTGGTTTGATGTTCCGAAACACTTAAGTGTGACAAACATGCAAAGGAACAGGAAATGAGGAAGGGGGCAAACACTTTTTCACACCACTGTATGTGTGTGTGATTGTGCCCTGCGATGGGCCTGATGAGTCCTGGGATAGGCTCCAGCTTCCCCGTGACCCTGAAGAAGGTTGAAGATGAGATGAATAAAGGTAAATACTAATGCTGTCTGCTTTATTTCTATGGCTTCGATTATGTTTAATATTAAACACGGATATTTAATATTAAACACGTTCCTAAATACAGAAATACAGATGGTGAACAGAACATGTAAATGCAAACACAGAGACAGTAACAATACCAAGGGTACAGGAGGTTTTAACTCCAGTGCTTTCAACCAAAATATTAAATCCAATACTCACCTCACTCATACTCGTGTCCAATGTCTCGTCAGTCCTTATTGCAAGGATAAGGTTATTTTTCCAATTGGACCAAATGGAAAATGGAAGAACACACACCTTCACAGTTGATGTCCTGGTGTGTGTGTGTTGTGTGTGAGAGAGAGAGAGAGAGAGAGAGAGAGAAAGAGAGATCTGTGTGGGCTGATATTCTGAGAGGATAAACGTACTCATCATGAAACACACGCCCCCCCTATTCTCTTCTCGCACTCCTCCTTTTCGTACTCAGTTAGGGTGTGTGTGTTTGTGTGTGTGTGTGTTTGTGTTGTGTTATGTTAGAAGCCATGAAATGTAATTTTACACTTTTTTTCCCAGCTTAGGCTAGAGGTTTGTTTAATAGGTTGATTGTTTTTGTTACTCATTTCAAGTTTATACATTTTCATACTGTGATATTTCAGGAGTTTTATTGAGCTAATATTTAAATCTATTATTGAGCTAATAATAAATTATTGAGCTAATATTTAAATCTAAAATCTAAATTTAATATTGTCCAGTATTATAACTGTAATAACATCACGAACTGGCATGAAATAATCTTTTAAATAAAATTCTCATTTAAAACTGATATTTCGACATGCAGATGTTTAGTCTCTGAATCATTTTCATGTCCAAATAATTAACTGACAAAACAAACTGGTAAACACACTACAGTATGTTACATTTCACACACTTCATTATGTGAGACGTTAAACCTATAACGTATTAATTACATTATATAAAATATATTGTATGGCGCTTCAGTCTTTACTTGTTTGTTTGTATTGATTGCTAAAATGAAATAAATGACTGTAATGTGCATGCGGTATTCTTCCTTGCAGTACTCCCCCCCAGAGTTTGTATTAGTGTTTGAGACATGATCCAGCTGGACCGGCTCAAACCAGGTGTAGATCAGAGAGGGGGTGTAGATATTTCATCATCTTACAATGTTTTTAGGAGAAAAAAAATGCCCGCAACACATTTTTCAGACCAGCAAATTCGATAGCAATATGGCAGTGTGTAACAAATGTGAGAGGTCACGTGATCCTCCAGTCTGATGGCACATGGCGATGATGGTGTTTGTGAAATGAGTGATTGTGTAAATCAAACAAAGACCAATAATTCTAACTCTCTGACAGTTACACTTGATTCTGCAACCACTTCTTCTCCTCTAGCAGTAAACCAGTGGGACTGGACTGGATATGATTTCCTTCTGATCTCAGGTGCCTCTTCTGTTCTAAACCACAAATTCAGCCTTGACTTACTGCCACTGAAATCCTTAGCTGTTCATTTCCATTCTTTTCCATTCATATCAGACCAGCTTGACTCGACGCATTCTCTCTCCACATGTGACTCCTCTGTCCTGTCACTGTGTACACCCTCACACTTCTACGTATCCTCCTCCTTCTCCTTTCTCTCCATTCCCACACATGCTTCATCGCTCCGTACGCCACAACGCTCAGCACCACGGCGCAACCAGAAGAAAAGAGAACTGTCCCTGTGAGCAGCATGTGTGACGAGGCCAAGCACAGAAGCACCGTGGCACCACCGAGCATCAGTGCCAGGCCGATGGCGAGCAGCAGAGATGGATCGACGCTTCCGCCACTGCGCAGCTGCACGATGCGTCTCCGACTGCGCACGCAGCCCATGTCCTGCACGGCCGAGCTAAGCAACTGCTTGAGCACGAGTACAAGGGCCAGGATGCAGAGGGCGGAGCCCACGGTGAGGCGCCACACAGCCGAGGACACCTCCGCAGAGCCGGCTGATGACAAGAGCGCCACACCGCCTGTCCCGAGGCCGAGCACCAGGGCAACAGAGGAGGTGTAGCAGAGCAGGGAGATGCATGGCTCACCAAACCACCACAGTTCCACCTGATCCTCAACATCGTGCTGCAGGAACATGAGCCCAGACATCTTATAACCAGCTCACACACCTCAAACTGTGGGATTAGGAGCAGACATTAGAGTCGACGTAAACAAAAAAAATCACTCCAGGACCTCATTTCACATCATCATTTATAATCATTTGGAGAAGTTTGATAAGGTAGGGTTAATGTGCTTGATTATTTGCCTATAACAGCACACCCAGAATTGTTTTATTCCGCTTATTCCACAGCAATTTACCAACAATTAAATATTTTTATTTATTAAAGAACATTTATAGATGCATTGTGTTGTTGGACATCCATGAAACAATTTAGTTCCTCTTGTCGCTTCTGTATATCTGTTGTCAAACCTGCACCAGCATTTCTTTATTCGCTCTTTATTCCCCCTCTTTATTCCCTCTCGTTATTCCCCTCTTTATTCCCCTCTTTATTCCCCCTCTTTTTTCCCCCTCTTTATTCCCTCTTTATTCCCCCTTTTTATTCTCTCTTTATTCCCTCTCTTTATTCCCCCTCTTTATTCCCCCTCTTTATTCTCTCTCTAGAAGTTAATAAGATCGAGAAAAAAAATGCAGCTTGTTATGCGTGTTACAGAGAAACCGCAAAGAAGCGTAAACTCCTCTGTCCTGAAGATGTTGGAAAACGGAATGTTACAGCTTTACCTCTGACACTGGAGACTCCTTTCATAAGCGTTACATAAATCACAGAAAACTTCACCATATTAACGCTTACACACGTTTTTGAATCCATTTATTTGGCGCGGCCGCCCTACACGTCCCTGTGAACGAGCCGTTACTATAGAAACCATAACGTATTGACATAAACCTGCGCTACTGTCAGAGCTGCTGTTATAGAGAACTAACCACCACCTTCTGGCCAATCAGAATCGAGAAACAAACAGCACCGTGGTGTAACTGCACAAAGCTAAATGAGATCCTTGATTTCTTGTTATAGTGTCTCCTCACCTTCGGATGTTCCTTCTTCAGATTAGTCATTCGTTCTGGTCCATTTCCTCTTCAGTAGACTTCAGAAGAAATTTCCACAAATTGGGATTTTATCCACAGTTTCATCTAAATTCCTGTTATCATAGGTTACGTACAATACAATTTATAATTCAGAGTTAACACCCATCCTATCATCTTTTCTTCAGGACCGTCCATGATATATGTCGCACCGCCGCTGTCGTGGTCCCTGAACAGTGAACACACACATACACACAGATGGCTTTCAGGCCTGCAGGACAGTTGTATGGTCATGGAGTAGCAGAGAGATCTGACAGGGCATTGAAGGAAGCACAATAGACCACGTGGAAGAAGTCGCCTCGTTATGGATTGGCCTCACTGTCACACTGTGTGCATAAAGGCCATTTTGTCAGTGTGGCGATGATGTAATCCATGTGATCCAATCTGCTCTCCGACAACAGGTCCAGTGCTCATACTGGTAACCATGACATCACTGGTTTTAACATCACTCGTAGTCTTAAATAGCACTTTAACGCTCTGATCTTCTCATAATGACATAGATTATTCTGAAACACATTCACACACACTTTATATACCAGAACAAAACTTACAGAAAAAAACCAGGACACAAACAAGGACCAATATCCAACTTAATTTTATTTAAATGTGTGAAGAGTGTATACATGGTATAAAGAGTGTTTATGAGGCGTAATGAGTGTATATGGGGTATAATGAGTGTTCATGTGGTGTGAAGGGTGTTTATGTGGTATGAAGAGTGTGTACATGGTGTGAAGAGTGTTTATGAGGCGTAATGAGTGTATATGGGGTATAATGAGTGTTCATGTGGTGTGAAGGGTGTTTATGTGGTGGAATGAGGGTGTACATTGTGTGAAGAGTGTGTATGTGGTATAAACCAGTGGTGTCAAACTCATTTTAGTTCAGGGGCCACATACAGCCTAATTATATGTCAAGTGGGCCGGGCCAGTAAAATCATAGTATAATCACCTATAAATAAACAAGTCCATGTTTTGTTTTCATGCAAATACATTTATATTTAATGAAATATCCTTTTATAAAATATGTCATGAACAACCTCAGATTTCTTAAGACAAACGTGTGCAATTTGCTTCTGATTATCATTCACATATATCTGCATTACAACTGCTCACAGTGTTTGTACGAATGCAAAAAAAAACTTCACAGGTATTTGGAACTGAAAAATATAGTATTTCACTTTAAAATTTATGGCATTGCATGAACAATAGGATTCCACCAAACCAAACTCTTTTGTAATGAAGCTGTTGACTAACATTAAATTGCACTTATTTTTTTTTACTATTACCCATTCATCTCTGTGAGTAAATAGGAAACGGTCCATTTTTCATGGAAAACTCTACACTCTGTATCCTCTTTTTTGCTTTTTGGCAGACATTTTGGCTAATGAGGGTGTGGGGACGAGTAGAAAATAGAGTAGACTACTCCGTGATAACAAACAGCAGACATCACATTGCTGCCATCTGCTGTTTAGTCCCAGAGAGGTGCTGTTTCTTGCGGATAATTGAGGTGCCGTTTCTAGCGGATAATTTAGGAATAGCATTTTATTAAAAAAATGACAAGTTCGTGTCTTTTATGCATTTTTTTTTTCACTTTCAAAATTCGTCCTGCGAGCCGGATTGAACCCTAAAGCAGGCCGGTTTTGGCCCGCGGGCCGTACGTTTGACACCCATGGTATAAAGAGTGTGTATGTGGTGGAATGAGTGTGTATGTGGTATAATTTGTGTGTATGTGGTGTGAAGAGTGTGAATGTGGTGGAATGAGTGTGTATGTGGTGGAATGAGTGTGTATTTGGTGTCAAGAGTGTGTATGTGGTATAATGTGTGTGTATGTGGTAGAATGAGTGTGTATGTGGTGGAAGAGTGTGTATGTGGTCGAATGAGTGTGTCTGTGGTGGAATGAGTGTGTATGTGGTGGACTGAGTGTGTATGTGGTGGAATGAGTGTGTATGTGGTGGAATGAGTGTGTCTGTGGTGGACTGAGTGTGTCTGTGGTGGACTGAGTGTGTCTGTGGTGGAATGAGTGTGAATGTGGTGGAATGAGTGTGTATGTGGTGGAATGAGTGTGTATGTGGTGTCAAGAGTGTGTATGTGGTATAATGTGTGTGTATGTGGTGTGAAGAGTGTTTATGTGGTGGAATGAGTGTGAATGTGGTGGAATGAGTGTGTATTTGGTGTCAAGAGTGTGTATGTGGTATAATGTGTGTTTATGTGCTAAGGGCCGGTAGTTTGATGTTGCTCGGCAGGCTCGGCAAGACAAAGCTTTGATCCTGACCTTGACCTTGACACTGCAGTACTTCCTGCCTCAGCCGCTGGATCTCGAGGCGCTGCAGCTGGACGATGCGTTCAGCCTCACCTTCAAAGTTCAGCCGTGACGAATCCAAGGATGGCGCTGCCGGAATAAATGGAAAACCGAGTTATACAGGATGCAATATTCAGAGCAAAAGAAACTCACAGTGGTTTCCACATAATTCATTTGTATAATAACACAATAACAGACGTTAAGTCGTCCTCTGTGACTCACACTTGATGCGCGTGGCACTCTTGTTCTTACTGAAACCTCTCTGGGTTTCGTACTCATGGATCTGCGCTCGCATCATCCTCAGCTCCGTCCGCAAATCATTAACCTCTTTAACAAGGAAGACGTTCTCCTACAGCACGCACACACAAGCAGAAAGTCAGACCGCTCATGTGCACATGTTCAGTTCACTAGGATGTGTGTTTAGATTTAGAGCTCTTTTTAGCGCAATACACCAGAAAATGTATGTACCGTAACACAATATGGAATATTAGCAATAAACTTTTAATATTCCTTATATTTTGTTGAGCAAATTGAAACAAGAACAGTTTTTTGTTGGAAAGGAAGCTCTTATTATTGTTCCAATATGACCAAAGTAGGGCTGAAATAATTTTAATGAGCTTAAACATGGCTTACTGTATAAATGAGAATGGCTGTAGAGAATACACTGTGATACAGGAACCGTTGAGGCTCAGGGTTTAGAGTCCTGAGCTCTGATAGCAAAATTGTGAGATTCAAACCAAGGAAAAAAATGTTGGGGTTACGAATGTAATCCTGTTCCCTGAGAAGGGAATGAGACATGCGTAACCCCGACGTTCCATTTCAAAGGGAACTTCAACGTTGCATTTAGCATAACAGTATGGGACTGAGAATACCCACTCCGTCATACTGAGGGTACGGCCTGTTCAAAAATACCCAAGCCCGAGGGTCAATGCAAGACACTTGAGCCAGGGGCGGTATTAATATTCAGGCTGTAATAACGAATGAATGTGTGTGGTGTAGACCAGCGGTCCCCAACCCCCGGTCCGCGGACCGGTACCGGTCCGTGGGTCATTTGGTACCGGGCCGCACAGAAAGAATAAATAACTTACATTATTTCCGTTTTATTTATTATCTGGATCTGAAAAATGATCGGATTCTCTCTGTTACATCCTTCTACGACTCACTCTTGATGCATGTCAAGACGCTTGTCTCGGTCACGTGATACGTTGAAACCTTACCATAGAGACCAGAGAGCATTAGGGGGAGAGAGGACGCTGCTAATAAAGTTGCGATTTCACATTGGATTCAAGTTTATTATTATATTTAAAAAATATCCCAGTTTTCATGCCGGTCGTATCATTTTATTTTGTTGTATCTATCCGCCACACCTTAAAGGCCTGTCTGTGAAAATATTGTCCGATATTAAGCCAGTCCGTGGCGCAAAAAAGGTTGGGGACCGCTGGTGTAGACCACTCTGCAGCCGCACACACATCCTGCAAGGATACCACTTTGGACAAAGCCTTCAAGGAGGCGACCGCCCTGGTGGAATGAGCTCTTATGCCCAGAGGTGTGGCGAGACCGTGCGCCTCGTAAGCCATAGAGATTGCTTCCACTATCCAATTCGAGATGGGTTGCTTTGACACAGCATCACCTTTACTGTTGCCACCAAGCCAGACCAGGAGCTGCTCCGACTTACACCACTGGACGGAGCGGTGTACGTAAGTACAGAGAGCCCTTACCGGACACAGCAGGAGCATCCTCTCTTGTTCCGGTGTGAGGAACGGAGGAGGGCAGAAAGTCTGCAACACCACAGGGTGGGCAGCCAATGTAGGCATTTTAGGAATATAATCTGGCGGATAGCGATGGGAGGGAACAGCGTACAGATATGACCTCGGCCACATGTGCACCATGCCGTCCAGCCCTAATTGTGCGAGAGGACACAGCGGGCCATGTGTTGTCTCCTCAGAGATGAATACATGCCATCCCGCTTGGCCAAACCTCGCTGTATGGACTCCACCACTTGTGGATGGAGCCAACCTGCTCCAGATGAGGGCCGCACCAGAGATCGTGAGCTGGACAGCTGTCTAAGACTGTGCTCCAGGCCGTGAGGGAGGTGTCTCTCATTACCATCTTGTGCTAAGGAGACACCCCTAGAGTGTGACCCAAGGCTAGAAACCGGGGACACTCAAATTCTCAGAGCACGTAGGCACCGCGGCGTGACACTGATTATTCTCAGAGGTTTCGTCCTTGGACGAAACCCCCATCTTCTCAGCCACCACTGAACGATCTCCTGTGCAATAGGTGCATAAATGCCAATAGTCTCCCAAGATCCAGCTTTATCTTGCTCAGTGTTGATAGGATTTACCCTATACATATTAGGGATAGACACGCCCTCATTGTAGTAGAATCCTTATAACCCCTAGAAAGGTTATCCACTGCAATGGGGAAAGCACACTTTTCTGAGATTCAACCTGAGCCCTAAGCTCTTCATGTGGGCGAGAACAACATCTTGATGTTGAACCACCAGTACCCTGGATCGTGCTAGAATTAACCAGTCGTCCACGTAGTTTGGTACACAGATGCCGTGGAATCACAATGGAGCCAAAGTGACATCCATGCACTTTGTGAAGGTGTGAGGGGATAAAGCTAGTGATATTTCTATGTGGAAATATGCACCTTTTAGATCCATCACCACAAACCAGTCCTCGAACTGAATCTGTGGCATGATAAGTTTGAGCGTCAGCATCTTGACCCTTTTTGTACCTTTTTTGTGGACCAAGAAATAATGGTTCCTCCATTATTTAAGAAATAAAACCTCCCTCCCTTAGGGAACTGGGTACATGTTCTATGGCCCCATTTTCCAAAAGGGAACTTACTTCCTGTGCTAACGTCGGGCTCTGGTCTGTGCTGACTACTGCGGTGAGCACACCTCTGAACCGGGGGGGTTGTGCAATAAAATGGACCCGGTAACCCTTTTCTACGGTAGGCAGAACCCATGGAGACACATTTGACAGTAGTTTCCACGCTGCCCGATGGTCTTTTAGTGACGTTAACAGTTCCACATTCTATAGGAGGGAAAGCATAAAATTTTCGTTGCCCTGTAACAGCTCGCTGACCAGAGAACACTGAAAACTTGGGGACTGCCTTTGCTAGGGGAGGCCCTACAGTAGCACTGGGGGCTACCTGCCCTAACAACCTCATATCCCCTGATATGTCCCTCCACAGCCCCTCAGGACCACTCTTCTTTGCCTGCTTGGCCTTTATGACCATTTTCAGATAAGGCATAGTAACAGAGTGCGACTGTGGCCACCCAGTTCCCCTGGCTGTCTGCGGGGGTTGGGGGCTGCCATACTCGCCTTCTGGGTCTCCCTCACACTAGTGCTGGCCCATGCTCCACTCATGCCCGGGTGAGCTCGAGACAACAGGGAACGAACTGGCTTTTTTGAATGGTAGGCCTGTCATTGTCTGCAGTGACCCACAAGCAAGACTACTACTGCATAGGCTTGCCCACCAATGCCATGGCGGCCTTATACGATGGTTTGGATGCAAAGCCGGCCCCCCTAATTACCTGCCATCGATGGATAGAGGTAGCTCGCAAGCACCTCCTCAACCTTCAGCATAGCTAAATAGCAATGCCGTTCATTCCCCACAATGGCTGAATAATCCAACATGGTGGGGTTATAAATTTGGCTTATGCATGGTTTTCCCCCAGAAGCCTGATATTTTCTCATGCAGTTCTGGAAGACAGGGGAGTTTCTGCAGTGTGAGGGATTTACTTTCACAGGGGAGAAAAACACTCATCCAGTCTTAGTAATCACTTCAAGCAGCTCTTTATATGCTGGTCTCAGTTTTTAGTACATCCTTCTGGCTCCTTGGAGTCAGAGAGGAATTATTACTATTATTTCTGTGTGTGTGTTTTTTTTCTTCCCCTTTTGGCTTTTCATAGCGGAAGAACTCATCGCGACGCAAACTCCGAAATCCAGTGGAGAGCCGAATACGGAAGTCAGAGCAAGAGATAGAGCAGGGCTCGTCTCCAGCTCTTCTCCCGCTCTTCAGCAGCCGACCCAGATCCGCGAGGCTCTGAAACCCAACTCGCTTCGGCTTCCGAGAAGAACACTAATCGCGAGTTGAGCTGCTTAATGTGGGCATTACCATGCACAGCCTCTCGAGGCTGCGATCGCATGCTACACTCCTAAACACTTCAACCAGAAAGTGTGAACTACTCCCATGATGAAACGGGAGCAAGCCATAACACACTTCCTTAATTCTTTCTCGCTCATTACTTCCCTCTCTTTTCTTTTCTTTATCTCTAAAAAAGAAATAGAAAAGTTCAGAGATTTTGAGAAAATATAGAGTAGAAATGAAGTGTTTTTGTCACACAAACAACAGAGCTCCAGTCTCGCTGAAGATAATAAGGCTGGCGGCGTGGTTCACAGGTGCCATATATATATCATGCAACGCGCTTAATTTCCACGTCACCTGATCATGGCAGGCCTATAAGTAGAGGCATGATTTTACACAAGCTTCAGATATCGGTCAAGCACGCAAGATGCTCCCATACTGTTATGCTAAATGCAACGTCGAAGTTCCCTTTAAAAGGGAACAGGTAGAGGTAGCTTGTGGCGTGGCCTGTCCAGCATTTTTTTGTTGTTGCTGTTCCAGTGAGTAGCTATTTCTAACACTACCTGACACTAATATTCCTTCTCAGATTAGACTAGCCAGGCCGATGACGTGTTTTGCATGAATTGAAACCCAACCTTCATGAGCTTGATGTTCTTTGCTTCGTGCACTATGATGTCCTTTGCTAGTCTCTTTTTGAGCGAGTCCACATTCCTCTCCATGTGCTCCCTCTGCCTGCTGTACTCTCCCTGGACATCAGCGTCCAGTCCCACTATCTCCACCTGTCACAGTCATCATACTCAGTCAGGTGTGAACATACCGGACTTTGTGTGTGTGTGTGTGTGTGTGTATCCATCTCACCACATCTGACTGCTGGACGTAGCGGTCATAGATCTCTCGAATGCTCTCCTTGAGCTTCTTAGGCTCCTGGATGAAGCCCACACAGTTGTGAAGATCGGTCTTAAACCTGTGCAGTACAGCTTGTACATCTTGGACCTGTGGGGAAAGAAGCCACACTACATTCAACATCGTAAATACCAAATATCTGCAGGTAAATGCAAAAGAATTACCTGATTTGTCAAAAACACATTAATGATAACAATCCTGACACTGAGATTTCACATATTGATAATGGCAGGTCGCGGGAAACATTAACAAATTTAATAGTAATTACGTTTTACGTTTGTATTTACTGCTACGTAAAAATAAGCTATTTTTGCTGCACAGTGGATGCGAATCATCTAACGGAAACAATTTCACAAGAATCGTGTTCCATAATAGTATAATATTAATAAGTACAAGAATAATGACAATATAGCTGCAAGCAGCAATCTGCAGGGTCCAAACACTCTTCGCCAACAGCAGCCCCAGTGACCAGTTCTTCCCGATTTACACATTTATTCATTTCATTACACAGAACACTAGAGTCCAAAGATACATTTCATGACGTCGTTTAGTGCTAGCCCTGTCAAATGCCTGCTAAAAGCTGATTGGCTGATAGCAGCCATCCTTTATAAGTAACGTAGTCATAATTAGAAGTCCATTTACAGATTAGCGCAACATCAATTTTCAGTTCAAACAGCATATATGTACCGATGAATGTCCAAAAAATACATGTGATCTCGTTGGTCCAGGTTTTTAAAAAAACAACGCATTGGATGTCACCCCACACCTTTCTGTAAACAGCTTTGCTATAATATTAATCACAATAATGATGAGAAACACCCGAACAAACCCTCTGCCGCTCTTTCTGCCTCTCCTTCGTCGTGGCTTTGAGCTTCAGCTTCAGCTCAGAGATGGTAAGATCCAGCTGAGTGCACTTCTTACGGAACTGCTCCAGCTCAGCCTCCATCTGAAACAAGAGCATCCTCTCGTCATAAACACAGAGAATTTGTGATATTAGTGTGCACTGTGTAATAATTACAAAATAAACTATTTATATAGCAAGACTAATTTTCTAAATTTAAGCACTTCACATTAAAGAACAATCCTTCAGCGTTTAAACTGCAGTTTGAGGCTAATGCGGAGCATTTAGTAAGCATGTCCAAGACACAGTTAATTTCAATTTATATACTGTACATACTATATATCTGCCCCTGTGTGCAGGTTTAAATCTATACTTCTCACCTCATGGACCTGCTCCTTCATCTCCTTCACTTCATTCTCTCGTGGCTCGAGTTGCTTCTTCAGCTCTTTGACTTTGTATTCCAGCACAAATTTGAACTTCTCCAGCTCATCGTTCTTCTTCTTAAGATCATAGATGCGGTTTTCCTGCAAAGAAAATACCAGACGCCCATCTCTTTACAATGTCCAATCAATCAGACTTAAATCGACGAATACATTTACAAGAGAGATCTCATGAAAGAAATCTAATACACGCATCATAAGCAGCTACTATAAGGGGGAGGTGGGTGCCAATATTATTTACAGGTATTCCCTTCATAATAATTCCCAAATTTGTATATAATGTTATAATTCTAGAACAAGAACCTTACACACATTAGTCATTGATTTTTTTTCTATATATTTATTTTTAACTCCAAAAACTGACTCCAAACTTGACAGTTCCAAAGTTCCAAATACCACATAGTAATTAGGTTGTGGTGCTAATAATTTCAAACCCTTCACCCTCAAAAGAAACACACCAATTATGTAAAATGTTAAAATACATATTATATTAAAATAAATCAATAATGAATCCCACTGTTTAGATTAGATTGCCCTTTTCATGAAGGGTGCCAATATTTATGGAATGACCAATTGACAAAGTGATCTTTACACAAATCCTTCTCCCTCATGTTCCGTTTGATAATTAGTAATGAAAGTCTCATTTCGAGCACCACCTTGTCCTGAATGGTCTCGTCTCTCTCCTGGATCTCCCTCTTCAGTCCCATGATGTCCTTCTCCAGAGCCTTGATGATGCCATGCAGCTTCTGCTGCTCCACCTTCAGCTTCTCGATCTCCAGGTCACGACAATCGATCTCCCTCTGAAGGCTGGCAAACTGCAGCGACACGTACATGCATTAATCCATCGTAACATGGAGCACATTAACTAGAACTGCGGGTGCGGCAATGTGTTAGCGTGGCTGTGCACCTTCTTCTTCATGACTCTTGTCTCTCCATTGAGCTTCAAGTTGGTCTCCTTTTCCTCCCAGAGCTTGCGTTCATATCGGACACGGATGTCGTGGAGCTCGAGATCACCATCTTCCTCTGTCTGCTTCTTCATTTCCTCAAACTCTCGCAACTGCTGCTGAGATTCGTCCTGACACTGATGAGGCGAGATAAAAAAAAGGTGTGTAAATAAGTGTGACCCAAAATGCTGGTTTCATGTAAACAAGATACCCCTATATGCGTGGACAAACAAGATACCCCTATATGTGTGGACAAACAAGATACCTTATATGTGTGGACAAGCAAGATACCTCCATATGCGTGGACAAACAAGATACCTTGTATGATTGGACAAACAAGATACCCCCATATGTGTGGACAAACAAGATACCTTGTATGTTTGGACAAACATGATACTTTATATATGTGGAAAAACAAGATACCTTATATGTGTAGACAAACATGATACCTTATATATGTGGAAAAACAAGATACCTTATATGTGTGGACAAGCAAGATACCCCTATATGTGTGGACAAACAAGATACCTTATATGTGTGGACAGGGCTCAAACTCACAACCGGTGGTGTGGTTTTTTCAGTGATGATCTATAAACATGTACTAAACGTCACCTTATAACTGAACACTGTAGTATTATTTATGGGAGTGGCCATCTTGGATATCAAGAAACACTTTTTATCCTTTTTTCCCCCCAACAATCAGTAAGTTAGAAGTTATTTAGGGGATAATATCTTTCCAGATTGTAGTTAACTTTTTAAACATGGACTATGCTTCTAATGAGAAGCAAAAAGCAGAAAAACTACTGGGAAAAAACACTTAATTTCAAAGCTGCAGAATTAATCCCAAACACGACAAACAAGCAAGCAGAGAGTATTGTGGGTGTGGTCAGGGGCGAACCATAAAGGAAACGAAGGGTTCTGCAGTACGACTTCCTCACCTGGCCCAGCTCGAGCACCTTCTCCTGCAGCTTGGCCTCGTAGAACTGAGTCATGTCCTCCAGGGCATGCAGACGTTCGTCCTCTAGATCATGCAGCTTCTCCTCATAGCTCTCCTGCATCCTCTGCAACTTCAGCTGCAGCTCCTCATGCTTCTCGTACTCCAGCATCAGCTTTTGGTTGTTGGTGGATTCTGAGAGCAAATTCATCTCCGATCACATACTTTCATAGTGATCAAAGTCTTAAAATACAGCATGCTGTCACTTATTATTAATATCAGGCTAGCGTAGCTGAAAAGTGGGCGGGGCCATCGGTAGCCATGGCAGTTGGATGTCTTTGTTGTTCAAAGTGAAACGTTTGAGAGTGGACGCTTTCTGTAGAGGCTGCTAATGATGTGAGGTACCAGTCATTTCCGTTTGATGTTCTTTTAAAAGTTTACGACCCTACATGCTTCGGATCTTCAATTAGTTGTACTCGAAACGCTTTTTTTTCCCTATCAGAAAGGGTTTTCAAGTCAAGAACCCTTAATAATCCAATGAGGTATTAATTAAAGAGAACCTTTTAAGATGAACCCTTGAAGAACCCTTTTTTCTAAGTGTGAATGTATAAACTGGGTAAGTGGGTAAATATAACTGGGTATTTTCCCTGGGGAATAAATTTGAGGTTGCATGCATGTAACAGTTCATTGTCAGGCATCATTTCTTGATAGGGAAATATTCTGTTGTTGGGTTGTTGGGTTAGAGGGACAAATAAAGAATCCTTAAGGGATGTACAAACATTCAACTAGTATGGAATAGTATAATATTGTTTGTGTCCTTTTCATAAATCTAAAGAAAATCAAAAATTCCAGCAGAATTGAAGCAGACGTTTCAGGTTTGTATTGTTTAATATAAAACCCAACCCTAACCTAGATGACCGCGGTTGAGTGTATTTACCCAGATCGTGCTGCTCTTTAGCGTGTTTCTCTATGATGTCCTTTAGCGCCTCCTGGTGTGTGACCTCCTGCTTCTCTTTCTCGGATTTCAGCTCCTGTAGTGTGAGATACAACATATACAAATCGATTTTGTTTATTTTCCACCTTTTTTTCCCCCCAATACATTAAAACCAGACAAACATTAAAATCTAAACTCATTATCAATATCAAGATTAATGTTGGACATGCTAAATATTGTTATTTAACAAAGAAAATAGTTGATATGGTGACATTTTCTGTAAGAAAATGTTTATGTACCGTTTATGGAAGGAGTCTCCAGTGTCAGTAACAGTAAAGCTGTTACTTTACGTTTTCCGACGTGTGCTCAAAAATGTCACCCTCCCCCCGGGACATGCTAATCTGTTTTGCGAATCAGGAAGCTCTGACCTGGTTTTGGGTTGTAAGCGACTCTATCTGCTGGATGAACTTCTCTGTGAGCTCCTTGATCTTCTCGTTGTAGTTCATGTCCTTAAGACGCAGCTGGTATTCGTTCTCCGTTTGCAGCTCTTCCACCCGCGTCTTAAGTTCCAGCATGATTTGGTTCTGGACGGTAACAAAATAACTGAGTTAACATGATGTCATATCACAAATTCTGGAGGATAAATGATAATTAAAATGAGATAGTTAATCTTTATAGTCGTGTTCTTAGAGCTCAGATCTCCTGGAAAAGCAAAACTGAAACCAAAGCACACTGCACATCATCTGAAATCATGTTCAAGTACAAACACTGACTATAGATAATGAGATGTGTTTAAAAGAGGGCATGTGTATGAGTGTGTTCATAAAGTAAAATGGTAAAATTATATCAAACAAATGTTACTGCGGATTTGGGGAATGCTTCCACACGTTTAATACCTGCCCTTCAGTTGTAATAATTTGTTTTGGACAGTTATTAATTTAAAAGAAACTTCAGCACTTATCACACATTTGATTTATGAGAATATATTGCTCATGTTTATACCTTTTCCTCCAGATCAGGCTTGGTGATGAGGATCTCCTCCGCGTAGCATATTTCTTTGTCCCTCTTCAGCCCGCGTCCTTCCTGCTCAATGATTTTCCAGATAAAGAGACAGCCATCTTCTGAAACGCTCAGCAGGTATTGATCATCAAACGTGATCGCCATCTGTGGAGGTGAGGAAGGAACATGCTTTTTCACCACACTAGGGCTGAACTAGAGTATGAATTAATGTTCTTTTGAAGTTTTATCCCATTTTCTCAACTAATGTAGTCATTCTGGGAAAGTAAACACTAAGACGTGCCTCAGACGCCAAAATCTTTTCAAACTGTTGCTCATGCACCATCACAGAATGAGAGAGTAGTAACTCACAGGGAGTTGCATGATGGACACACTACATAATCAAAGCCTAAGAAGAAATCGATTAAAAAACAAGAACAGCATGTGTAATTGCTGGTATAGGGAAGATTTCCGTAAGGAGATGTTTATTTCATATTTAAGAAAGCAGTCTCCAGTTCCTGTGCTTTGTTACAGTCTCACTCTCTATATAAAATGTCATTAACAGTAAAATTATTTCCGTTTTCTTTATCACAGCATATCATCACAGTGCTACACTACACACATACTTTGGTGATGGGACCTGAATGGGCCTGGTACTCTTTCCAGTCTTTTTGCATGAGTAAAGGGTACTTGATGGCCCTGATGGTGCCACTGGAGGTCCCGGTGAAGAGTGCTCGGCCTGAGCGAGTCATAACAACAGCTGTGTAGATAACATCCTCGGAGGCCACTTCCCTCAGGACCTAAGTGCAAAAAGTACAAGCAACCTCTATTCATATACAGACAATAGAAATATATACAGTGGAAGAAAAAATGGCGAAAACAAGACAATAAAGATACAAGCCCAAAGACAGATTGATTTCTGGGTCTTTTGTTTAATTGTTTATTTGTTAGTTCGCAATTGTGAAATATGTTTGACGAAAAACAATTTTCGTTCTTTTTGTTCTTTTTTCTTTGCTGAATAAGCTAAAACTACAATCATCTCTCTCTTTTCGTATTCATGCCACATTCATCGACAAACTGCTCTTCTTTATTAATTTGCTTAAATCATTAGGAAAAAATTCCATTCCTATACTGGATTCTGCCAACATTTCTACTACCTTCCATTCATCCATCCATTTTTCTTACCGCCTATCCTACACAGGGACGGAGGGGAGCGTGTGGGGGACACCCTTGACGCCCAGGGCACAATCACACACACACACACACACACACACACACATGACAGACAATCAGCCTACAAATCATGTCTTAGGACTGAGGAGGAAACAACAGTACCTGGATGAAGTCCACAAAGCACAGGGAGAGCATGCAAAAACTCCAGGAGGGATTCAAAATCCCAACCCTGGAGGTGTGAAGCAAATGTGCTAACCACTAAGTCACAGTGCCCTTCATTTCTACTTCTGTATAATGTATTTTAATATTTAGACTCAGTTTTGCAGATAAAATTGTACAAGTCACACTTTTTAAAAATAGAAATAACAAATTAAAAACCAAAACTGTCACTTCTTGTTGTGCATTTAATTATTGAACTTATTAGATAGCTACAACATAAATGGTAGTTTCACTTCTCTGTTCAAGCGCTTAAAAAAAAAAGGCAAACAGTTTTCCCGACTCGCCTGGCAGTCCTGGATCTCTTTCAACGCGCAGTCATTGCCCACAGCGAAGATGCTCCGGGTGTCGGGTGAGAGAGCCACGCCGGTGTAACTGCACGACTTCAGCACGCTCTCGGACTCGCGCTGGCCGCTCAGGGTGTTCCACTCGTACACCGCTCCATCCATCCCACACGACACCAGACGACTGTCATCAGCACTCCACACCACCGACCGCACCTGCTGGGCCAGAGCTGGGGTCGTCATTATCTTACACAGTACACATACAGTATACACATTCATGGATTAATTATTTATCACTATGATATCATATAATTACATAAAAATGCTTTACATAAGAATGCTTTTACTGGCTATTTTTTATTCAGGTACATTTGTTTTCCATGGAAATTATTTTGCATGTGTGCATAAATACTTATTTGACATTTTTACGCATTTTTAATGTACGTAATATTAACTGCAATGTGTTTTTAATTTTTGATTATCATACTGATATGATATGACATTACTGTATTTTTCCATGTTATTATTTTATAATACACATAATAATAAGTGATAGTCATACTTAAATTTTTGTATATTCATACAGTGAATAATATTTTTATTTGTATTTTTTCTTCGTTATTGATTTGGTTTTATTTATCTATCTTATCAGGAATCTTGGAGCTTATTAGCCCATGTTAGCCAAAAGATTTCTTGGATAACATGTAAAATATGGCTTGAAAATTATTTTATAGTATCCTATTAGCTAACTTAGTCAGTGCTATCAGTAAAGGTTATGAAGATTTATAAATATAATTAAAATTCACTGAAATGTTCTGTCAGGTTAGCTCATGTGAACTCGCTGGCTTAAAAAAAAACCCAAACTTGTTGTACATGTGCAATATGACGTCCTTCTTCCAACTTATGTTCCACTTCCATATATAAACAGGAAGCCACGCCCACTTCTCCATCTATGCCCTTCAAAACCACATCCACTCACAGCCCCTCTTATTTCCATATACATATGAAACACACTTTGCATTCTAACAGTGGAAACTCGAGTTGCACTGACCTTGCCGCTGTGACCTTTCAAATTCAGGATGTTGTCGAAGGTTGTGGAGGAGTAGAGATGAATCACGTTACCGTTGACAGCAGCAAACATGTGACCCCCATGGCTGAACACGCACTGAGGACACACAATGCTTTATTTCCCACACTACTGTATTTCTTCAGAATTGTGTCATTCACGTGTGCAAAACAACACATCCTTTCCTTTTCTTTTTTTTTTTAAATGAATTAATATGTCATTTGGGACTGGCACCCTGTCCAGGGTGTACCCCGCCTTGTGCCCGATGCTCCCTGGGATAGGCTCCAGGTTCCCCCGTGACCCTGAAGAAGGATTAAGCGGTAGAAGATGGATGGATGGATGGAATATGTCATTTGGGGTGTTTCTATATAGGCGTGTAAAATAGTGGGTAGATTCAATACAAATAGATTCTTTTTTTCCCACATGTAGCTTGAAAGTCACTTCAGGACCAAGTGTATGTAAATTAGCATGACGGAAGGGCAGGTATTAAGTTTGTTCGAGCTCATTTGAAGACAAAATTTCATAATTCTTTGAAGCTTTGTAAAATTGAAGTACTTCTCAGTATCTTACAATTCAAACCACTGCATTCGGACAGGGACTGGTTTTACATTGTATGCTCAGCACACACGGCGAGTATTTTGTTGAGGCAGGTCGGTGTGTACACACCTCTCGGCAACTGCGCACGGTGAACTCCTTGAAGGTGCGGATGTCATCGATGAGCAGGTTCATGAGGCGGAGCTTGTCAGAGAAGCCCGCCAGGATATACAGGCCGGACGGGTGCAAGGCCACGCTGTACGACTCCTCCTGGAACTCCTTATACAGCTCCAAAACACTGAGATAAAAAAACAAAACAAAAGAACTACTACACTGTCATTCAGTCCCAAAACATCCACAGAACTGAAAACAGCTGGTAATGTAACAATGATGATGATGATGATGACGATGGTCACCAACCGTGTTCCTGGAGATCTACCTTCCTGAAGACACAAGCAGAACGTCTTACCCAGTTTCGTAATTCCAGATGCGTATGGAGTGGTCCACGGAGCAGGTGGCGATGAGCGGTTTGCGGATGCAGACGGACAGACCAGTGATGACCCCCGAGTGAAAAGAGTGGGACAGAAATTCAAAGTGCGCTTGCATGCCCTGATAACAAACACAGTGCATGAAGAAACACTCCACACCTGTGACACAAAGCGTCATCATCTACACATCATGTCCCCATGGTACCTTGCTCATCTCAGCTGAGGCGAGTGCGATCAGATAAATTTGGCCGCGGTCAGTGCTGGTGGCGAGAGTCTCCTCTGATGGGCTGATACACATTGTGGTGATCTCCTGCTGCTCTGCCTGACTTGGCTCGTTGCTGCATGGGTCCGGAGGTATCTGAAATATCATTAAAATCCAAAGAGTTACAAAGAGTTTTGAAAGGTGCTGTCACTTTGGAAAGAATAACCGTTTCCACACCAGCCCTTTCTGGAGACACCCCTGGCATAGATGAGTTTTTTTTAATATGTTATCCTTAGCCACCCCATTTTCAGGTCTAACCAGGAGCAGTGGAACAGAATCAACTGGACAGTGGAGGGCTTGCAATACCACCTTTAGACCAATGGACTTTCTGGGCAAAAGAACGTCTGTATCGAATCTTAGCACAAACACAATTGGAAGGATGTGATCTCTCGGACTGACCCTGGCTGGACGCTCATTGGGAACTGAATTTAAAACAATTACATCAACTTCAGCAGCAGAACAGGAGTTAATGATAACATCCACATGCTAAAAAAAACAATTCTCCAAAAAAAAAAATAAAAAAATATCCTCTCTCTTTTTCTCTCTACAAAAAACAACCCCCCCTCACTTCTTTCCTCCCCCCCCCCCACCCCCCTCAAAAAAATTTAAAAAAATTCAAAAAACACCACCCCCTTCTTCTTTTCAAAAAAACAAACACTATAATACCCACACCTCTTCCCCTCCCTCCCCCCTCCTCCCCCTTCCCCCTCCTCCCCCACTTAATTTACTCATTTTATACCTACCCAATAAAAAAAACCCCTTCCCTAAACTCTCCCTTCACAACTTTATTCCACTCAATCATTTTTTTCTACTCACAAACCCTTTCTACTTCCTTAATCAACCCTACTTATTTCTACTTAATTTATTTTAATTTTCTTTTTTTCTTTCCTTTTATTCTTTTTTATATTTTTTTTCTTTTCTTTTTCTTTCTTTTTTTTTTTTAACAATAATTAAAAAATTTAATAATAAAAAAACAAAAAAATAACTAAAAAAAAAAATAAAAAAAAAAAAAAAAAAAAAAAAAAAAAAAAATAAAAATAAAAAAAAAAAAAATAAAATTAAAAAAATTTTTTTTTTTTTTTTATTCCTTTTATTTTTTAATTTTTATTTTTTTTTTAAATTTTTTATATTTATTTTTTTATTTTATTTTAATATTTATATTATTCTCCTGGCCTATGCTACACAGGGTTAAATCTACCTCCATGTCTCAAGCACGAGAAGCCAACCACAACTGGACATATACTGTTGATAGAGTGTACACTGCAGGACCACCACAGACCAGAGAGTACTTTGGGGTTGTAGATTTAGAGAGTCTGTGCTCACCCTTATTTCTCTGATTTGTCTGTAGCCGTCCTTCTCCTCGGTTTTCTCAAACAGACACACAGTTCCTGGACCTGCTGAACATGCGAAGCCTTTAGAATAAGCCTTGATGGCGGTCACTCGTGGCATCAAGACCGGAGCTGATAGAGTCTCATCCTCCGTTTGTCTGTGAGGAAATCAAAGCCCAGTTGATATGATGTTGTAATGAACTACACCCACTCACTAACTCTTGGAATGTCCTTGCCTGAGATCTAAGTAAGGTTGTGTTTCAGCGTCCTTGACCTTCAGTGGTTCAGAGCTTCTCCCTGTCTTCATTCCTACCACTTTGCCTTCTAAAAATCTTACACACTTTGGATTAAAACTTTACACTTGCAGAATATTACACCTTCACTGAAAAAGACTGTCTGGCAAAGGGAAATACAAACTACTTCAGGATAATAAAAGTCAAACCAGCCATCTTGAATCTCTACCCCTTAGTCTCCTGTTCAGCTATCTTGTTGGCCACGCTCATTTCCCAACGCAGATCTCCCGACTCAAACACCAGCAGTCGTCCTGTCTCTGTTCCAGCGATGATGCGCTCCTCAGACATCCATGAGTGAGACAGGATGTTCTGTGTCTCCAGCTTTGCAGAGTTGGTCTGTTTCAGCATGCCGTCGACGTACCGGAAAAGTTTGAACACGCCGCTCCCGCTCACACAGACCTGCGTATTGTCCTGCGGGTTAAAGCTGACCTGGAGAAGTGGGAAAAGAAAATCATCTGTACAAATGCTTTCACGTTTCAGCTGATTAAATGCTAATATTTGTATTTCACACCTGCACTTTAAAAAAAATATTTTTATACAGATATAAAGCAATTTAAGGCACGGAGTTTGCTATATTTAGTCAAATGTAATAACTGTTTTGAAACTGGGTAAGGTTTGGGTGACCTATTTCCAATTCCCCTGGCACAGAAGTCACACCTCTTTCATCAGGACTGAGGCCATGCCACCATTGTACTACTGAGATTGAGAGGACCAGAGGCCACGCCCACTTCACAATGACTGACAAGCATAAAGGCCACACCTACTTCATTGAAACTGAAGATACAGAGGCTACAACTCTTTTTCCATGGCTGAAAGGCACAGAGGTCACATGACTATCTATCAGATTCTAAAGGACAAGGCACACTTAAAGGGAAAAATGCCAAAATTGTGGTTCAGAAGTTGTGTAAAGGAGGCCATTTTTGTCCATCTGGTATGAACCATACCTGAAAATGTGGGGTAAATCTGCTACACCACATTTCAGGGTAATTACATGACATGAATCATAAAGTGTTTAAACATCAGAGAACTTTCAGCAGAACTGATAAAGAAGCTCGGATAAGCAGTGTAACGTGTTCATAATTCAACTCAGACTGACTTTTGTGTCAGGACATTCTAAAATTTCTACCTGATAGACAGGGCCAGAATTTGTGCTCTTCACCGTAGCTATAACCTTATTCTTCTCCCACAGCCAGTAGATGAGGGTCCACTCGGGTCCTCCACCCTGGCCCAGCAGGTACTTAGAGTCGGGAGAGAATGCCATACAGACGAATTCTGGCACGCTGATGTCGCCGCCCGTCAACACCTTCCTCTTACGGCTCTGTTCGTGTTGCAGATCGTAGACAGTGATGGTTCCTCTCTCACCACGCTCTGACACGGCCAGATAGCGCCAGTTGGGGCTGATGGCGAGTGCCTGCATGCCCTGGGTCCTCTCCGTACCTATAGGGCAACATATGCAGGCAAAAAATACAACCATTAACATGAAATTCCATCTGGGAAATTTGGGTCACATCCAGGGATAAAACTCAGATAATATACTACACTATAACTTTTATTTACTTCTTTTATGATCTGGATAATATGAAATCAATACTGATATTCATATTGTGATATATCAACGTCATGCTACCTTTTTTCTGATAATTGCTGATATGTTCAAGCATTACTGCTTCTATAAGTATATAATGTTTACAGGAGTGAGTGAATATTAACGCATCATTTTTCTACCAGCTTCATTTTCTCTCCTATTCCTCATTTTTTTTCTCTAAGTTTTGTCTAAAACATCTCTGAATGTACTTTCTCATCATGGTGTTCCACTGACACTTTGTTAACAAACAGCAAAAGTGAGTACCAAGACCTCAGAACTGGTTTCAGTGGCCAATTCCTTGATTTTATGATGTTAAGCAACCAATGTGTATGTAACTACAGTGAAATTGAAATTTTCATCATTTTTTGTGCGAACGTTTCTCCCATCTTTAGCAGCGCTATAAAAAGCACAATCGTTTAGCTAAAACATCACGTAGAACCTTATGGATGATTCTTCTATCAATTTTTTATGGGGAGGCGTTACACCCATAAATATGTTCCAATATGTTATTGTTTCCATAGCAACAGCTTGTTCACACCACGGATGTTTACAAGGAACGAGTGCTCCACCATTGCTATGATGTGTTTTCTGTCATTTGTTTAACATTCATGAAGGAGTCTCCAGTGTCCGCGCTTGTAACAGTGAGAGGTGAAGGTGAACTTTATGTTTCTGTCTTATGAACTTGAGGAGAGAGAATGAAGAGAAACTGGAGAAGGAACGACTGTTTGCAGCTGCTATAGCGTAAGTGAGAACAGGAACGGACGTGGTATAAGAGGAATAAAACACATGGGGACGTGCTGTAGTGACAGTAAACCCGAGTGTTGCAGCACACAGGTTGTTTTATTCATTGTTTACCGCACACACTCACCTGCAATGAACCTGTAGCACCTCTGGTGAAGGTTGTAGCGCGCGCAGTTGTTCCCGCACGGAAAAACAACCGTTTGCTCATCAAGAAAGTGCAAATTATTTCTCACTGCTGCGCGCACACCGAAAACGCGGTGCGGGTGTACCTGGACTTCAGCCATTATTCCTCCAGTTCACAAGCTCGATCAATCTTATAGCAATAGAGAGGAAGTCTTAAGTCATAGATGCAGTGCGTGCTGCGTGAATCCGTGCACAAGACTAATGAGTTAACTAACTAAATTAACCACGATTGTATGTGAAAAGCTCGAGATGTTTTGACATCCAGCCACGGTTTACAGTAACCAGGGTTACGGCAAACTAACTCCAACCCTTCCTCCACCTTCCTAGGTAACCACACAATAGTATCACCAAGTACTTGTTCTTTAAATAAAGTCAGAACGTGACGTTTTTTTATTGTTATTATTATTATTATGATAAAAATGCTGGAAATATTTTATTATAAAATGTCTAATTATTTCGTTAACGCTTATCACCGGTGATAAAGGATCAATTTGACACGGCGTTAACCGGAACGTTTGTTCGAGATAAACAATGCGCTACCCGGACCTTTTTTATGCGCGTGCGCGAAGTCGTACAGCAAGCCAGGAGAAACGCACGTGAGAACCGAAAAATAAACTTCATAATAATTTATTTTTTTTGTTATTCAAGATGTCGGATGTAGAAGAGGAATCTCAGATGGGAGCGGAATCTGAAGAGGAAGATTCTGAGCTGTCAGATGGAGAGGTGAGGATTTATTTTAAGCATATTTGTAGTTTTTGTGCGTATTGCTTGCTAGCTTTAGGCTAATGAAAGGGAGGGGGATTTAGCTCGTTTTAGATTATGTAAAAACGCACTTTGTGTTATAGTATGTAAAAGTTATTCTTCTACTCTGCATTTTTAATAAATTTTAATTTATTTTATTTGAAACTCATTAAAACAGCCCGCTTATTGTTGTTTTTTTTCCTTTTTTATAATGAGTGTTGTCTTTAAACTTTATATATAAAATTTTAGACCCAGTATGTTTTACCTTTTATATTATTTTTTAAATCCAACGTGGTTTTCATTTATTTTTGCTCTAACTAACTAGTTAGTGTGGTTTATAAAGTTTAGTACACATGAATTGATAATTATATCAGGGGTATATGGCATGATGTGATTATGATCGGTGCGGAGCTTAGTTTAATATAATGCAGTTTGATGTGACCACAGTCTTCATTTCTGCTCACTGTTTTTATAATTTTTTAATCTCCAAGCTTCAAGAAGCTTTCTCCAAAGGGCTCATCAAACCCGGCATGAACGTTCCTTTAGAAGAACCTAAAAAAGCACAGAATGACGTGGTGAGTTTATACAGATGTTTAGATGTGATGAAGCAGAAAAATCAGTGCTGTAGTTTTATAAGCACATTCTCGTTTCATCAGGAGGGTTTGAAGAAATGCCTGGCGGAGTTTAAGAGGAATATGGCCTGGGTGGAGAGGCTGGACCTCACCACTCCGCCCGCCGCCAATGTCTTGGATAAAGTGGCGGGCAGGGCGGAGACGAGCCAGGACGGAGACGAGATCAATGCAGACGACGACTTTCAGAGGGAGATGTACTTGTGAGTGTTTTGATTTCGAAAGGTTGTGGGTTCTCGATAATCCTCTGAGCTCCTCCGAATGTTGTGGAGTTTGCTTGATTTTGAGTTCGTGTCTGCCATCGCAGAATCACGAGATCCTTGAGGGACACTTTTTTACATAATGTCACATACTTTCTCTAACCTGTTATCCTCTTCATTGCTGTGCTCCAGTTATCGACAGGCCCAGGCGAGTGTCCTCAAAGCGCTGCCCAAGTTAAGGAAGTTACAAATTCACACCAAAAGGCCGGACGATTACTTTGCGGAGATGGCCAAATCTGATCAGCACATGCAGAAGGTGTGTGTGTGGTTGGCTGGGTGTGTTTTACTTCTTTAAGAAAGATAAAATTGAGCAATGTTGATGCATTGTTGTTAAAGTTTATGGTGAATCATTTTTGTGTGTGTAGATCAGGAAGAAGCTGATCCAGAAGCAGATGGCGATGGAGAAATCGGAGAAAGCAAAGAAGCTGAGAGAACAGAGGAAGTACGGCAAGAAGGTGATCATTTACCTCAAACCCAAACACACTCTCTCTCTCTCTGTCTCTGTGTGTGTATGTATATATGTGTATGTGCTTTTTAAAAAAAAAAAATTATTCATTTGAATAGTGTTTATTTCCTTTTTTTACTTAGTGGCGGTTATGTTCTTGTTTTATTTTACTCTCTAGGTCCAGGTGGAGGTTCTGCAGAAGAGGCAGAAGGAGAAGAAGTCCATGATGACGGCAGTGAAGAAATATCAGAAAGGTTACGTCTCTCTCTTCATTTATTTATTAACTTATTTTTGTTTAGTTTTCTGTTTTTGTTAGCCGTACAATGACGGATTGTTGGTTTTATCAGGTATGACTGATAAACTGGACTTCCTGGAAGGAGACGCTGTGGGGAAGAATGCAGCAGGAGCACCGTCCAAACCACACGTTAACAAGAAAGGGTGAGGATGCAACACGGCCGGGCGATACCATACCGTATGACCGTACATATCAGTATCGTGATACCCATGACATGTGACGTGATTATGGCTGAACGATATGGCCAAAATGTATATCACAATATATTTCTTCATTTCGGTCAATATCATATAATTCCGATATCGATATGAACAGTATAAATCCTCAGGGAAAACTGCCAAGGACGCCCACAACAGATGTCTGTACCTCCATCCATCCCTCCTCAACCGCTTATCCGTTAGTCGGGTTGTGGGGGCCCCCAAACTTCCTTTTTCCGAGCCACATTAACCTGCTCTGACTGGGGGATCCCGAGGCCTTCCCAGGCCAGTGTGGAGATATAAACTCTCCTCCTGGGTCTTCCCCGAGGTCTCCTCCCAACTGGACATGCCCGGAACACCTCCCTAAGGAGGTGCCAAGGGGGCATCCTTACCAGGTGCCCGAACCACCTCAACTGGCTCCTTTCAACGCAAAGGAACAGCGGCTCTACTCTCAATTCCTCTCGGATAACCGAGCTTCTCACCGTATCTCTAAGGGAGAGGCCAGCCACCCTTCTGAGAAAACCCATTTCGGCCACTTGTACTCGCGATCTAGTTCTTTCGGTCACTACCCAGCCTTCATGACCATAGGTGATGGTAGGAACGAAGATTGCCCGGTAGATCGAGAGCTTTGCCTTCCGGCTCAGCTCTCTTTTCGTCACAACAGTTCAGTAAAACAATTGCAGTGCTGCTCCGATTCTCCGGTCAATCTCCTACTCAAATGTCCCCTCACTCATGAACAAGACCCCAAGGTATTTGAACTCCTTCACTCGGGTTAAGTACTCGTTCCTCATCTGGAGTAGGCACTCCATCAGTTTCCTGCTGAGAACCATGGCCTCAGATTTAGAGGTGCTAATCCTCATCCCTGCCGCTTCACACACACAGCTACACACCGATCCAGTGAGTGCTGGAGGTCACGGATCGATGATGCCATCAGGACCACATCTGCAAAAAGCAGTGATGAGATCATCAGGTCACCAAACCCACCCCCTCCCCACCATGACTACGCCTCGATATCCTGTCTACGAAGACCACAAACAGGACTGGTGACAAAGCGCCGCCCTGGTGGAGCCCAACCCCCACCTGGAACCAGTCCGACTTTTTGCCGAGCATCCAGACACCGCTCTCACTTTGGGAGTACAGCGATTGGATAGCCCTAAGAAGGGAACCCCTCACCCCATACTCCCTCAGCACCTCCCACAGTAAACCCCTGGGGACCCAGTCATACGCCTTCTCCAAATCCACAAAACACATGTAGATTGGTTGGGCATACTCCCAGGGCCCCCTCCAAGATTCTTGCGAGTGGAGAGCTCATCCGTTGTTCCACGACCAGGGCGAAATCCGCATTGTTCCTCTTCAAACCAAGGTTCGACTATCGGCCGAACCCTCCATTCCTGCACCCTGGATTAGACTTTACCAGGGAGGCTGAGAAGTGTGATACCCCTAGTCTGTACCTTCAAACTTCTGTAAAGTGAACTTGCCAAATTCTATGAAAATTCCTCCTATAAAACTATATGGGGGGAGAGCTAGCCAGAGACTGCTTCGTTTTCTTGGCTGGTGTCACTGCTGCAGAACCATCTCTCATGGCTTCTTTTCTGCAGTCCTCTTGCATTACCTCAACAGCCCTTCAGCATCTCCAACACAGCTTTCTCTTTTATGTATTCTCTCTTCTCCTCCTGAGTGTACTGAAGCTTGAATCTTGGGTCAACGAGGCATGCCATGTCAAGTAGATCATCCATGACTGGGTCATCATACTTTTCTTTCAGGTATCCCATCACTGTTGTCTTTATGGTCCTGGTGAGATCTGTGTCCTCCTCTGCTTCCTTCAAGATGGAGGTGTTTAAGAGATGCATACTGGATTTAGGAATGACGCACTGACATAGTACTCACCGGACAAGGCATCGGTGAATTCAAGGAGCGGGCTTAGAGCTGCATCTGTAGATCCTAAAACATCTACATCTTGCCAAGTAGGAACCAGAACCTGGTCGTCTTGTTCTTTGAGAGGACCTCTGTGATGGCCCTTTTCTGCTCCAGATGACACTGACTTCAGTTGCTCCTCCACCCTTTCCCTAACTCCTAGGTATAGCTGTGTGGGGAAAAATATTTTCGGCCAGGGAGCTCGTATCTGGGGTCGATGACGGACATAATATTCCTGAAACCCACATTTTTCAAAATTTTTAAAATTATTATTTTTTTATTTGTTTGTGGAGGGGATGGACAGTGTTTGCTGCATGCGTTTCTCTTTTAACAGAGCTGATGATGGGGTGGCGGTGATCTTTCAGTGACAGGTCGGCTTAAATCTTTATGATGCCTCATCTTCTAACTCAGAATATTCTATCAGGTGGAACTGCTTCAGATGGTGGAACAGATTTGATGTATTCCCGCTGCTAGTCGGCACCACTCTCCGGCACATTTTGCAGCGCACTGAAACCTGAAGTTTATCAGAGCTTATTTCATCTGCTTTGTCTTCACTTGTGGAAGCTCGCTCAGTCCCATTTGTATTGTGGTCAGGGGTACTCCTTTTGTAGATTTAACTTGCCATGTTGGAGCTTATCCTAACACTTCCGAGCACTGGCCTGTGGTGTACGCCACTGTTGTTCTGCTCGGCTTGAATACACCGAACTGACGCCTGTGCCATGAACGTCAGTCAGTGACAAATCTTTTAATGTATGTCGAAATATCGGAAATGTGTTTAAAAATCATATAACCGTTATTGAGAAATTATATCGTGATCTATATTGATATTTAATTATTGTCCAGGCCTAGACGTCATCTTTTTATCACAATTGCTTATAATGAAATGCTCTGATTGGACACATCTTTTCTAGACGTTGAATAAAAGTATAATCAAAATTTTTTACAGTTTAAAAAAAATAAATAAATACAACTCTACAGTTATGGTCCATATCATTTGTGTTGTATAAAAGTGCCGTGATGTGATCTTTTAAAAATATTTTTTAACCCTTGTACTATGATCTTGATTCAGTTCTCCAGTTGACTAATTTCACTTTGAAGTTATGTTCGCTTCAGAGGCATGTTTAGTTTCGTGCTGGAAACTAAATAAAGTAACTGATAGTGTGTGTACTAGTAATATCAATGGTCTGTATCTACACATTTAAGTTCGTTAATGTCGTATCGTCTTCGTTTCTGCTACAATTTAACTTTTAAACTTTGAGGCAGGGCCTAAAGGAGGCGGAGCTAAAGAGTAAATTGTCTACGTTTGATTTAGTTTTTTGGGGGTTTTTCCAGGCCTGTTTCTTTAACACTAACCGAACCCCCACTCTCTGTTTTTAGCCCTAATTCTAAGAGGAAGTACAAGGACTCGAAGTTTGGGTTCGGTGGCAAAAAGAAAGGCTCCAAGTGGAACACAAAAGAGAGCCACAACGATGTGTCGGGATTCCGGGCCAAAGTAGCTCACGGCAAAGCGGGCAAGAAGTTCAGCAAAGGAGGGAAGAAGAACGTAAGATGGTTTTTTTATTTTTATTTTTTATTTTATTTATTTATTTATTTTATTAAGATATTTATGTTTTGGAATAAAAACTCGGGTATTTTACATTTAATATGCCAAAATTGTTTAATGCTAATTAAGAAAAGAAAAGGAAATTCCAAGTGTGCACAGTCACGTTCATTTGCATAAAAGACACGCCCACAAATCACAATATATGTTGAACAACTTCCCTTGAAAAGCCCAGTATCTTGGTCACGACTTTGAACAGGACAAAAGGTCAAAGAAGATAAACTTCACAGACAACAAAGTCGAAATAATGTTTTACAAATTAGAGTAAAACAAAAATGCTTTTATTTTGTACTTTTACAAGTAAATGCAAAATGATGTTTATGGCTACATGTGTAGCCCCATTATATTTATAAAAACCTGCAATGGCGTGAAATCCCTCATTGCTGTCGTCTTTTCTGCGGCTGTATTTGGAAATGTGGACTATTGCAGCATGAGCAGTTTATTAATGCATATACGATGTACGTGTGTAAGACACATGTGGTACGCACCAAAGTTAGTAATGACTCTTTATACTGATATGACTGTCAGTAAGGTGGGATGGGAGCTGCTCTTAATCAGTTACACTGTTATTACACTTTTCTACCACTAGGGTTTCCCACCACAAATATGAATTTGTGCTAAATATTATCACTTTTTAAGATGCGTTAACTTCATGCTCCCCCCAATATTTGTTGACAGAAGCGGCCAGGAAAAGAAGCACGGCGTAAGATGAAGTCGCGGAAGTGAGACGTGATCGTGATTAACATCTTTAACATGGAGATCTGACTGGACTTGCGTGGACCTCCATATTGGCACGAGTTACTACACACACACGGTGGAAGCTTGGTGTAGTGTGTGTTGTTTTTGAGGAGGACTTTAAAGAGATTCTTACTCTTTTTAAAAATATTTTTAATGTTTTCTTTCCTTCATAATTTGTGAATAATGTGCAGACTGGATCAATGTGTCATTATGTTGGTTTATTATTTTTCTATCCAGGATTTTTGTAATGCCACATTGTTCCAAGTGCCACAGTTTGCGTGGATTTCCAGTGACACTTCACCGAACATGGAGGCTCCGTGACAAATCAGAACCGAGGACTCTGAGTCTGTGTCATAGTGTTACCTGTGACCGTAAGAAGTGTTTCTCTGGTGACTAATGAATAATAAAAAAAAATTATAAATGAAGAGTCCCATCTTCTCTAATTGACTTCATCATTCAGCTCACTAATAAGAGTCGACTCTTTTTGTCACCCAAATGAATTATTGCTGCGCACCCCCCACCACCACCACCAATATCCCAACCTGTAATTATAATTTTTAATCCTCCTAACTGTAGCTGGAATTGTTTCATTATGTCTTACTTTATAATTAACAAAATAAATGTTAAAACGATTCATGTTTACAATTCATAAGAGTTGACTCTTAAGTGAACGTTAGGAGCGGTCTCGCCTATATGTAAGTGGGGTTTTTCTTTTCTCTTTTTTTTGTCGTATTTGTTGTTGTCGTATTTCGTCACTCACAAAGTATAATTTGTCAATGTTTCCATGGAAACTACTTTTTTCCTTTGTTCATATGAATCATCCGATGTCCGTTCGACTCTCGGGTAGGATCCGTTTGACTATTTTTAAAAATGTAATGCAAATAAAAAAATTTAAGATTTCATGAAACAATTTCATCTATAAGAAGAAACATCACAATTGAAAATATTGTACAGTTATGTATATTAAAAAGTCAAACATCACTTCAAGAAGCACAATGATTTTTTTTTCATAAACTCAAACTTTTAATATTATGGTGAAAATATTTAAGTAAATCCATCAACAGATTCACCAGAAAACTTTCAGTTAAAAATATTAACATGTAAATGACAAAAGAGGAACAATGAACAGAACATTTTAGGAAAGGTGTAGGAATAAAACCTGTATAACTTTATTTATATATACAATAATGCACCAGTCCTCCTAATGAACATGCTGCCAGATTTGCATAAAATAATCAATACTGATTCATCAGGTTCAGCAAGGTAAAGGAGTCCTAAATTTTTCTTTATTTTTTCATTCACGGAAAAGCGCCCTCTGCAGGTCTGGATACTGGTCTCTGGCTGACTTCAAGTTGGAAAAAAGACAATAAGTTTAAAAAGTGTGTTAAATATCTAAAATAATACTAAAGCTTCAAAACCTTCACTATGCAAAAGCAACTTGTATGTATTTTTTATTTGTAAAACACTCAATTTGACTGGAAATATTCCACACACATGCACACACACACCGCATGGACACATTTATTCATTTAAGAAGATGCTTTTATCCAACCAACTTTTTGATAGGGCTGGGATTCGACCCCACAGCCTTCGGGTTAATAACTAACTGCCCCAAATTCACCACAATTACTCTTCTGAATGAAAAACCCACAGCATGTTATTATAAGGTAAATACTATATTATTTATTTATATATTATTTTGTTATTTATTGCAAAACTATTCAGAGACGGTATTTTAAGAAAAAACTGGTCAGTGGTATGATTTCTGCCTCTTGTCATAGCAAGATCTGTTTAACTCAAGTGAAAAGAAGTCTTTGGAGAAAAATACATCAAAGTCACTGTTTTGTGGCTCTAAAGCTGTAAACATCAAGTTATGAAAATAAGCTGAAGTTAGACATCGTTCTCCACACCAAAAATATATTTGATCCTGTCTCGAATGTCAAAGTAAAGTGAGGAAATGAAAGTTAGCTTCAGTAGTGTGCTCTCTGCTGGCTGCCCATTTCAGAACAGGGGAAAAAACAGAAATGCTACTGGACCGGAATCACTAAATAAACTGAATAACTAACAAACGCACATTTGCTTCTAAATTAAATTATGAGCTACGAATATTCACTATCGAGCATCGTTATAGAATAGCAGCATATTTACGAAGGCTAATAATCTCAGGTGGGGTCCTTTGACCCATTAATCACTCGTACCAGAGTCACGCCTTTGTCGTAGAGGAGACACATCAGCTCGGTCACCTCTCTCGTTGACGTGTTGGTAGCGATCGGGTTCCGGATGAAAGAGATACGGCGTGTAGAAGAAACCAGGACCTTCCTAAAAATAAATTCATTAATAAATATCGAGTTGTGGTACTCATTTTCTTATCCACAGCATCCCTGTACATCACAGAGTCTGTATTTGACTGTTTATAGCTGCTATAACGTAAGCGCTGACATGCCGTTCTTTAATACATAAAACTGTGTTTTTTCCACAAAATACACGCTCTGCACGTATTTAAGTCAATCTGGGAAATGACTTTTAGTAGGTTTCGTCCTCACCGGTCTAGACTGCATCAGTGCAGCCTGGGGAACTTGAGGAAACCCAACGGGTCCGAGTGGAGGAGCGCCGAAGTTGAATAGGAACGCCGGATGTATGTAGGCATTGGCGTAGTGGGTGTGCAGGTGGAAGGGCATCGCCCTGGCTAGGTCATTTGAGTACATCGTGTTCTGGGGTATTTCTGTTACAAAGGAGTCCCATGGCAAATGCCCTGGAAAATACATAATACAGAGATTATCAAACCAATAAGTATGTAAACAAACTGAAGCTAGCAAATACATCCGAACTGTAATTTATATTCAGGTTAACATCCAGTTTAGATGTTTATGTATTTATCACCAGTGAACCTACAGATCCTTACAGAATTACTGGCACACATCATAAACATTTTCAAAACATTTCACTCAAAAAAACAACAACAGGGAAAATAAAAACTTTTGCGCTTAAATTATCCTCATGTAATAAAATTACTATTTTGAAAGGGTTCCAATAATTTAAAACTAGTGAAACCTTTTATAGTATATCTATACCTTTAAACTCATGTCACTATATAAATCTCTTTATATAAAATCCATATTTTGTGTACATTTTTTAAACAATATTTCTTCCACATTTTGTGTACATTAGTTAAAAAGCATTTTCTTTTTTAACTAAGAATATTTTTAACTTCCACCCTCAGGCTCGAGTCAATATAATAATAACATTTTTTAATATTTTTAAGAATAAATTTGGACTTTATCAAATCGAACAATGTTGTCGGAAACTTTAATTTGCAAGGTTTTGGTTTTTTTTATCCACGATACTGCTCTGTAGAAAAAAAATATTTCATGGATCTACTCAAAAAAGAAGAGACATTATTTCAAGAAATATTACTGATTAAATCTTATTGAACTTATGTCAATTCTGACGATTTAACAAATTAATACATTTATTTTGTTAAGTTACTTTAACTAAGTTACTAATTACTTACTGATTTATTTAATACATTATTTAAATAATAATGTATTTAAAAATCACAAAAGAAAAATGAATGACATTTCTTAGGTTTAGATAAAGTTAATTTAAAAGGATTTATTTGTATTGATTCAGGAAATTATTCATTGAAACTTATTCCGTTCCACGGTGACCACGCCGAATAAAAACCTGCAAAACTCCAGAAAATCTGAAATCCTTCACGATTTTAACTTCACAATCACATTTTTCATGGTTTTTTAAAAGTATTTTAATTCTCCTGCATCAGAATAATTAGTTTTTTTAAGGAATCATGTTTAAACAGGATTGCACTTATTATTCTTATTATTAATAATACTTTTAAACAAGATTAAGTTCTATAAAATATAAGTATTCATAAACACATGCACTTCTGTAAACTTTTCTTTGACACTTTTTGTAAAAGAAAGCATGGCTAGCAGGTGACTCTCTGAGAGACTAGCCTGTATGCTAGCTGGTTTTATAACACGCACGTGCGTGTCTCCTAATTAATGAATTATTATTATTATTAATATTATTATTATTTAACTGGTTAGATTAGACTTTGGACTATTAGATATGCAATCTACTTCATAATGTTCTTTACCTCTTAAAATCGCGTTATCTTGAGTTCCTTTCCATTGATCAGAGGAGTTTTGCAGGATCTCCGGATTTGTAGTCGGATCGCGCGCGCCGCTCGTCTCCGGTACCGCCACCTCGAGCTCCGTGTACGTTCTGTCCGCCATATCCGTTCCACGCGCCGCGCTCTTTGTGACGCGCTCTGTGACGCCGGAGACCTCTGAGGAGGCACCGATCCCGTTTCCGTTTTCACCGGCGTCGGCGCGTCTCTCGCGCTCCTGCGCGCGCTGACCATTCCTGATCCTCCTCTGCCTCGCCATGATCCTCGTGCGCTCGGAGATGAGCGCGCACTTCCAGCAGGTGCACTCCGAGAACCGGCAGTGGCCCGCGTGACCCTTCCGCACCACCACGAAGCCGTGATTGCGGCATCGCGTGCACTTCGGGGTCCGCGAGAATCTCTGGCTCGAGACGGTTTCCATTTAAATGAACGATTTAATAAGCATGGAACAGTAGCGTTAATGGTAGATCGATTTTTTTAAAGTTACCTAACAATCACTCAATCAGGCGACAGTTAAGGAGACGTGACGTCAGAGCAAACAGTGTAGCTATTTTTTGTTCTTTTTTGCGCGTGGGAATACTGAACCTCTGTAATTCCCAGGAGGTGTGTGGGGGGTCCAGCTCCATGGGGCCTCAGAAATAAAAGTAATGAGACTTTATAGGAGACCAAATAAACATACAACACTGCAAGATTAAGAGATAGCAAACATCTCAGTAACATGTTTATATACTCCAAAAAGGGTACCGAGGGTACTTTTTGTACCTTCACCCTACAGCCACAAATCATTAGTGTCGCTGTCAGAAAAATCGTAATTGCGAAGTGAACGGCACGACAATATCGTAATCACTACCCAGGAACTCACATTTTTCAACGAATCCCTGACGATTTCGCACTGTAACGGTTCAGTTCTTTCAGTAGTTTCTTTCAGTTAGACAAAAATAAACGTCTTGTCGTTGACCCCGAAAAGATTCAAGTTTTCTTGCACTGCCCATTTTTCCATTTAAAACCATGTAAACACACAACACTGTGCTGTAGTTAAGATCTGCAAATTCACGACAACGCACAAATTTACAAAACTTTAAAGGCAGCTTTTGTAGCTTGTGGGCGTGGCCTGTTCTGCTTGTTTTTTTTCTTAGCTTCAATGAGAAATGTATAGCCTACAGTCCACTACACGACTTGTATACACCCCTTATGTTTAAAACGTATTGAAGTTTGATTTAGATGTTGAGTGCTCGGCTTCGTGCTAGCTTCATGGACTGTTCTAGCTACATACAGTACACTCACCAAAGGCACAGATGATCTCTTCTACACCCTTCCATGCGCTACTCTTCTTTGTTATTTTTCTCTACACATTTAATAAGGAAAGTTATGTACAAAACATAATCTTCAAATTTTATGTATACCAACAAGGCTTATCGAGCATGTTAGGTTTCACAGATATTCCTTTATTATCACAAGGCAAATCCTCGACAGTTTTCATGATGTCTCTAACATTTGCCAGACACCAAACACTACGCCATATATATTTTACGTCAAGTTTAAACTTATTTATATAGTTGATTTTTGTAAAAAAAAAAAAAATAAAAAAAATATATATATATAATAAATAAAAATAAAATATAACAATAATAATAATAATAATAATAATAATAATAATAATAATAATTGTTTTTTAAAATTCCATTCAAACAACATAGGTTGTGCAAACTTTATGACTGCACCTGACTGTACTTTCTGTATGGTTGATGCAAAGGGAAGGAGGAGGTGGCTGTTTATTTATTTATTTATTTATTTATTTATGAAGCCTTAGCTGAGCCTGGGACTTTGTAAACCTTAAAGAGCAGTGATGTGTAAAGACTGAGAGTGTGGCATTTTCACTTGGAGGAATAAACACTTCAGAGCACTGATAGATGAGCAAATCCAGATGTGTGATGTTCTGGCTGTGGAGCTCTCAGCTGCTCAGTGCTCTCCCCAATCTCCTGTTTACCCTGTAATCAAATCAGAGCTCAGAATTTACTGCCTTCATTTTAGTGACAAATTTGTTTTCTTTTTTTTCCAGCCAGATCCATGCTGCTTTGAAGTTCCAGGACAGATCAGACAGCACAGTCTAGGGAAAAAACAACAGACAGGACAAAACAAAACAGACTGGAAAGACTGACCAGGCAGATATAATATACATCACAGGATGAGGCAGACAGTTGAGGACAGACAAGACACAACAGGACAAAAACAGACAGGACAGAGCAAAAGAACCTTCAGGAAAGAACAAACGGGATATGAGAAACAGGTTGGGACAAGAAATACAAGACAAATATAAGAGAAAGGTATAGAGATGATAACAGAGAGTTTAGGACATAAAACAAGACAGACAGGATAGAACAGAGAGGACAGGATAGGACAAAACAAAACAGACAGCGTAGGACAGAGCAGACAGAGGACAGGACAGGGATGATAGGACAGAGATGACAGAGAAGACAGGTTAGGACAGAGATGATAGGACAGAGAGGACAGGTTTGGACGGAGATGATTGAACAGAGAGGACAGGCTAGGGCAGATATAACAGAGATGATAGGACAGAGTGGACAGGACAGAAAGGACAGGTTAGGACAGAGACAATAGAACAGAGAGGACTGGTTAGAACAAAGATAATAGAACGGGGATGACAGGACAGAGAGGACAGGTTAGGAGAGAGATGATAGGACATAACAGAAAGGACAGGTTAGGACAGAAGACAGGGTAGGACAGAGATGACAGGATGGAGAGGACAGATTAGGACAGAGAGGACAGGTTAGGACAGAGGACAGGGTAGGACAGAGAGAACAGGTTAGATCAGCGATGATAGGTTAGGACAGAGAGGACAGCGTAGGACAGAGAGAACAAGTTAGGACAGCGATGTTAGGACAGAACAGAGAGGACAGGGTAGGACAGAGATGATAGGACAGAGAGGACAGGATAGAGAGAACAGGTTAGGACAGTGATGATAGTTTAGGACAGAGAGGAAAGGGTAGGACAGAGATGACAGGACAGAGAGGACAGGTTAGGACAGAGATGATAGAACAGAACAGAGAGGACAGGTTAGGACAGAAGACAGAGATGACAGGACAGAGAGGACAGGGTAGGACATAATGTAACAGACAGGAGAAATGGACAGGATAGGACAGAGACGATAAGAAAGCAGAAACAGCTCTGGACTAAACGGACAGGATAGGAGAGGACAGACTCCAGGAGCCTACCTGATTAAATGAAATTAATTTACACCTGCTATTTATCTTTATGTCAGTTAGCCAGTATTTATAATTGGTATACAAGAAATAAAAACTGATTTTCATTTGAATTAGCCCATGTTATTTGTTATTTAATTCCAGTTAAAGATTAACTTTAGTTTTTGTTAACTTCAGATGCCAGGTGAAGACAAGATGAACCTGACCGCTTTAATAAACTGTACTATTTCAAGTAGAGCTGAAAGAAATATTTGGTAATGTCCTTAGGTGAAAATGTGAAATAACGCACGACATGCTCTTTAATTGAATAGGACGGTGTGCTTGCCCCTGTCCACGCTGATAAATAACCACCGTGAAGTTGTGCATCTCTACATCTCTACATCATTTACAGTTTTACTGCAGGATTATAAACGGATTATAGAGAAACCTTCTCTGCGAACACGAACACCATAACCTCCTGTGAGCAGTAATCCCCTCTACATCATTTATGGCTGCGACTCAAACAGACACACACAGATACATAGCGCACTATGAAGGGTGTGAAAGCGGGGTTTATTTATTCTTGCGTAGTGCGCATAGTGTAGGGAGTGCGGAACTGTTTGGGATTCTACCGTTTGACGTTAAAATGTAGAATTTGTGCGAAACCACGCCCACGTGTGGAGTCGTCACAGGTTCAAATTGGCAGAGAGAGAGAGATTGACTGAGCGAAAGAGAGAGAGAGACTGAGTGAGCGAGAGAGAAAGAGAGAGAGATATATTGAGTGAGCGAGAGAGAAAGAGAGAGAGATATATTGAGTGAGCGAGAGAGAAAGACTGAGTGAGCCAGAGAGAGAGAGATATTGAGTGAGCGAGAGAGAGAGAGATATTGAGTGAGCGAGAGAGAGACTGAGTGAGCCAGAGAAGAGAGAGAGAGAGAGAGAGAGAGAGAGGTGGAGGAGACGGAGGTCTATCCGGGATTTCTCCCTTTGTTTTGTGGATGAACGCCGTGAAAACGCGATGTGGACCTTATTAGGACGAGTAATATTTTTCCACTTGCTCACCGCGCAGCCTTATTTCGGAAAAGGTTCGTTTTCATGGCAACAGAAAAAAAAAGAAATTATGATTTGTAAAACATACATAAATAAATAAACATATAAAAGATGTGATGGGGGGGGGCTTCTTGTAGCGCACGTGATGATGAAAATAAATCTCTTTCAACCATTTATAATGAATTTTATTTTAAAGCTGCACGTTAAATTGCTTCGTTTGAACCGGGGTCTGTGCACCTGACGTGATTTGACACTTGAACGTTATTGTTCTCTGCACGGAAATATTAAGCATACGCGGTAATGTTTTTGCTCATTTTGTTCAGATATCGTCCAATCTGAGCTTTTGATTCAGAAAACGCTATCGCGTGCAGTGTGTCTTCACCGGGTTCCGCCGGAGCTCCCGAGGTAAATTAGGACCGTTAGCCTGCTAGCTAAAGCCGTTATGTAGTGGAATGGAGAAGGTCTCGCGCCGTAACTGCGCGCGTGCGCCGGCGTTCGCGTTTGAATACATTAAAAAAAACTACTCGCGGCGCCTTTTAATTCACTAACTAACTAATTAATTGGTTGGTTTTAAATAAATATATATATTGTTACGCGGTTTGTTTTTGTGACTTGAGCAGGGTCCGAAACAGAGTGCGAGGACGGACAGTTTCAGTGCAGGAACAAGAGGTGCATCCCGACTATATGGAGATGCGACGACGACGACGACTGCTCCGACAACAGCGACGAGGAAGACTGTCGTAAGTATCGAAAAATCTGAGGATGACCCAATTAACCTGATTACATCTCTACCCAGGACTACCCTGATTGCGCAGTACCTGTTAACCTCGGGCATGTTGTTCACTTACTCGTTTTGAAGCGCGGTCTATTGTTAATTAGTTGATTTAATTAACTGACAGTCGTAGGAATCTGGGCGTGGCCTGGGAATGAGAGCTGGTGTTTTGTACTTGTCACTTAATGTTGAAAAATATATAAAATAATAGTTTATACATTTCCATTTTATACTGCGTCACTTCCAAGTAAACATGTAAAAAAAAATATAATATATAATCTCTCGATGACTCACCCTGTACTAGTCTTGTGTTCATCCAATTAAACTCTCTAGAATGAGTATATGTCCCGCCCCCAGAGGTGTGTCCAGCTCTTTGTAATATCATAACGCTCGACGACCTCGGCTCTGACGCGTGTAACGCTGTAACTCCACAAACGCACGCAACAATGAAAGTGAACATGGGTCGGTGTTCACCTTTTAACATCACGACGTGAATCGAATTCGAAGTGTTGTTAAGCGTTACGTATTTTTCGTCATTCGCGCCTCTTTTAAACCAGCCACGTCATCGATTCGCTAATCGGACCAGACAGAGTAAATGAAACGACGAAATTTTTAACGTGAAACGTTTGAGGAAATCCAGACATTGTTGGAGTCGCATGAAGCAGGGCAATCCCGTAATATTCCGTTTATCCATACGAACACGATAGCGAATCCTGTACGAGATGTAAGTTCTCACTTGATTTCCCCAACTAGGGGTCGGTTGATTTTACAAACGGTTCGGGTCGCGAGACAAACTCGCAATCTTCTCTAAAATTGTTTAGTGTAATTATTATACACGTTAATACTAGAAACACAGAAGACTTTTTGTATGTGCTGATATTTTTGAACTGTTGCTGGGCGTGACACTCGGGCACGCCACGTTTAAATAAACAGCATACGTGTTTTTAAACACGCTAACGTTGTGTCTCAAATCGCACTAAAATTTTGCACAGTTCTGGAGCGTTATTGAGCACTAATGTTAACCAGGTTTCTTATCATAGTTAGTGTATTAAATTTTAAAAAGCTTTCATGTCGCTTTGAAACCTACCGAAAACTTTTTGTGTTTTGGATTTCTAGGTTTGTAAACAGTTTTGGGCGTGAGGTTAGGGTGTTCGATTTGAGACGCAGATCATGGCGGCAGTCAAGACGAAGGCGGTGGGAAATTTGAAGAGAAAATCTGTGATTATTTAGTTATTGTAAAATGTTCGGATGTTACAGTAGTTCTATATTACACATCTGGGGGGAAAAAAATTCATGTCCATTTAGGATCGTTTGCCTAAAACTTTTGAGAACTCTAAAATAAAATATATTTAATAAAATATATATTTATATATATATTTAAAACGTTTAGTTTTGTTTGGTTTCAGCCATTATATAAAGCAAGGTTAAACATGCTCTCTCAATTAAATGGAATTTCATCACGTTAATCATCATGGTAATGGCTTTGGCATGAGCTCTGCACTCGTTTAGCTCAGAGCCAACTGGTTAGCTTCTTTTACCTTCGAGATTTCTGGGGTTCGATTCAGTTTTTATCACTCCTGGGTCACATATGATTCACGTGATGAGTAGAGAGAGTATTTTCCTGTGTTCTCTGTGTTGCACGTCTCTCTCATTTTCATCCTGCCCTCGGGGTTATTGTGAAGCAATAATCGTGACAGGTGTCATTTTACACTTGGCCTGACGTCCTCTTCTCGCCTCTCTGTGGCCTACGTTTGTCTGGAACGAAAACAAACAAAGGAGCGGAAATCTTCACAGCTTAATCAGACCACTTCATTATGCTGAGATTATTTATTTATTTTGAAAAAAATATTCTGTCAGGATTAATTATAGCGCCTGGAGACCTCGATCGTAACGGTGTGAAATCTCTACGTCGCTGTTTAAAGCTTCTGTTTGTCTTTTCCATGAAAAGAAAATCTAAAGCACTTCTTTTTTTTACCCTGAAAACATATAAAAATATGTTTTGTAGAATCTTTTTCCATAAATGTGGAAGATTCCTTATACTTATGAATATTCATCAGATTACTAATAGCCTTCTTAATGAAGGGGAAAAGACTTTGCATGTCAATACAAGCAGATGTCTTCTGTCGACCCTGTTCGGGCGGGGTTAGTTTCACTGGATAACATGATCTCCTCCCTGATAAACGCGAATCTGCTGGACGGCAGCAGTTAGTTACATTAACTAACCCTAACTATAGGCCTTTAAGACAAACATGTTTATTAATCAGTGGTTTTGGCTATTGATTACGGAATGGTTATATTGGAGTATTTACAGTTCAGGTTCTCACCTCGTTATTAAAAACAGTTGTTTACGTGACCGTCTGTTACGTCTCAGAAACCCCACAAAAATTCCGGCATTGGGAAACGGAGATGTGATTTTCTCAGGCTTTAGTAAGTTGTGTGTAAAGGTTTTGCGTAAGCCTGACCGTATATGAAAATTTCTGCCTGATTTACAAATGTTTCTGAAACGCTGCCTGCGTGTGTTTTGATCAACCATAAAGTGCATATCGCGTTCCCGACGCAGCTCATTTGCATTTAGTGATGCCCACAAAACTACATAAAAGGTAACGTGCAGAAAGAGCTGGGGGCATGAAACAGGCGATCAGGGTAAAGGCTGAAAAACAGAAGTGGAAGTTATTTTGACTCACTTCTAGGCCAATAAATATAGTTGTTAATTTTTAATATTGATGATAACAATTCTAATAAGAGCCCTAAATCTTCCATCAGCTGAGGCGTTTGTGTATGTCTTATGGCTCTGCACAGACACAGACAGGGTCTGTCCTCTGTTCATACACCGCCTTTTTTTTTTTTTTTAAACGTCATAAATGAATTAGTTTTATTCGTCTCAATTCATTGCTGTGTGTCGGCTCTCTTTCTTTACTTTTTGTATTCTTTTATTAATGCCAATAAAATAATGTGCCTGGGTTTCACTAAACGTTCTGGATGATGCTCTTGGTCTCTGAGCGACTGAACTAGCACGAGGATGTGTTCCACAGCTCTTTTGTACCGTAAGTCTCTCTGGATATGGGTGTCGGCTAAATGCTGTAAACGTCCTAAAAATAGTTTAAAAACCTGCAGTATGTTCCAGATATAAATGTGCAGTAATCCACAAAGGTTATATGATGAAGTCGAGGTTTACGCTGTCTTCTGCGGAAATGTACAGACACTCGGCAGTGTTTTTCAGCGTGAAGTTCTCGTGTAAGCGCACGTACAAGCAATTCACAAATATCAGTTCGTATTCAGCTCGATAAACGAGGCTCACTGTCTGCACTTCCACTTTGTTTGCTCTAGTACCCCATGTTTGTAGACTAAATGCATCCCAAACAAAACCACACCCACAGACTTACCTTTCCACCTGCAAGCTTATTCCAGAACTAGACCACTTTCTGGCTTAGCTGTGTGTGTGTGTGTGTGTGTGAGACATGATGAGTACGTCTCACCACACTTTCTGTTCTCAGTGTGACCACTTGGTGGATTTCCAGCTATTAAGAGCAGCAGGTTACACACACATTACAACATGGCGACTGTCCAAGGGACTCTCGCTGTGGGGCTTCACACGCTCTTATTATCTCATACACGCACACACACACGGCTTAAAGTCTGCTGTACGTCCGAGCTGAGGGAGATGGGAGATGAAAAACGTAAGGTGAGGTTAGAGATCCGAGCGATACAACGATAAAATATCCATATTGTGATTTAAATTAGACACTTTTCTGAAATATCGTTATCTCTTTTTTACATTTATTAAAAAAAAAAAAAAATAATTACAAAGTGACTGGAAGCAGCTTATTTGATGTTGAATGGTCTAGAATTGTACTCTTTCTGAGTGTAAAATGCTTCTTCTATTATTATTATTATTATTATTATTATTATTATTATTATTATTATTATTATTATTAATATTTCTTATAAAAGGTTTTTAAAGATGCAATACTTCTATGTTGTCAGTTTGTAAGCAGACCTGAATGTTGTGTATCATAGAAACGCCTTTGAGGATTCTGATATGATAATTACAGTATCTCAAACGGATGCTTTCCAAAACACACTATTCTGCAACGCTAAACTTGTTATTAGCATTTAAACAAAAATGAAGATGTTAGTCACACTCATAAAACCTTTAACACCACAGCGGAAAGTTTATCCAAACGGTTTCTGAGGGAGCGAACGCATAGTGCTTCGTCAGCAGATGCGTTCAAGTCTTATTTTCCGCAGTCCAGATTAACATGCTTCATTAGCTCGTCGGTTCAGCCGGGTTAATTGGGCCTCTGGGTGAGCAGGACACGAGACACTAAGGCTTCCGCTTTCCACGTGGTCTCGCTAACGCATTCCTGATTCATGGTCCGTTTATCAGCGTCTGTGGATCTGTATCCTGTAGCTTTTTAACAAAAAAGCTGACCTTTCCTTTATGCTGTAATCCCCTGACATTCTGTTCTCTCATCGACACCGTCTGCTTCTTCTTTCTTCATCTCTACAGTGGTCCATAAGTACAAAACAAACCCCCGCAAAAACGTCAAAGGGCAGGTCTTTATAGACCCCTCTAAAAGAGACCTTGGTTAGCAAGCTAGTTGATTCACTAGTTATAGCATGACAGTAATATTATAATCTGACTGAAGAATCAGTCAGGAATTTTATACATTCGCTAATATGTTATCTACTTGTTATTATAGATTAGTGCTAAAATAAGTCAGGCTGAACCATGGTGTGTCTATAGAAGATACTTATAGCTTGCTGTTCTGTCAGTGTTGACCTAGCATAAACGCACCTGAGTGATTATACTGGAGAGAGGCATCTGTTTGTTGTTTGCATTCACAATGTAATTACAACGTGGAGGCCTTTGAAAAGATACGTCGTGGCTATGAAAGCCGAGGTGTTGCTCAAACAGATGAACAAAAACATTTCAGCTAGATAAACGTGTCCACGACGGCCAACTCCTCAGTAAGAACGTGACCTAGACATCTAGTAGATTTTACGTGAGCTACGCAGGATTGTGAACGCGATATTAATTCGGCACGTTTGCTAACCCTGTTAGGTTAACGTAACTTTTCCACCACAACAGCACAGCGTTTTCGAAATCTTACTTTCTGGATTGTTTCTGCGTCCATGAGGCCTCATCATCACCAGATATCATCTCAGAATTATTTTAAAACCTCTTCATTCATCCGAGAGAGAGAGAGAGGAAATGATCCGACTAGTGCATCAGATTTATAAATAGATGGGGTTTATGGCGGGGGTGGTTGGGTTTTCCCCGCGCCCCCCCCCCAAAGGGGGGGTTTTTTTTTTTTTTTTTTTTATTTTTTTTTTTTTTTTTTTTTTTTTTTTTTTTTTTTGTGGTTGTTTTTTTTTTTTTTTTAAAAAATTTTTTTTTTTTTTTTTTTTTTTTTTTTTTTTTTTTTTTTTTTTTTTTTGTTTTTCAACACAAAGAAAAAAAAAAATTTATTCCTTTCTTGTGTTTTGGTGGTGTTTTTGTTTTGTGTTTTTTTTTTTTTTTTTTTTATTTTTTTTTTTTTTTGGCCGTACAGCTCGCTAAATAACAGGGATGAATTTTTAATTTTCGGTTTATTATAAATCAGAATACTAAATTAAACTCTCTTAATTTTTAGCGCTTACTTAATAGCTAAATGCTAAACTCGTGCATCTTGTCTCTGGAAATGATTCACTTTAACGCAACACACGCACGTGATTTGTAACCAAAAAAGCCCAAAAAAACATAGTCCAGAGCTGTCCATCCACTAATTTCCATAAGATAGCATGAATGCTTTGCTGGGAAATGTCCTCACGTCCTGAAATATATCAGGAGTGAGGACATAAGTGATTTCAGTTATCTACAAAGTTTGGTTTGAGTATGTTATGACCTGCCCCCACTTTGGTGATGTCGCTGTCAAATTTGTTTACATGTTATGGTTGATCTTGTCTCATCTCGGTCTCACGAAAATTTGGACAATTGAACAAGATTGGACAAAATTTGTCGGAGAAGAACAGGAAATAAACATGTTAATGTATGAAATTGTGGGGGAAAAATGGCAGAAATGAACATCCTTGTATACTTTGAACTCGGAATAACCCAAAGAATCTGAGGAAATTCTATACTGTGCTGCAGAGTTACTATTTACTATATGTCCAAATTTGCTCTGTAGGTGACGCTAGAGTGCTTGAGTGGCGTACACCAACATTGGTGTGTAGATAGCTGAGGCTGTCCTCTATCACTGGACCATCTTTCATAAAAAGGGTGTGAAGTGTTCTATAAACAGCCGTAGATGAATAATAATAATAATAATAATAATAATAAAAAACATACAATTATAACAGGTTACTTACACACCATTGGTGCTTAGATTTTGTATTTGTATTTAATTAGGGGGCCAGAGTATCCACATTAATAAAGTTGTGTTTTCTGAAAATAAATGACATTTTTGGATTGAAATAATTTTTTAAACAAATATGCCCTGATACATTTGGCGCATCTGGTTTATTATTTCCCTTAATGGAGTCATTTCCTGAGTGAAAGCCTTAAATTCCCAGAGAGACTGAACATTGATTATCCAGTAAAATGTAACAGACAGACCGAACCAACCACGGTGACGTTTCCCTTCATCCCGCTGCTCTGTTTCTGAGGTTAAACTACAACACCGTGATAACTGAATACGTTTTCTTCATGAGTGTAAGGTGATTTATGAATATGAATGAGAGGGAGGACACGCACCTGGTTCGGTTCTCTAGAACACCTTGTTATGAACCAGCTGCTATCCGTTCTTAAATGGAAAGCAGAAAATCAAGCAGAACGCTTCAGGGCTCGGAAACGCAAGCGGCACAATGGAACGACTTCACTGTGCGCTAATGAAAGCAGAGGGAATAGGATCAGTGATTAAATGATGCCGTGAGGGTCAGGTGAGGGTATGTTAAATTATCAATTGAGAGCATAACGCCATTTACACACCTGATTCCAAATTACACACCTGATTCCACGTGAAGAAACGTAGCGGCGTTAACGCTAATTACACATGTAGCATTTGCGAGCTCAGCGAACTGCCTGCTCTGTTTGTGTTGTGTAAGCTGCTCTCAGCACCAGCGGGACCCGTCTGGACTTCTGATCAGCTTTTCGTTTTCTTACTTCAAGTCGCGTATTCACTCACCGCCTGCTCGTGAGGATGGACAACAAACAACACGGCTTCCTGTCAGAGATGAGTGAAAGACACCGATGGAAAGAGAGAGATAGTCAGAGAAAGTGAGACAGAACGAGACATGGACAAACGGAGAGCCAGGCAAATGGAGTGAAACAGAAAGACAAGAAAAGAGGGACAGGCCAAGAGAAAGGGAGAGAGAGAGACAGTTGAAGAGAGACACAGGCAGTTGGGGAGAGAGAGACAGGCAGTTGGAGAGGGAGAGACAGGCAGTGGGAGAGGGAGAGAGACAGGCAGTGGGAGAGGGAGAGAGACAGGCAGTTGGGTAGAGAGAGAGAGAGAGACAGAAACAGGGTTTGTTTTTTTGCTGTAGAAGTGTACACAGTGGTGATTGATCACCAGAGACGCTCCGTAGCTTCTGTAAAATCCTCATGATCTTTAAATAGGTAAATATTTAAAAAGGGTAGAAGTTGGATTACAGGAGTAAGCGGTAGAAGATGGATGGATGGAGAAGTTGGATTACAAGATGAACCACACTTCCCATAATCCTTAACAAGCCAATAAACTACAAACCATGTCACATGACCAATCATATGCAGTTCTCATTGGTGGATTTGTACACCTCACTAAATCTGAGGATTTGTTCCTAGTACACAGGAATGGATACAGAACTGACGTGTGTGTAATATTTATTCTCTCTCTCACTGTGTGTGTGTGTGTGTGTGTGTGTGTGTGTGCGTGTGTATAGTGAAGAGCACATGTGACCCGGCAGAGTTTGCGTGTCAGAACGGACAGTGTGTGTCCAGCCGCTGGCTCTGCGATGGAGAACCCGAGTGTTCAGACGGATCAGACGAGGCCGAGTCCACCTGCAGTAAGCACACCACCTAGTGCACTTCACCACCTAGTGCACTCCATTTGGGGAGTTGTATATCATCAGTAGATGTGTGTTAACATATCAAATATTTGTTTATTTAGATTTTTAGTCTTTTATTTTTTGTGCATCAGAGAAAATGTTATAAAGCTGTGTGTTATTAGACCGTAGATGCTGCTGATGATGATGATGATTATTATTATTAACGGTGTGTAATGATGCAGTCAGAGGTTCAGTTATGACTCGAGTTCTTTAGTGGCACAAAAAAAAATGGGTCTCAGTTTCCATGGTGACGACGTGCTTCACCTCAGAGATACGACTCTCCATCTCAGTGTGTTTCCTCTCACCATGAGATGAGTTCAGCGCACACACACACACACACACACACACCTAACACACTACACAGTTCTCAGATACACACACACACACACACCCACACACCAGAGAATCAGTAATGGTGTGTAGTATACAGGAGATATAAAGGAAAAGAGCCGAAACAGTGGATGGTGCTGAAGGTGAGATTTATTTTAAAGGTCACCTGTTTAGCCAGAGGAATAAGTTATTTGTTTATTTATTAATGTATTTATTAGGAACTAAATCGCGCTGCAGCACTGCAGTGTCAGCACCTCCTCTCCTTCTCGCTCTCTTAATCACTCACTCGTACAAACTCGTCTCCTCCTCCAACACTCTCTCTCTCTCTCTCTCTCTCTCTCGGATTTGTGCTTACACTCTGTGCATGCTGTCCACTCACAGAAAAAATCTCATCTACTTATACATCTCAGTGTTTCACAGAGGGGTGTGTGTTTCAGACAGATGTGTATTAAAGGACAGTGTGTACGAGTTTGAGACAGATATTGTGTATCAAACATTAGAGTGTGTGTGTGTCATGTAATGAGGTTAAGGATGGATACAAGTGGAGTTAAGAGCTTTAATAGAAGAGAATATAATCGAAAGGGCAAGGCAAATCAAACATTGCAGACAGGCAGAGGTTAACCGACACACACAGACAAGAAAAAAAAAAAACACACCCAAGGCAAAACAAAAACAAAAAAAAAAAAAAAAGGGAGGGGTGGTCTGGGGTTTTTTGGAGTGCTTTTTTGGTTTCTTCCTTTGTTGGTGGTTGGTTTTTCTTCTCGGAGAAAGAGGTTAGTGGTTGGTATGAGTGTGGGTTTTTGTTTTGTAGTTTTGATGTGTTTTTTTTTTTTTTTTTTTGGTGTTTTTTGTGTTCTCCCCCCCCATCCTCAGCAGTGAAACAGACGTGTCCTCCAGATAAGTTTGACTGCAGAGGGACATGTGTGTCTCCGGGGTGGAGGTGTGACGGAGAGAGAGACTGTGAAAGTGGAGCGGATGAAGAAGACTGCGCCGCCGGTCAGATACTTTACTCCTTTATTTATATTCATTTATTTCTCCTCTAGTGATTTTATAACCAACACAAAACTGGAAATATTGAGTAAATAAAATGTTAATTAATTAATTTACTTTTGTTATAAAATATATTTAAAGGGAAATAATTAACAATCTGTAATATTAAAGATTTTTTATTTTTAAATTAAATTTTATTCAATATTTATTCTGTTTTTTAATCATCGTTTTAATTCACAAGATCATCACACAACAGGACGATGAGCAGAAATGAAAACGATTCCTTTATCAAATCTGTGAATTATATTCTAACTTCAGCGCACAGACCAGAGAAGAGACACGTCTGATGATAACATACCACTCTGATGCTGGGAAACGATTAATAGCAGCTAATTAATCAAAGATGGAGAGAAGCTCCACGACCTTGTCTCCTTAGCTGAAGGTCAGTGATAAACAGGGTTAATGTAGGAGGAGGTGTTCAGGGTTTTCCTGCCAAAATGGTGGCGTTGTCCTGGCCTACTTTTCAGAGAAAGAGTCAAACTCCTCCCTCTCTCACACGCTTTCCTCCTGTCATGCTGCTGTACATCTCTCTCTCTCTCTCTCTCATTAAAAAATAAATAAAAATGATGGTTATTTATTTAGAACACTTCATACACTAACATGTATCTCAAAGTGCCTTGAAGAAAAAAATACAGATAAACAGTAGCATAAAGAACGATGCAGGAAATAGAGAAAAATGTAATAGAAATTAAGTTTGAGAATAAACAGTTCTAAAAAGTAATGAAGATAAAATGTTAATAATGACTTGGGTAAAGCAAGGGGAAAACATTACAACATATTAAAATTAAATGTTAATAGTTAATGTAAAGTAAATATGTTCCGACATCTCTGTACTAATAACTTTCATGAAAATAAGTTGACTTCCATAAAAGGACGCCATGAAAGCCTTTAAAATAAAACAAAGTTAAGTTATGCAGATTGCTCTGGTACTGGTTAATGTAGCAAATACTCACTCGCTCATTAGGTCAGCTTTTTTGTGCTAGATTCTCTCTCTCTCTCTCTCTCTCTCTCTCTCTCTCTCTCTCTCTGCCTCTCTCTCTCTCTCTGTTTGGGTTAGCTTTCTCTATCTCTTTCTCATATCGTCATTTTGATTAAGACTTAAAAATTCAAGAATCGTAGTCACCTTCCAAAGCAGTGCTGAAAACACAGACAGGAAACGAACAAGGATAAACAAGAGCAAACTGGCAAGAGTCCAAACCAGGAAATACTCAGACCGAACTGGAACTACTACAGAACAGGTGAACACAATCAGTTAACAAACCAGTGAAATGGAGACAGGGCAAGAACAGAACTAAAGTCATAGACACAGTGCTATTTTCACAATGGAAACGCATGTACTGCTTTATTACAGAGAGATCTATTTAATTCATAATACAGCCTGACTAATGCAGCAGTGAATCATGGGTAAATGTAATGCAGTGCAGCGTTAGTGACCGATGATTTGAGACATTATGATGGTGTGATGATGACACACAGTGTCCTCCTGATAATCTGTTAAACATGAGCCAAGCTTGTAATTGCACGCCTCGTTATCACCATGATGACAACTCATAAAACGCAACACCCGGGTGCTAAAACTTTCACTTCTCTTTGGATCTTTCTTAAATGATAAATGATCTCTCTTCTACCCCCTCGATTTATCTCTCTCTCTCACACACACACACACCCCAGGTTTACATACGTATAGCGCTTGATCAGAAACTTAATCCACTGCAGCTCTGACTCCGTTCCATTGACGCAGCGTAATTAGAAACGTAAAAAAAAGTCAGTCTCTCTTTAGCATAGAGATAATAGAGTTGCACACCTGATGAATTATTCTTGAGTGAGTCCAGATTTGTATTAAACAGGGTGTGTAGTAGGTGGAGGCTGTGTGTATACCTGTGTGATGCCTTGTACACGTCGAAATTTTAGAAGAAAAAAAGTGTCCTGAATTTTTTTTTTTTAATGTTTCAAAAAATGTTCTGTTTATGTGCAGCACTTGCTATACAAGTCCCTGTGAACGAGCTGTTACTATAGAAATGGTAAAGTTTTTCGAACGAGCCCATTAATATAAACCTGCACTACTGCTGGAGCTGCTGTTATAGAGAATGAATCAACACCTGACCACCAATCAGAGTGCTGTGGTGTAAACAGGAACTAATACTGAAGAAACGGGTCAAGTGCAAAGTCAGTTGTGCTAAGCTGCTGTCAGAATATGTGTGTGTGTGTGTTAATGTGTGGATAAGAGCAGAACACTCTGTTCTGACACCTACGCACACACTTCCTCCTAGCTGTCATTTAAAGCCCCACTGCAGCACTATGAGAAGGTAATATGTTGAGACTGCAGGTCACGTTGCTCACCTTCCAGCCATAACACGCTTCATGGCTTCATCTCAGCTGTTCAGAACATCTCATCATCCTGCTGTGGATCTCGGAGACCTCACTCACCTCCATCCAGGATAACGACAACAAAATATAGCAAAACCAAAGAAGTGAAGCCAAAATGTCTGTGAGGCCCTCTAGTGGCTAGCCGTGGTGCAATCTTTAACCCCGCCCATTCCCATGGATGTAAACGGAGATGGATCAAGCTTGAGCTACATTTCCACAAATTATTTGTGAGTTAATCGATGAAGCACCAAGGTTGCTCATCTTGACGCCTAAGCTAACTCGTTAACTAGCTCCTTTGAAGATGAAATATTAGCATGTCTAGCTAATAGCTTACGGTTTCCGAGCAGAACATGAAAGAGCACGTCATCATTAACTTGGGTAAGTTACTGCAGGTGTCTGAGCTAGGTCATCAGAGCACCATGGAGAGGAGCGATCACAATAGCTAGCTGATAAATGGTAGAACAGTCGGTAATGACTCGAAGCTCCTGAAAGCGCTCTTGAACTCGTCTTGGACTTTTGTTTGAAGCTGTTATGTGAGAAGTTATTGTTTAATGCAGTGCTCACCAACCCTATTCCTGGAGATCCACCTTCCTGCAGGTGTCATCTCCTTCCAAATTCTAATGCGCCAGCTTTACTTGATCAAGAACTTCTTAAGGCAATGATTAGATGGTCAGGTAAGCACCATTTATGGTTGGAACTCAAGTCTTTGGAAGGTAGATCTCCAGTAACAGGGTTGGTGACCACTGGTTTAATAGATGCAGAAGCTGTGTGAAATATTGTGCCGTATTCTACTCCTTTACTCTGCGTGATCTTTGGATCTAGCCAAAGCTCCACGTGCTGCAGCGTGATCAATGAGGCATCTCGGCAGAGTCAGATTTCAGATTAGCGGCTTTGAGGATAATCGCTTCCTCCTACATGCCGTTATAAGCTCCCTCCTGACTAATCTCATCACGCAGCGTCCTTTTATTCTAATGAAGCTGTTCATCCACCGGAGCATTTCCACAACGTGTTTACGTTACGGCGGCGCGAGGAGAGGAGAAGAAGAAACGTGTCGGAAGATTTTCAGACACAACGTCTCCTTTTTTGAATCAGTGATGGTGAAGCAGCGGCACAAAAGCCGAGAGATCTCCAGGCACCGGTTCCAACTCGTGGTCATGTTTATGTTATGTGAGGAGATTTGTGTTTATCTCCGAGATCTCTGTAATGCTTTCATAGATTCTGTTGAATGGATCTGAGTGGAACAGCTGTCAGAGTCTGACAGCAAAATCTGATCTGTCCGCCGTACACATCCCTGTTACTATAGAAACGATAATTTATTCGAATGAGCACATTAATAGAAACCTGTTGCTCACGTTACAGCTGGAGCTACCGTCCGAGTCGTGATGTTGCACAGAACCTTCTGACAAACAACGTTTTTTTATTAACGTTAACATTTGTTGCAGTATAATTCACGTTGGTTTCTTAAACTGTAACGGAGACGATATCCAAGTTTTTTGGGTTTTTTTTAGACTTAACTAGTACATTCTACAGAGTAAATTGTTGCGTTGTGCTCTGTCTTAAAAGCTAATTTGTGACATTTTAAACCTGTTCCTCATAGACGCTCGCTCGTGTGCTACCGGAGAGTTCCAGTGCCGTAACCTGAAGTGCATGTCTCCAGCGTACGTGTGTGACGGCGATGACGATTGCGGTGACGGCACTGATGAGGAGCAGTGTTCACCACCATCGTGTGGCCCGCTCCAGTTCCGCTGTAACAGCTCTGAGTGCGTCCCGCAGCCCTGGACCTGCGACAGAGACCCAGACTGCTTTGATGGATCAGATGAATGGGTGGGGCTGTGCGGCGACGGAGCCGCGCGAACGCTACCGCCAACGAGTCTCAAGCTCGAGTGTGGTGCTGGAATGTTCCGCTGTGGGAGCGGAGAGTGCATCAAGCTAGCATGGAGGTGCGATAAAGATCCGGACTGCATGGACAGATCGGATGAGTCCGACTGCCGTAAGTCACAGAGTCTGATAATCTGTTCCTTTACGCCGTCGAGAAATTATAAAGAATTCATGATTCTGATCAATCCTGCCTCCTGCGCTAGGATTGGCTAATCCACCAATATGACCGTTGTTTTTCTTCTTCTACTCTTTTTAACCATTCTTAATTTGTGCTTAAGGTTCACGCCAACCAGCACGAACACTGATGTAGGTTTTATTCATTCCTCTTGCAGCCGTTGTGTAACTTCACAGAGGTGACTAAGCACAGGAGTGGGTTGAGTTGATTGATGTGTTGTAAAGTGTGCTCTTGTATAACCTGTAGGAATTTCCTGCTGTGTGCTTTTATCAGGTGCTCAGGGACACGGCAGAGCGCTCCGTGTCTCGGCTCAGTCGAGTGGCTTCAGAGACGTCTGTAGGGAAACGTACATGTGATGGAATGGACGTTTCATTCAGCTGTCGGTTTGTTTATAAACGTTATAACCGAGTAGCGGAGAACAGGACTGAGGGCTCCAGAAGCAGCTGTAGATAAGGTCACATCAGCCTGCAGGGGAGGTTTATTTTCACCCAACACTCTTGCACCATGTGGGTTTCAGATGAAGTGCTGAGAGAGACTGGGAAAAGAGCGGGGATTAGTCACCGTACACACACACTGTAGTGTGAAATTTCCCTATCGTTTATTTTCACTGGCAAAGTGAACCTGATGATGTGGTTTATATTTCTACATTTAAGAAACTGACTGTATCTGCTGTAAGGATTAATCTGCAGCATTGGGTGTTTGCTAAAGTGTATGTAGGAATTAATAGGAAAGGAGAAATGTAGTTAAAAAAAAAAAAGATACAGCAGCTAGGTTGGTATGGGTATTGATCTTGGTAAAGCCCTGGTCTTGACCAAAAGCCTTGGCCTTGGAATGGTTTTTGGTCTTTATATTGGTAGGCATGTATTGGAGGTTTTGGTTTTGTTTGATATGGGTTATGGTCTTGGTTGGTATGGCTTTTTAGGTCTTTGCATTAGTTGGTATATGTCTTGTTTTTGGTCTGAGTTAGTCTGGGTCTTGTATTAGGTCTTGGTTGGAACAGTATGGGTTTTAATCTTGTCTTGGTAGTGATGGCTTTGGTCTTGTCTTGTTCATTAAAATTCTTGGTCTTCGGTAGATATGGGTTTTGGTCTTAAATGGGTCTTGACTACAATAATATGAGCATTACCTAACGTGAGTAAATATTTATTTATTTTCACATGATTGATTGGGTTTGATTGTGAACGCTGTAGACAGATAAACAGCGATCTACAGGAGAAAGCAACAGAGGAAGAAAATTAAATGTGCGTATAGCCCAAGCGTGTCAAATGTCCTGTCGATAATGAACTCTTAGAAAATGAAAAAATGTGGTATTAAGTCATTAATGTAATTTCTCTCCTTAGAGTAGGGGTGTGTGTGTGTGTGTGTGTGTGTGTGTGTAAACAAGTGCTACTTGTTAATTCATTTATTTAATGAAGCGTATTTGCCTGCTGCTTGTTACGATAAAAAGCCCCTTAAATGCACAGCTAATTTCCTTCTCTTTGATGTTTTCGCTGATTATCAGTGTGAGATTATGGTGCGCTCCAGGGATAAAATGCGTGCGTGTGTGTATCCTGCTCTAAGCTGTGTGTGTGTATGTGTGTGTGTGTGTGTGTGTGTGTGTGTGTCTACAGCTCTCCTGACGTGCCGGCCTGATGAGTTCCAGTGTGGAGACGGCTCCTGCATCCACGGCATCAAGCAGTGCAATAAAGCCTTCGACTGTCTCGACCGGAGTGATGAGGCTGGCTGTGTTAATGGTGTGTGTGTGTGTGTGTGTGTGTGTGTGGTAATGGCTATAATCATTTGTGTTTTAATAATTTTTTGTCTTTTTGTCTTCTTCTCTGCAGCCACAAAGTGTGAAGGACCTTTGAAGTTCCTCTGTAGAAACGGAGAGTGTATAGACGGAGCAAAGGTGTGTGATGATGTGAAGGACTGCAAGGACCGATCGGACGAGCCCAAGAGGGAATGCGGTGAGGAGTTTTAGGGGGGGGGGAGTTAGGAGCCTGCAGCCAGCTAATGCAGAAGTATAGATCTATTGCTGTGTAGAGTGTTTCTGCGCATAAAAACCATCAAACTACAGCCAATCAATAACACAAAACCATCAAGGTACAGAAGCCACGCCTCCTTTTACTGGCACTGAAGGGCACATGGGCCACGCCTCCTTAGGTAGGACTGACCCAGAGGCCACACCTTCTTATATACCACTGGCACAGAGACCATGCTTCCTTCGGTAGAACTGAATTGCAGAGAGGCCACGCCTTCTTCATAAAATGGAAGTTGGAGGAAACGAGATGTCAAATGAGATGGTTTAATGCATCTGAACCTTAATTCACTATTAATGATAATAATAATGTAATATTGATAACGTACACCATTTAATTATTTGAATCAGACATCTCCGTAAAGTTGAGGATGAGTCGAAAGGTTTCTCCTGATAAACACAGGGAGACTGAGTTAAGCACTGACATTTCCTGCTCTTATTTTAAAGCACATTTCTATATACTGCTTACTCCTGGACAATCTCTCTCTCTCTCTCTCTTTCTCATTCATTTACAATGTGGGACATATGGCAGCCTCGAAGCCTCCCGGCCCTGATCCTTCATTTCCCTGTTTAATGTCCGGATGCCAACTCCTCATAATGAACACCTGGCTCGCGCCTCACGCCCGAGTCATAGAGAGAGAGAGAGATTGAAGAACTGCATAGAGAAAAGGGAAGGAAAAATCATCAGGCTCTCCTTTGCCTCATTAAACTGGGATTCATACAGAGCTTCCCACAAGCCTGAAGCTCTAGAAGCATCAAAACACGCATCAGTACAGTGTGTGTTTCTCTCAACATCTGAGACGATCTTGATTCATCATCAACCAATCAGTGTGCTGTATGAAAGACGCCTTAAAAATGTGATGTACTTTTATACTACATCTAGGTTTTTTTTAATCCGCAGGTTTAAACGAATGCACAATGAACAACGGAGGCTGTTCTCATATCTGTGTGGATCGACCCATTGGCTACGAGTGTCAGTGTCCCGCCGGATACAAACTCCTGGATAAAAGAACATGTGGAGGTGAAATTTATCAATAAAACACTTAGTAATGACGTAAAACATATTTTCATCCCTTTCATTTTTGTCCAAACTAATTCTAATGTTTGTACGTGACGGTTTTATATAAGCAGCAGGGATTAGAAACAGAAGGGGTGTGTGTGTGTTTCTCCTCACAGACATCGATGAGTGTGAGAACCCGGACGCCTGCAGTCAGATCTGCATCAACCTCAAAGGAGACTTCAAGTGCGAGTGTCATTCGGGCTACGAGACGGACCCCGTGAGCAGAACCTGCAAAGCTGAGGGTGAGAATCAGTCATTTCAGACTGCGGAAGACTCGCGTCGCAGGCTTTCAGGATGAGATACAGCAGCTGTAAAAGATGCTGAGTTAGTCATCGCATCAGCGTACCTCGAACTGCCTGAGCCTGCAGTCTGGACACCCACACTAATCAGACCAATCCAATCAACCAGAGATCAAAATTAAATCAGTCAGCATAGATGCGATAAGTTCTGAGTATTCTGTGTGTGTGTGTGTGTGTGTGTGTGTGTGTGTGTGTGTGCGTTCATCATTTACCCATAACCACACGTCTCAGTATTTTCATTCCTCTTACAACACTGCAAATTTTCCACCGTTTACAATTTTCTATTCATTAATAAACTATCAGTTTATAGGTACAGGATAGTTCTCGCTTATATTTCTGCAGCTGTAAACAGTCCTTCCCTCATCAGCCTCTTTATTCATTCATTCATTCATTTATTTATTTATTGAATGATTTATTTATTTAGTTGAAAGAAGAAAAAAACGGCTTGTCATGTTGGCGAGAAACCTCAAAGAAGTGTACTCTGTTCAGAAGAAGTCGGAAAACTTGAAGGTTTCAGGTTTACCTCTGTCACTGGAGACTCCTTCCATAAAATCAAATAAAACTTCACCGTAGAATCGATAACGTATCGGAACGAGCACGTTAATCCACAATTAAACAGAGCTGGAAATGTTATATGAAATCGTGACCAATCAGTATCCAGAATGTAATGGCATAGATACGACGAACTGGACATCATTTTGTTGTGTGCTGTGCAGGAAAAAGTCCCTACCTGATGTTCACTAACCGCCATGAGATTCGGCGCATCGACCTGGTGAAGCGGGACTACACGCAGGTCGTTCCTACTCAGAAAAACGCTGTGGCCATCGACGTGGACGTCGCTGCCAACCGCATGTTCTGGAGCGACGGCTTCCAGCGCAAGATCTACAGGTGACCCGACCCCCAACTCTCAAACGCTCACGTCCCTGTATTTAATCCCCGAAGGAATAAAGGTGTACGCCGCTTATATTAATTATAATAACCTTCTCTAGAAGCATTGCTCAGAAATGCAGCTTGTGTAGCAGTGATCAGAATGGTTTGAGTTCAAATCCCAAGACTGCAAGAGGCCACAAGAGCTCAGATTTTTATACTATATATTTTATATTTCGTATCATCGGTGGATTACAAGCTGCATGTTTTGTAATACAAGCTTAGTGCAAAATTACAATGTGACTTGTTTGTCAGGAAGGATTTATCTGCTTCAGTAAGGAATTTTAAAACCCTAGACAGTTAATTTGTTCTCCTGCGTGATTCCATAATAATTTCAGTACTTATAAATGTGGAATGAAGCCTTTATGAGAATAGAATAAACTGCTGCTGAAATGTATTATAGAACAGGAAGTCATTTTAACGAACGATTAACTTGAATATACCCTTACCCCCAACCGTCCTCAGCGCCTACATCCATGAGGCGAGTGACCCGGCCCATCACACGACCCTGATCGACTCTGAGCTGCTCTCCCCAGAGGGTCTGGCTTTAGACTGGGTCCAGCATAACCTCTACTGGACTGACTCTGGTCATGGCACCATCTCGGTGGCTTCGTCTGACGGCAGCAGGAGGCGCGTCCTGATCCACACTGACCTGACTGAACCAAGGGCCATCGCCGTAGCTCCGGAGCAAGGGTGAGAGGAAAAGTGCTTTAACAGCTTTCACGTGTAGGATTATCACTAATTATTATTAATAATAACTCCACAAAATAAAATACCAGTAGTAAAAACAAGCATACAATTGTTTTTCGTTAAAATGTTCTCTAATTTTAAAAAAAAAAAAAAAAGACAGTTTCACAACAAGCACATGATGTACTCTCTGATGTTTGTTTTTGTTTTCTTCTCAGATTCATGTTCTGGTCCGATTGGGGATCGAGGCCCAAGATAGAGAAGGCGGGGATGAACGGAGTGGACCGACAGGTCTTGGTGTCCGAGGGCATCGAGTGGCCCAACGGCATCACGCTGGGTATGAGCTACACACACGATAAGCTGTTATCTCCTACAGCGCCTGTGTGAGGTTCATCTGGTCCCGTTAGTGTTGCTGTAGTCGTTTTGGCTACAGTTTTGACCAAGTCTGATCTAGTGTCTGATGTAGTATCTGATCACTTCTATATATTCTATATATACAGTGGCAAGAAAAAGTATGTGAACCCTTTGGAATTTCATGGTTTTCTGCATAAATTTGTTATAAAATGTGATCTGATCTTCATCTAAGTCAGGGGTATTGACAAATATAATGTGCCTAAAATAATAACACAAATAATATTCTGATCTTTCATGTCTTTATTGAGAACAACCAAAAAAAACTCATACTGCTTGTGGAAAAAGTATGTGAACCCTTGATTTAATGACCTCAAAAAGCTAACTGGAAACAGGTTAAGAAAATGAGTTTGGAGGTGTGGACTACAGCTACTTTGACTGATAAAAACCCCTCAAATTTTTGGAGTTTTCCCTGCATAGGAAGCACACACTTATGTGAGCCATACCTCGCCAAAAAGAGCTTTCAGAGGATCTACAATCAAGAATAGTTGATTTACATAAAGCTGGCAAGGGCTACAGTGATTTCAAAGACTTTAGAAATTCACCAGTCTACAGTTAGGCAAACATTCTACAAATGGAGACACTTTGGGACTGTTGCTACTCTACCAAGAATTGGGCGCCTAGTCAAAATGACACCAAGAGCACAACGAAGACTCATCAATGAGGTAAAGAAACAACCACGCATGACAGCCAAAGATTTGAAGACATTGGAACTGGCTAACATCTCTGTTCATGAGTCTACAATACACAAAACATTGAACAAGCAGTGTATCTACGGCAGGACACCATGAAGGAAGCCACTGCTTACTAAAAAGAACATTGTTGTACGCCTGAAGTTTGCAAAAGAGCACATTGACACTCCACAGCGGGATTGGCAAAATGTTTTGTGGACTGATGAAACGAAGATTGAATTATTTGGAAAAACCACACAGCACTACATCTGGCGTAAAAAGTGCACAACATATCATCATGAAAACATCATCTCAACCATAAAGTATGGTGGAGGAAACATGATTTGGGCCTGCTTTGCTGCATCAGGGCCTGGCCAGCTTGCAATCATTGAGGGGAAGATGAATTCCCAAGTATATCAGACAATTCTTCAGGATAATATGAGAATGTCTGTACGTCTGCTGAAACTGTGTAGAAGTTGGGTGATGCAACAGGACAAAGACCCAAAACACCGGAGCAAGTCCACAACAGAATGGCTTCAGAAAAACAAAATCCGCCTTTTGGAGTGGCCAAGTCAGAGTCCAGACCTCAACCCAATAGAGATGCTATGGAATGACTTGAAGAGAGCCGTACACATGAGACGCTAAAATTCCTCCTGAACGATATGCATGTCTGATCCACAGCTACAGGAAGCGCCTGGCTAAGGTTATTTCTGTCAAGGGTGGGGGGGTCAACCAGTTATTAATTCTAAGGGTTCACAGGAGTCTTCCCCATGATTGTGTAGCCTACAGAACTAGCCTGAGAGACCATTTAAAGGCCGTTGCAGGTGTTTCAGTTAATTAGCTGATTCGAGTGTGGCACCAGGTGTCTTCAATATTGAACCTTTTCAAAATATTCAAATTTTCTGAGATACTGATTTTGGGGTTTTCATTAGTTGTCAGTTAAAATCATCAACATTAAAAGGAATGAACACTTGAAATATATCAGTCTGTGTGTAATGAATGTATACATTATACTAGTTTCACTTTTTTAATGGAATTACTGAAATAAATCAACTTTTTGATGATATTCTAATTATATGACCAGCACCTATATGTGTGTGTGTGTATATATATATATATATATATATATATATGTATATATATATATTAATTTTATATTTATTAGAATTTAATATTGTGCTAGAACCTGCTGGAGGATAACAGGAAAATTATACTTTGAAGTGAAATATAGTTAAAATAATTGTGTGTGTGTGTAGATGTGGTGGGGAAGCGATTGTACTGGGTGGACTCAAAGCTACGTTTGATCTCCAGTGTGGACTTTAACGGAGCTCAGCGCAGAGTGATCCTGTCCTCCAGCGAGAGACTCAGTCATCCCTACACCCTCGCCGTCTTCGAGGTAACCGTGTGTGCGTGTCTTGATTTATGTTCCCGGGACGAATGGCACCGATCGAAGCCCAGCGTAAGTCAAAACCAGCAATGAGGAGAAAACCTGATGAGGAGAGATGGAGAGAAACATTGCATCTGTGGGTCCAGGCACTTGAAGTTTTACAACGGAATTTAAGTGTAAAAGGATTTTAAAGATCCGACAGCTCCGAGAGTCTCTGCACAAAATTACAGCCATTCGTCCGAGTCTGTTTGTTGACACATCAGGCGTTCTTTCACATTGTTTAAAGGAACTGGTCTACGTTTTCCCCCTGGATGAATTCTCCTGTAGATTTATTCATTAAAGTGATTGAGGCGATGATGAGCACTGTACGAGAATCTCAAAACTCCGTTCTGAACTCTACAACAGACTGTAATATATACATTATATATATATATATATATTATGTATGTATGTATGTATATGTATATATATGTATATTATATATAATATTAAAAATATTAATACGTTCTACTTACATCTTCAAATGACATGATGCAGGAAAACAGGCTTGCACAACCACAAACCTTCTTCAGAGTGAGCGTGGCTCCTGCTGCTGCTCGTTACTTCACCTCGTCTCCATTTACTTTCTCAGACCTTGTCTCTGATCTCTTGTTCAGGATCGTGTGTACTGGACGGACCGTGAGAAGGGGGCCGTGTACAGTGCGAACAGGCTCACTGGGCAGGATGTGACCAGCCTCGCTGAACGGCTCAAAGATCCGCACGATATAGTGGTGTTCCACCAGCTGAGTCAGCCCCAAGGTTCGGTGGAGTCTTTTTATCCATGCGTTTATTATTGTTTACACAGCATGCCTTTCAAATATCTCCTTTATTCTGCGCTGGCTCCGTGTTCTCACAGCATTCTCCCATTACTTAATTACTTAAAGTAATTACCCATTATTGAATTACTTAATTATCAATAATGTAATTACCAGGCTTAATTACAATTACTTAAATCAATTACTTAATTACCAATTACTTGATAGCTAATTACTTTAATTACCAATTACTTTTATCCCCCAATTTAATAATTCACTACAGGTAACGCTGGACTTTCGGTTCACTATTTTCATAATTTTATCTAAAGTTAATTCTGAAAATGTTCAAATCTGGTGTTGGCACTGCTTTAGTGCTCTCTCTCTCTCTCTCTCTCTCTATATATATATATATATATATCTTCGATTTTATAATTTTTTTTACATCACGCCCAATACTGCAACTGTTAAAAAGTAAGTGTCCTAAACCTCACTGTAAGTTCTATTTCCGAAAGTCGGTGTGTTTCAGCGCAGCTGGCGATATATGCCCAGTCTAACAGGCTTGGGTAAGAGAGATGTATTATTCAACTCCGAGACGCTGCTGTATTTTTATAGAGGATATAATGAAGCAGGTCAGGAGTTCAAACCCTACGATTTAATTGGTGGCGTGACCCGGATCACCTTCTACAGATCTCTGTAAGCTCCTGCTGCTGCTGCACAGGAAAGAAACAGGAAAGTCAGACGAAGGTGAGTGGAACTCGGCAGAAGCCGGAAGACTCACTTTCTCAAAGGTCAAATAACGGCACAGAGTCGTCCCTGAAGTCCTGAAGGTGTTCAGAGGCAGCTCGGCAGGTGGCAACAATCTGTCCATGCAGGCCGAACCCTCTCAGCTGAACCTTGCTGATCCGGTAATATTATTTAAATTATTCTTCACTTTGATCTTCCAGCAGCTTGATTTGCATCTCAGCTTGAACACCCGATAACGCTGGAAGAGTTTACGTGCTAATTATAGCGCCGCGCTGCTCTGCTCTTCTTCAACATGACAGCACTCTGAATAAAGCTACGAAGGTTATGGTGTTTATGCTGTTGGGGTGAAAGTCTGGAGAATCAGAAGTGAATATGAACAGCTGATAACGCAGATAGTGTTGGGTTAAATTTCGCGTGACCTTAGCAAAAACTTAACTAGACTTAAAAACGGAATTGACGAGAAATATTAATAAACGAATAGAAAATAAAACTCGTATAAATGTGGACCTGAGAAACACACACACGTCAATTTTCATCAAACACAAGAGGGTTAAATGTGTAAATCCATGCATGTAAGGTGCATTTGCAAACATTAGTGTTTAGTTAACTGTGTGTGTGTGTGTGTGTAGCCGCAGATAGCTGTAACCTGGCCGGTGTGAGTAATGGTGGCTGTGCCTTCCTGTGCCTGCGCGCTCCTCAGATCAGCGATCACTCGCCCAAATACACATGCGCCTGTCCCGACGGCGAGGAGCTGAGCCCGGACACACGAGTGTGTGTCCCCGGTGAGTCCTCACACACCCTCTAAGTAGCCTACAGCGCCACACTGTGGCCACCATCTGAATTCTGATTGGTCAGAAAGTGTTGATTAATTGTCTACAGAGTAGCACAGGTTTAGTACGCACGTTGTAGTACCTTATCGTTTCTATAGTAACAGGGACTTTATTATTTTTCTTTGTTTCTGATGTTGCGCTCCTGTTTAATGGCTGTTGTGTGTTAAATGTGAGGAATCCTTTTAATAATAATTGTAACGTTTTCTCCTTTCAGTTCAAAACATCACAGTCGCTCCAACGTTCCCCAGCTTTCCTCCAAACAACACCGTGGAGTCAGAGTTCGTGATGAAGGCAGGGGTGGACATGGTGACCTCAGAAGTCTTGTTGAGTTCAGAGGTCGTGACCTTTCAGGAGAAGATGGTTCCATCAGAGCCCATGCTGAACATCACAGCGGCGTCCAGTCCGATCCCAACTGTGCTGCTGAGCACGTCTACAGGAGAGACCAACAACCTGTCCCATCACTGTGAGTGTGTGTGTTTAAACCTTTTCACAGCAGGGTCGTCATGGTAACCTGACACGTTTTAAAAGCTAGTATATAAAACTATGTGAGAATGAAACATGATAAACACTACAAGCTCACTTTCCTCTCACTACATTTTATTACATTCAGTCTGATAATCTCTCTCTCTCTCTCCTTATCCTCTCTCAACTTCTCTCTCTCTCTCCCTCCTTATCCTCTCTCAACTTCTCTCTCTCTCTCTCTCTCTTCTCCCTCCTTATCCTCTCTCAACTTCTCTCTCTCTCTCCCTCCTTATCCTCTCTCAACTTCTCTCTCTCTCTCCCTCCTTATCCTCTCTCAACTCTCTCTCTCTCCCTCCTTATCCTCTCATCTTTTTCTCTCTCTCCCTCCTTATCCTCTCTCTCAACTTCTCTCTTCTCTCTCTCCTTATCCTCTCTCTCAACTTCTCTCTCTCTCTCCTTATCCTCTCTCAACTTCTCTCTCTCCTTATCCTCTCTCAACTTCTCTCTCTCTCTCTCCCTCCTTATCCTCTCTCACCTTCTCTCTCTCTCTCCTCCTTATCCCCTCTCAACTTCTCTCTCTCTCTCTCTCCCTCCTTATCCTCTCTCAACTTCTCTCTCTCTCTCCTTATCCTCTCTCAACTTCTCTCTCTCTCTCTCCTTATCCTCTCTCAACTTCTCTCTCTCTCTCTCTCCCTATCCTCTCTCTCTCTCTCTCTCTCTCTCTCCTTATCCTCTCTCAACTTCTCTCTCTCTCTCTCTCTCTCCTCCTTATCCTCTCTCAACTTCTCTCTCTCTCTCCCTCCTTATGCTCTCTCAACTCTCTCTCTCTCCTTATCCTCTCTCAACTTCTCTCTCTCTCCTTATCCTCTCTCAACTTCTCTCTCTCTCCTTATCCTCTCTCAACTTCTCTCTCTCTCTCTCTCCTTCTCCTCTCTCTCCTTCTCTCTCTCTCTCCTTATCCTCTCTCAACTTCTCTCTCTCTCTCCTTATCCTCTCTCAACTTCTCTCTCTCTCTCATTATCCTCTCTCAACTTCTCTCTCTCTCTCTCAACTTCTCTCTCTCTCCACTTCTCTCTCGCTCTCCTTATCCCCTTCTCTCTCTCTTTCTCTCCTTATCCTCTTCCGCCTTTGTCTCTCCTCCTCTCTGTAAATCTCTCTTTGTCTCTCTCTCTCCATCTCTCTGTGTATCTTTTTTCCATCTGTCTTTCTTTTCGTCTGACTGGCTTTCTACCCATCCTCCTCTCTCTGTCTTTCTGCATCTTTGTCTCTTCATCTCTCTCTCTCTCTCTCTCTCTCTCTCTCTCTCTCTCTCTCTCTATCTCCTCCAGCTGGAAACGAGGTGTTTCTCCTTGGACACAGTGTGCCCGTGGCTGTGCTCGGAGTTGGAATTCCCATTGGTACGTTTTTCTCCCCCCCAGGTGCTGCTGACCAGATTATTTTTAGTGCACTGAATGTGGTGTGTGTGTGTGTGGTGTGACACCTGTGTTTTTCTTTATTGACTGTAAGTTCCCTCCACTCTCTCGCAGCACAGTTACAGATCAATGATCATCTCTCTCTCTCACACTCTCTCTCTCTGTGGTTTAAAGATATTAATAAAGATTTTGGAATGATACGATTCAGAAGAAGATTCTCATAAAGTCTTGGTCCTCAGTAAGATCGAAATTGTCTCATATGTATTCAGTACATTATTAAAATGATATAATAAAGTAAATCTTTTTTTTTAACTCAGACAGAACCTTTCAGTGTCTCATACTGTACTCCTTCTGAGTGTTTAACTCGCGCAGTGCTTCAGTTTAACTTCAGTTAATGCACTGGTATTACTAGAATTTCCTACATTTTATGTATAACTATGACCTTAAACATCACCAGATTTTCACACAATTCCTAAAAGTAGATAAAGAGAACCTGATTAAACAAATCCCATTGATAGAAAACGCATGACTCTAATTTCACCTTCATTAACTGCTAATCCTAGAGGTGCATATACTTTTGCCACTCACAGAGATGTAATCTTGGATAATTTCCCTCAATAAATAAATGACCAAGTATAATATTTTTGTTTAATTGGGTTCTATTTATCTACTTTTAGGACTTGTGTGAAAATCTGGTGATGTTTTGGAACATATTGATGCAGTGTATAAAATTCTAAAGGGTTCACAAACTTTCAAGCACCACTGTGGCTATATGCACTTCCTGCCTTCATGTGCACTTTCTCTTGTCTGTGCAGTGGCGTTCGTGCTGCTTCTCTCTGCTTCCTGTCTGATTTATCGTAACTGGAGACTCAGGAGCACCAAGAGCATGAACTTTGATAACCCTGTGTACCGGAAGAGCACCGGTGAAACCGAGGAAGACGAGATCCACATCGGGAGGAGCGAGGGGCTCGCCACGCACCACCCCCCATACCCAGTGCCTGTGGTTGGCACGGCGACGTGTCCGCCGTTCATCGCCCTTCCTCTGGGTGGCGCCGTCACTGATCCGGTCCCACACTGGTACACGGAGCCACCCACCATCACCAGCACCAAGTGAAAGGCGGCAAGGACTCTGTGTGAGAGTCAGGGTTTCCACGGGAACGATGTTTAAAGTGCGTGACAAGACACTGAGCTGAAGCCGAGTGTCGAAGGTTTGTACACCCCCTAGATCATACGTAGCAGGGGTGTGTACATCTTGAACGATTCGATGTGTGAATGATCAATTTTAAAGGAAGCAGTAATGTAAAGATGCGATTAGACGCAGTGCTGTAGAGACGCAGAAGCCCCGCCTCCTTTACTCAGGAACGAGAGAGGGGGAGAGAGACAGAGTGCTAAAGCAAATAAATAAATAATAAATTAGCTGAACACAGAGGTGGCTCGCCGTCACTGATACACAAAAAATATCAGTGTTTCATGTTTAGGACTTTAACATTGTGTTATTTTCAGTTTTGAGAATATTTACGCAACATACCGCTATTGTGCATCCAATATTCCCAAAACAAAAAAGTGCATGTTGCGCAGACAGCGAGAACAGAGAGTCCCAGACACTTCCAAAATCTTTTATATAATCGTGCTTTAGTTTCTCTGTGATTTCAAATGTAACTACATATAAAAACATCAATTCAGTCGCCGTCTGTCGTGTACGTGTTCCTCACTGAGACAGAACAGCCGCGTGTTCTTGTTTACGGAGACGGTGAGTCGATAGTTATACGTCCGTACAGGATTTTGCAGAGTGTGGTGTTTTTCTTTTTGTTGTTTTTTTTTTTTCTTCTTTGTGGTCGTTGCGGCCAAAATCGCTTGATTTTGCTGTGTCTTTTTAAAAACGTTGCTTTTTTTGCAGAAAAATCGCAATCGCACGAAATAGTTCTGCATGCTCTTTCGCAGAGATGCATGTTGGTAATTGAGAGTTTTAGCTGTGCTCGTGTTCGACGCACGTGAATCGAAGAGGGCGTCGGCTGAATGCGCGTCGCGATGACGTCACATGACACTGCAGATTTCAGACATCTGTTGTGTTTTTATCATCGCAAAACATTGTCAAGGGGAAAAAAGACACAGTTTTATGATAAACATGAAAGTCTTGATGGAAATGTGTCAAGTGTTTTATTAGAATAATAAAAATCCTATGCAACAACAGGCTGCTGCAGGAAGTAATGTCATTAAAGTTGTTTTGTTTTTTAAAATCACAAAACGTCTGGTTAAAGGAAAGTTCGCAAAAATTGCCAAGCACGTTTTCGTTTTATAGCATTATGCGTGTAAACACGTTTTGCACTTTTTTAATTTAATTAATTTAGTTTTGAGTCTTAGTGAGACTCAGCAACAACAATAAGGCAGTTATTTCTGACCTCGGCAACCATCGATGCTCAAACTGTTTGAATTTTGACAACACTGCAACACGGAGAGCCACGCCCTTTGCCTCTGATACTCACTAAGGCTTGTTCAGCTTTACTGGATGGAACAGTCCATTATGGTAATCAAATGGGCGGGTGTATTTGTAGAACCCTCACCCTAAAGACAATTAGTTCAGCCTGAGGTCGCATTCTGGACATGCGAATTGATTAATGTTGAAGCGAATTCTCTCTCTCTCTCGCTCTGTTATTCTCTCGCTCATGTCTGTCAATCTCCTTTCTTCCAGACTGCAGTAAAGGAAGGAAAATCAGCGCTGCATCAACTGCTACGTTAGCATTGTAATAAAATTACCATAAGAAGTTGTTTATTAGTCAGTGGAACACTCCGTGTGTTGTGTTGGTGAACCCTGTTTACAGGAAACAGGAAGTGCACAGAAGGTTATTTACCTCATGTGTGGACTGGAGTGTGCAGTATTGTCTCAGGGAGTAACTCAATCTGAACTTAGAATTTTGGGAATAAAACAATAACTTTTTTTTTCTCTCTCCATCAAATATTCACAACATGGATGTGTGTGTGTGTGTGTGTGTGTGAGAGAGAGAGAGAGAGTGAGCCTGTTTGTGTGAAAGCTGAACTTACTGTAAAAGTTTTCATACAAATAATTTTTATACAATTGTGTAAAAAACAATAAATGTACATAAGATTTTAGATGATGTCGTTGGCCGTTTAATTTATTTGTATAAAAACGACGAGGACTTTCTTAATTATAAATTATGTTCCAAAGGTTTTGTCTTCTTATTCATGTTTGTTGTTTTGTGTCCCGCCCCACCCCCCTTTCTCACTGACGTGTTTATTTACTTATTTTGTGCAGCAGCTTTATTTTAATGTATGTTCTTATTTTAGTGCCTTACTCCAGTACATTTCTCCTTTTTATTTAATTTGAATCTCCGTGTGTTTCCTATTTAAGCTTCTCTTTAATCTCTCTCTCTGTGGATTGTTATAAAAAACATTCAGAGCCGCGTGTCTTATTTTCTTCCGCTCTAACGTCTCACTGAAATCTCTACTGACTAAAATTAATAAGATGTGATGGTGTTTTGGATTTAATGATGTCACACCGTGTGCACCGAAGCCATACATTAATGATGTCGTGCCTCCATTTTCTTTCACCTCCTTTATCTGGAATCATCACTTCCCACACACACACACACAGAGAGAGAACTCATGCTGTCTGATTTATTTGCAGAGGTGTGAGAACAGTCCAGAGGGACAGGAGACATAAAGGATCTGTGGTTTTCCACATGCAGGTTAGTGACGCAGTCTTATTGAGTGTGAATAACGATTTAAGCAACCAATCAAACACTCGATTACAACATTTAATTGTTCTAATACGTTATGGTTTCTATAGTAACAGCTTGTTCGCAGGGACGTATATGGTGGACGCTCCGCATAAACACATTTTAAAAATCGTTGATGTGGTGAAATTTTCTGTCATTTATGTAACGATTATGGAAGGAGTCTCCAGTGCCAGGGCTTTGTAACAGAGATAAAGCTGTAACTTCAGGACCGAGGAGATCTTCTTTGTGGTTTTTCTTTAACACGACAAGTTGCGGGGGTTTTTTTGTTTGTTTGTTTTGTTTTTTTAACTTTGAGAGAGGAAGAGAGAGAATAAAAGAGAGGGCTGCTGAAGGAATGAGTGTTTATAGCTGCTGTAATGTAAGCGAGAACAGGAACTCGCTCGTTTGAAGGATATTTATGTGAATTTAAGGCAGTTGGGATTAGAATTATAAACAAAGCGATAGAGTTTGCAAAATCGTAGCTGAATAATGAAGCGTAACGTAACGTAAAGAGGCCGGTAGACTGAAACGCTGATTATTTTACAGGATATACTGCAAAACTTTAGAAAGGCTTCCATAAAAATACTCCAGTACAAATAATTTACCGTTCACGACATCGTCATTCGGGTTAACATCGCGCGTCCGTCTTTCACACTAGATGAGGATGATGATAATGATTGCCGATAAAAGCACCTTGTTATACAAATGAACCAAATTAATAAACTGTAATGAAAACTAATGTTCCAGAATGAACCTACAGAACGGGTTCTATGTGTTCATGAAGTTGTCCACAGAGCGGGTTCTTGCATCTAAGCCATCTTGCATTTGTCGTGGGCTTTAGTGTTGGTGGTCCGAGCTTTGAGTAGGTCTGCGATCTCTGTGTGTGACGCCTGTGTGGCCAGAGACAGAGCGCTGCGACTTCCCTGTAACACACAGCAGAGGAACGTTACCGCGCTCGTACCGGCAGGAAGTGCAGCATCTCTACTGTAAGAAGTTAAGACACGTCATGCTGAGGTGATTATTCACTGTGGTTCCAATGGACGTCCAAAAATGAACAAAACTCTGTGGCCTGTAGTTACATAGCAACGTTATTTAAATATCTCTGATTGAATATAACTTCTGAGCTGCAAACTGATTGGTTGAGAAGTACAAGAAGTAGTAGTTGAAAAAACACTTTTTTCAACTGTGGACAAAACTGATGAATAATGAACACTGGGTATTTTTAACAGCGTAGGAGCTGAGAAAGATAACTTTATTTACAAAGATTTACTTTGTAAATAAAATGGAAGATAAACAATAAACACTATTTAATATTTCAACCTATAAATCATTTGTTTTTAACAAGCCCGTAAACAGCTCCGTAACTCTCTAGTATCATTTACAGATCTGATAAAACAGTGATTTTCGTCAGTAAGTAGTTTAAAATGATGATGAATACAAATAAATACAGGTTGGAATTCAAAGCACGCCACTAGGTGGCGCTCACACTGAGCTGAACAGTTTTTATACTAAACTGTGAGAAGTGTTATTCATACACAAATGTATGTAGTGTCTGGTTTCTGCTGTGACACCCCAAGCACAATCTACTGAAGACGAGTCAAGGAAAGAAATGTCCGTGATGTTCTACTCGTCCCTCCTGTAGTCCATCAGCTGATGTTTAGTGTCTGAAGTTTCTTTAGTTAAATTAACGCATGAGACATCACACAGCTTCGTACTGAAAATGAACCCTGGGCACAATCCAATTTATTATTATTATTATTATTATTATTATTATTAGCAGTAGTTTTGCTCCTGTTTTGTACTGTTGTATAAATTATAATCATTTGGTGCTTTTGTTTACTCTTTTGGAAATTGAAGAGCAGTAATTAATTGGGTATTCAGCTTTAAAAAAAAAATAAAACAGTAAATTAAAACATGTTTTTCTGGTAAACATTTTCTTCATATTAACCAAAAATAATTTTTTTTTGTCATTTACAGGTTCACAGAATGTATGTTGTGTATTTACTGGGGAAAAATAGAGACACGGGCATCCGCCATTTTTAATTCAGTTAGGTTAGATTAATACGTCTAACATTTAGTTTACATTATTTCAATTCTTACCTTATCGGTGAGGTTCACATCGCAGTCAGGGTCCTGCAGCAGAATTCGGACGATGTCGGCGTGTCCGCGGTCACAGGCACTGATCAGAGCTGTGGTTCCCGCTTGATCCTGAGCATTAACGTTTGCTCCGTGTGACAGGAGGAGTCTCACCGTGGACGTTCTGCCGTGTCTGACTGCCAGATGGAGCGCGGTCTGACCCACCTGAAGGGGAAGTACAGGATGCAGTGTGTAAGATGTTTCATGCACGTACCAAATCAATCCTGTAATGTGATAGGAAATAATAAACATCAACAAAAAAACAACAACACGTAAAGAATAAGAATGTAACCGTGTCTGGGAGTCCTTACAAATGTCGTATCAACAACATTATATTAACTTGCAGTACATTAAATGACCTCGCTGGTATCATCAGTATCATGATATATTTTTCTTCATATCTCCCAGCCCTCGTCTGAACCCACATTTTCGACCTTTTCCTTTTTTGATGTCTTAGATTTAAGCTGCAAACAAACACATCTAAGGTCCAGGGGGATTTTTTCCAGATCTGATCAAGCTGCTCCACCTGCGTGAAGTTGGCCCCCCCACCAACGCAAAACGTCAGCAAAATAGTCTCAATCGTTTGTGCTTCGTTTGTGCTGGTTTGTGCCGTTAAAATTTTCGTTTGTGCTGCTTCGGTTCCGGAGATATTAAAGGAATATTCAAAGGTCATTCTGGGGTCACCCAGCCCCTCCACATGCTCCAAATTCACCCGAAATAGTCTCAATCGTTTGTGCTTCGTTTGTGCTGGTTTGTGCCGTTAAAAGTTTCGTTTGTGCTGCTTTCGTTTTTAAGATATTAGACATTTAATTATGGCGCGGTGACGTCACCAGCCCCCCACATGCTCCAAGTTCATTCAAAATAGTCTCAATCGTTTGTGCTTCGTTTGTGCTGGTTTGTGCCGTTAAAATTTTCGTTTGTGCTGCTTTGGATTTGGAGATATTAAAATTAAAAAGCTGCTCCTACATTGGCAGAGTGGAAAAACAACCAAAGAAAGTCCAGGGGGTGGAGTCAGACCTGATGTAGCTCCTCCTACCTTGGCAGAGTGGAAAAACAATCAAAGAAAGTCCAGGGGCTCCCCATATTGCCATATTTGGGTATCCGGAGGATTATGATAGGTACAATTCGACCCAATTAGATCTCTTGGCGTTCACTTCCTGATTAGCAAGACGGCGCGTTCTTTTCCATTGGAAATTAACGAAGCCTCCCTCCAGTACTCAGTGGCTTAGGGATGTTATGTCTCTTCTAAAGTTGGAAAAGATTAGGTACTCTCGGGGGGCCGATTCTGACAAGTTTCACAGAAAGTGGCAGCCTTTCTTAACTTTCTTCAAATCTTTGCCATCTTTGCCTTCAGATTGAGAAAATACTCACCCCCCCTCCCCCGTTTATTTTGGTTAGTTTATCCCCTTAATTTTATTTATTTATTTATTAATTTTTTTCTTATTTCTTATTTATTTTTAATTTTCTTTTCTCCGTCATTTTTGTTTTTAATTATTTATTTTTATTACTTTTCTCTTTGTTTCTATTTGGTGAGTTTGGACGTATGCATGTGTTCTAATTTGTACAAAAAAAAGGGGGGGGGGGTTGGCTCCCAATTTGTTTAGTCACTGAGACGACACAATTTTCTGTGCCTTCTTTTTTTTCTCTTCTCCTCTTATGCTTGGGTCTCAGTGTACTAAAGTCTGTTTGTTTGTTTTTCCAATGTGCCATCTCTTCCAATAAAAATATTTATAAAAAAAAAAAGAAAGTCCAGGGGTTACAGGGTTAAGTTTTTAGGAGGACTTGGACCAGGTCAGACTCAACCCTGTACCTGTAGTGCTGCAGAGAGGACTCAATTTAAGAATGACCTCATGGAGTAATAACTTTGTGTTCATGCATGTTGTTCCAAATCAGGATGAAATCATATCTCCATTAAAACAGCGTCGTTACTCACTTGACCTGCGCGAGCATTAACATCCCCGAGCTCCATCAGCTGCTGGACCACCTTTATATCCGTATCAGCGTCCACCGACTGGAGAGACACCAACATGACCGCTGTGTACCCGGTCTTATTCTTCAGGTTTACGTCACACACACCTGGAGAAAAGAGACAATACAGCTGCAGGAGAGAATCTGGTGAGGAACCTCCCAGTGAGGGTACTCGAGCTCTGTGTAAACAACATGGAAAATTACTGAAAGTAAAAGATTTATTAAAATAAATTTCTGAATATTTTAGGATGGTTTGTTAATTTTGGCATTATAGCAATTTCTGGTTCCAGAGCTCCGTCCTGTTTTCACCGAGCAGTAATTCAGGATTGGCTCGGTCGCCTTGAACAGTGGTTTGGATGCTTTCAGTTGTGTCCCTGAAACTTTTCCTGGGAGAAGTCCTCTTGGATCAGCTTTGCTCTATTCAGGGACTTTAAAATATACTCTATTTTAATATTTCTATAACAGATGTAGTAAAAACGGATGAGTAGTTTGTAGAGAAACAGGACGTTTCAGAGAAAAGTCCTTCATCAGTTATGCAAGCAAAGAGGCTGTAGGAGGTCTTGTTTCCCTGGAAATGTCGTGTACTCGCACTTAATGTCCCCTCAGAAATCTATAACGTCCGTCCGTCTCTCTGTCTTTTTATCTGAATGATCATTCTTCACTTTTAATTTTTTGGTGCATTTTTAGACAAAGACACACCCACTACCCAATCTCCTACTGTGTTGAGATCCACGTGTGAAAACCAATTAGTGAGGACATTACAAATGTATATCGGTCTCAAAATATGACCTGTAGAAGGTGTGTATGATGGACAACGGTCATGGTGATGGAGAGCGTTTCTAACTTTAAATAAGGAAACGCAAAAGAAGTAGTAAAAAAAAAAGTGACAAACTTCAGTCAAAAAGATCATACGATATTATAGTGAATTGATTTATTCTGTACTTGATTATCACTGACCCGTGTCCAAGAGGAGTTTAACGATGCTGAAGTTGGAGTGGGACACGCTGTAATGCAGGGCTGTGTTCCCGTTATCATCCACCATATTGACCAGGAACTGCAGCACTGCAGGCGTTTCTGTGGCCACTTTGTTAATGTACAGCGCGACTGTCTCTGCACGTGAGTTCTCCTCAGCGCTCACGTGGAACCACTGCTGGAACACCGAGGTCAGAGCCTGCCTCTAGAGAATAAAAGTGACGCTCAGAAGGTCAAACACCCTACTTCAGAAACCAGATGACAAAAACCTTTTTTTTCCCCCCACCATGGTGTTTTGTGAATTACCATTTCATCATTTGGTTCAGAAACTTCTTCCATGTGCTTCTCTAAGAAGTAACACGCGTTCATGAAGTCGGTGTCCACTCCCCTGAGAAAATGGGAATTAATAAGACACGATGATTTATGTTTAAATTCGCGAGAACATGCTCACGTGGTGATGCTGTCTCACCATCCTCCTTCTGCCTCTTCTGATCCAGCTCCTGAACACGTGCCATCCTGCTTGACATGTTTTTCTACTGCCTGATCTTCTGGACATTTTGCTTCACATGTCCTGCCCTGCTCTTCGTGATGTTCTTCAGCCACTTTCAAATGTCTGGTCTCCGCTGTGGGTTCCCTGATGAGCTCTTGCTTTCTGGTGGTCAGTGTAGAACTTGGCAGATCTTCAGTTTGGGAAATGTTTTGGTTAAACCCCTCCTCAGCTGGAACCTTTGGCCTCCTGCTGCCCTCCACTATTTCAACAGAATCGCTGAGAACAAATCTGTAGTAAAATGACTGAAATTACTAATCAGTACCAAATCCAGATGTTTATGTGATATATAAGTGTATATAAGGAGGTTACCGGTCTCTTCCACAGTCTTCTTTAAGACTTTCCCATGTCTTCACCACAGATATGTGGTCCTCCATCATGGATTCCTGAGCTTAAATGAGCATGAGTCAAGGTACAGATATGAGTTACACATTGTTTAACTGTTTTGTGTGTCTAACTTCATGTTCAATCTTGATTCTGCTTTTGAGAGACGACGTTTTGTGTCGTTTCATCAAACATCCTTTATTTTACTCTACGTATATTCAGTCTCCTCTTTTGCAATAGTTACATATGCTCAAATAAACATTCAGGACTTCAATAATTTTTATTTTATTTTGCGGTTGTCATTTTAAAAGACGAGGGCATTATTCCACCGGGTTCTGTGTGTAGGATTTGGTGGCTTTGTGGTAATAGCCTTGTGTTTCAGACCATGGAGGTTGCTGGTTCAAATCCAGCTTGTCCTTGCAGTTGGTATGCTGAGCGATGTTTGTTGGAGAGGGATCTTTGCTTCTGCCCAGATATTTACCCCCCGCTACCCCCACACCAAGTCACAGCCTCCAGCCATTCTGCACCTTCCATGTCACTGAACCATTTTCACTCATATCCTGGCAGCTTGGCTGTGGTTTGAACCAGCAACCTCTCAACCCAGAAGCAGCGCTCATCCATATGAACCAAAGGATTTCATACAAGTGTCCTGACTTATAGGATTTTCACTGTATGCTTTTATCCTGAAGTACAACCAAAGCAAAAGTGTGGCATCAAACCAGGGCTGTCAAGCACCACAGACCATGATGCTAACCACTGCACCACTGCAAGATTGGTGGTGAACTTGCATAATAAATGTCTCAAAGAGCCAAGAATGAAACGTTCCATGGAAGAGGAGATGGTGGAGATTCAGCACCCTTCACTTCCACATAGTTTCTCTCAGTAACAGTTATGCAATCAACACACTAACCACACTGCAGACCGGCTTGTGTGCTGTACCTGTGTGCTTTTTGGGAAATTTTTTAAGTTCCCTAAGGTATTTATTTGGCTTGTTCCAATGTTTTGAGGTGAAATGAATCAAATGCAGACATAAACAAGCACATACTTGCAGTTCTTTGGTTAATTAACATTAAAAGTTACTCATATCCTGAAAAACCCACACCTGAGCCTTGATGCAACATCATATACCTGTTAAAGCCAAGACTTTAACTACTGCACCACTGAGAGACCCAGTGAGTGCTGCAATAATGCACATTTGGCTTCATAAATGGTTTAACATCATGAAAAGAAAAAGAATAACTGGCGTATAAGTAGCTGATATCAGCATTCCGCATATAAAGCATCTTAACAATCAGTACACTCATCATTTCTCATCGTCCCCACTTTGATTAAATCCAAAACTTGATTACATGGAACTCAACAATACGATAGATTCCAGAAGGAAATCATTTTGGTTAAATGATGGAATTTGATGGAATAATAATTTAAAAACGTGACACGTCTTTATAAACCAGAGCAATAAAAATATTTTTGAAGAAATGCTTGCACATATAAAATTCCAAAAATTTCCATGCTTAACTCCAAACTCCCCCATCCTTCTACCTCACACCTTCAGCACTCCAATTCTGGAGACCCAGCTGAGGTACAAACCAGCAAATTCTTGATACAGGGGTAAAGCACATCTGGGTGAGCTACAGGATCTCACAAAGGACTAAACAGCAAGTTCCCCGATGTTCCTGAAAGGATAATTTATCTAATATTCTCTTTATGAGATTATTATATAACCAACATAAGATGATTAAGACTATTTCTAGACATATATAAACTATAATTAAAGTTACAGCTTTATCTCTGACTGTTACAAAGTGCTGACACTGGAGACTCCTTCCATAAAAGTTACATAAACTTGAGAAAAATTTACACCAATGATTACATACAAAGAAACCTTTTTTATGTTATTCACAGCTACACTACTGTCAGAGCTGCTGTTATAGACAATTAATCAACACCTGACTGAAATTCAATCGAGCTGTGGTGTAAATAGCTTTACCTGATGGCGATGCATCTCCTGCAGGTGATATATAGAGTATAAGGAGGTTGACTAAAGAGACCAGCTGTGTTTGAATGGAGCAGACGCGTGGGTGTAGATGTTCAGAGGACAACTCTTTTCCTGGTTCCTCGTTTCTGCAAAGACACTCCCACTGCTCCTGTAGGAGCTTTCTGACTTTTTTCACATGGTGCTCCATGTCTGCTTGGGATCCTGCAGGTCCTCTTGCTGCACAGGGTTTAAGTTCTTCTTCTGAACCCACCTGGTTATCTTTACTCGATTCAGATTCAGAATCAGGTGAATACATTTGCACAGATGGTTCTGACTTGTTCGCTTGGTCCGGTGTGTTCCTCATATTGTCTGGTCTAACCCAGATGTTTTCTGCATGTTGTTTGGTCAACTCATTGATTCTCTCTTCCTTGTAACGACTCTCCTGTTCCTGTTCCTTAAGAAGTTTTGTCATCTTTTCCAGATCAGACTCGAGTTTGTGAAGCTTCTGCTCAAGCAGTGTGATTTTCTTCTGCAAAGCCTCAGAGAGGGACCCATCTTCATGATCTCTCTTAGTTGCTGGTGAATTTTTTTCTGTGGTTATCGCAAATGCATCAGCTTGCTCAGAGGAAGCCTTGACGTTCTCTTCTAGCTGATCGTACTCCCGATCCATCCAGTCGTCGTTTCCTGTATTTTTCTTCTCCACCGTCTTCAGCATACCTCTAGGATAGTCCAGAGTCATGGTGTTGTCATGTTCGGATTGGAACGTGTGCAGGAGCCTCTCTCGCTCCTCCTGTAAGATACATATCTGTGCTTTAAGTTCCGGCATGATCCTGATCTCTTCTTCTAGCTCACCAACTCTCCGAAGAGCTGCAGTCAGCTGCCGAAAAGTTCCATTCATGCCTCCTGGGCTGTGGAAGACATCCTCGGTAGAACCGTTTTCCTGAGAGAGGAAATCCCTTGAACCGTTGGGGCTGGTCGGGTCCTCGGTGGAGTATTTTCTCAGTAACACTGTTAGGGGTAAACTTGAGGCTCGCAGTAGATTTGGCCTCACATGTGGTCCCAACGGTTGCTCGTCAAAAGCCTTTGAGGTTTTGTAGGAAGATTCCAATTGCCTGCTGAAGCCAGCTGATTCGCCGTCACTGCAGCGGAAATCACACGGCTGCTGGGAGTCTGCAAGTCGAGTTCTGGGAAACCAGATGCTCGTTGAGTTCCACTGAGAAGATCTGCAACTGTACCCAGGTAAGCTTAGGTTACGCGACAGGTTGCCGCTGCTCCGCCCACGCGGTCTGCGCTGAAGTTGCACCCTTCTGATGGTGTTGCCCTTTTCAATGTCCTCGACATATTTAACAAAATCCAGGTCCAAATGAAATCCATATGGGGTTTCGACAGAATAGGAGGGCGGTCTTCTATGACTTCCGTTTTCTTTTGGAGCAACTCCATTCGCTGAAAAAACAGCCGAAAAGCAATTATTAAATGTCGGCATCCTGACAGCTGTGGAGTTTAGTCTAGATGGTTAAACGGGAGGATTTAGGCTTGTTACCTTTCTGTGTGTCCATTGTTTGTGGGTCTCAATTATTTGAGGTTTTTTTTCAGCTTGGTGGACTTTTCATACCTTGTTTAACCTGAGAATAGAAGAATGATGATGATGATAGACTGATTTCAAAATGAGGAAAGTGAATGATAGAGTTTGTAAATACAGCAGATCCATCCATCCATCCCGCATATCCTAAAAAGGGTTGTGGGGGAACCTGGAGCGTATCCCAGGGGACTCGGGGCACGAGGCGGGAGACACCCTGGACGGGGTGCCAACCCATCACAAGGCACAATTGCACACACATCGTGGACAATTTTGGAAATGCCAATTGGCCAACAGCGCATATCTTTTGAAATGGAGGAAGGAAACCGGTTTAACCTGGAGGAAACCCCCAAAGCATGGGCAATGCACGCAAACTCGATGCACACAGGGCAGAACCGGGATTCAAATAACATTTTCCTGCAGATACTGCCTTGTGTTTTGCACAGCATATATATAAAACGCCACGATGTTGTACATGTGTGCCACGATCACAAACGGACCCAAAGCCCTACACTATTGAGGAAAATTTTGTAGGAGACTTTCCTCTCTGCATTTTGTTTTCTGCTCCTGACCACTCAGCACCACAAAAGTAGCCGCAGCCCAAACAATGTCAGCTATGCCGTAAACACACAAACAGCTGAAACCAAACTTTGCCCAGACAACTGAAGTGCTCCCACAACGCTCGCTCTATCATGAACAGAACCCGACTCATCTCAAACCTCCTCCTCAAAACACGAGGTCTACAGATTATAATCTGGGAGAAGGTCAGACACAGGCAGGAGAACAGGGTCATGGTCCTTCTACCCTCAGCCGTAGTTTTATACTTAGATGCGTTTAAAGAAAAGAAAGAAAAAAAGATGCCGTGGTCTTCATTAGATCAGGAAGCACAACTCAAAACAAAATGTCTTGTGCATCCTGAAGTTGAGCGTTTTCCTTCATAGAGCTGTTCATGGCACACTTTTACAGCATCTTCACCACCGACACTGCAGAGAGTTAGCAGGATGATGGAAATCATAACAACAGTCACAAGACAGGAAATAACACGACTTATAAATTCCACCTACTCTTAAGGATTATCCGTGGTTCAATTGGAAAATATAAATATATAAAAAGGGTCTAATTAACTTTTCATTACTGTTTATTTAAAGGAAATGTATTATTATTAGTATTCATTATTAAGAATGATTTTTTTAAAAACCTTTATGATTTTGTATTTAAATTATTTAAGTAGTCATTTTCTGTTCATATTTTGTGCCAACTCTTAAAAGTCCTTGCAATTCTTTTTTATGTATTTTTTTTTTTTACTTGAAATATTTTCTTTCTTCTCTCAGTTGAAATGATTGCTCCCCATAAACACACATTTTTGCACCCCTCATTTGAATACACTTCTTTCCATGGCATTCCTACATTCCTTCTCAGTTCTGAACCTGCAACGATTTGAAATCTCCTAAACGCTTCAGAAATAAAAGCGTAAACAGTGCAGACATTTCTCGGCATTTCAGCACGCAGGTCTTGTGAGGAGGAGGAGGAAAGTAGGGGGTGGGTCTCTGTAATGGATGAGGCGCAGTATAGAAATTTGAGAGGAGTAAACAGAACTTGAGCTCGGTTCTGGTGTTGGTGCCAAACCTGGAATTTAGATGTTTTAGATGGATTTTGACCGCAGTGATTCAGAGACGTCTAACCGCACGTGTTTATGGTGTTGAACTTCTGCCTGTGGAGTAGATTTTAGAGTCAAAAGATTGTCTTTTTCCACCTCGTATATTAAAAACTTGGTTTTGTTTATTCTCACACACTGGAGTGCAACAGCCATTCCATTCTTCCTGTTTGGGCCCCCTCAGCGGTGTGGTTTCCTCGGCACAGAACCTCATTCCTTCTCGTCTATTTGGAGTTTGGGGTTGAGGACAGAGGCCAAAGCCCGTGTGTGTCCCTCTCTGACCCTCCACTTTATGTGGCAAGGGTGTGGACGGTCCAAGTATCTCTCTTTAACAATGAGAACTGTGTCATTAAGAACTGTTTTCTTTTTTTATCCTCGCGCTCTCTCTCTCTCTCTCTCTCTCTCTCACACACACATCTGTTTTTCAAATCTGTTTCAGTACTTTCTTTCTTTTTTTACCACTTTTTATCCTTTTATTATTTCTTCTGTTTTGCTCCATTACCTTCTTTTTTTTAACTCTACAGAGTTTGGACCATGCAGATCATCATGGCTTGCTGCCAAACGCAATAAGGGCATGCACACACGCACGCACACACACACACACATACACACACTGAAATGACATTAAAGCTCATTTATATCCTGTGCAGCACTGGAACGGATCTTCCCCATTGTTGTCACTGAACATTCGCTTCTTCTCATCTACACAACATTTATGTATTTTTTTGTGCACAGACTTTAGTTACTTCAGAAAAAGGAAGCATGCTAAAACTAAAAATCAAACTTTGAAAAGAGTTTGAAAATCATTACCTGTCTTACTACAGTAGGTTTGGAATGAGCTCCCCCTCCTCTCCTGATGGTATGGTTCAGTCTAGCTCCAGTTTGGCATTTTCTTTCCCCCACCCGCAGTCTCACAGAGTCGGTGGGATGTAAAAGCTCCTCGATGTGAAATTCTTTGAAAACATAAAGCAGTATTATTGTGTTGAGAACTGAGAACAGGGAGGATGGACATGGGCACTCAGGCCTCCCTCTGTATGGCCTGTCCAATGAGAGAAGGTGGGAGTGGTGAAAACATAACCAGTCGGCCAATAGGAGTGTGTGTGTGTGTGTGGGGGGCGTTGTGCATTGTAGTGCTGAAGAGACATTTATAAAAACAAGAGCCATGTGTCAGAAGTTTTGTGGGGACTTATACTAGGAACCCAAGGTTACTTCTATGGCACACACACACACACACACACCATTCATAGTGTAACTTAATACACCACAGATGTCCGCAACATCCACTTTAATAAAAAAATATAAAGCCTGTTAAACCCTCTCAGGACATAGCAGTGATGCCGACTACATCCCACTTCCCTCGGGCCTTTTCCCCCCTCCAGCTAATTACCATTAAACTCACTCAATAATATCTTCCATCATCATGATCTCACTGGATTTCCACCATAACAAAACCAATTCTTTGCTGATGAGTGTCATTAGGTTTGCATGTGAACGACTGATATCACTGAACTCACAGCGACACTGAAAGAGAAAAAACAAATAATCCTGGAGAGGAATGGGTTTTTTAGGTGATCGTAAAGATATTTTGTGATGACTAAAAAAATTTGCCAGATTGGAGCTTCCACCAATTACTGTATGGTCATTACATATTCTTCCACCAATTACTGTATGGTCACAATTATTGGGTTCATAAAGAGGTAGGAGTGGCACTAGGGGTGTAACAATATACAGTACCATATCATATTGTTCGAGGAAGTTCGAAATGTCTTTCTATCGAACAATACATTCAACAAAGTAGGTTATTCATTATGAACTTTATAAAATTAAAATTATAAAATAAGTGCGCCCCATAGTGAAGTTGTTTCTTCTGCAAGGACCTTTGAAAAAGCAAAAAAAAAAAAACCCAAAAACTGGCTGTCTATTCTAGTGCACAAAGGTTTCGGGCTAGTGTTTGTGCTTTTTCTGAGATCTAGTTGGAATGCTCATTTTACTGACATCCGGTGAATGCTTGGCCAAAGAGTTGTTTAATGCTTCATTTTGTTCGGTTCCATCTGAATCAATCACACAAATGCTGTCATTGTTAAATTCTGCCTCACGTACAGTATATACTGCTGCCGATAGCAAAACCGTTATAATATCTTATTAGAGTAAAGTTCTCCAGTCCTGGAATCCACAGAGCAGAAAGAGTCCACTCATGGCCAGGTGTAAGTAAAGATACACGTGCTTCGATTTCCAATTGAGGTATAAGGTTATGTTTGCTGTTATTCCCTCTGATATGGGTTAACATTTAACCGTGGGCGTTCTGTGACCATCTGTGAAGTCTGTAGTCATGAACCTTATCACCTGCCAAAATAAACTTTCTGTAGAATATAAATAAGACCAGAGACTCACAAGTTATATGGTTTTCCTGATTTTAAAAAATGTTAGGTCAACGGTTTTTGCATTCCAATTAAACAGAGGTTATTTGAAGATTTAACGCGCAAGAATCATTCGTTACAGATTTATATCCAGTCATTTTTAAACACAAAATGGAGAAATGTTCTGGTACTCTTTTTGTCCAGAAGTCGAGGCAGTCGTCACTGGCTAACAGAGGTTTATGCTGTTGGAGTGACCACAGCACATTAGAGAACACGCTAACCCTCAATTTTCAGAAGGCACATTGCCACTGAAACCGTGGCAGGAAGAAAATCAAATGACATGTTGCATCATCTCATGGAAAAATATCATGGAAAAGTCCGTCAAGTTGTTTCTGAAGTGTTTGCTTATGATTTTGGGTCTAAAAGGCAGTTAGTGCATGATATGATCTCTACATATTTCTCGGCATATAAAACCTTTGCTCACTTTCCTACAGATGTTTTAAAAGATTTAATTACAAGAACAGTTCCTTACACCTTATTATACTGTACAACCGTCCAAACTTATTGTCCAACGGCGAGGCAAAACACAAAAACACACATTCGGGAAAAACACTTCCGGGGTTAAATTGAGATGTACTATCGAGGAGGTTGAGTAGCACTGAATCTTTTTACTAAGAACAATAACGTTCATTGTGTGCTATTATTTAGAGTTCTTGACATTTCATCACTTTGTTTTTAATAATACACAAAGTTACTTGCCTAAAATTTCTCCGTAACACATTTTAAATTGAATGTTTAATTAACTGTATGCAGTAGACATATAATAAGCACGTACAACTAATTTCATATCAACTGTACAGTTTCTAAGACTTTTATACAGTACTGTGGATACAATAATTCCGCTAAGATTTGTGAAAATAAAATAAGGAATTGAGGTAAACCACTGTATTAAGACAAGTGACTCATGTTAAACAGGGATAAGCTACAGTTTTTAATTGTTGAAAGGTATTAAAGGTGTTAAAGGTTTGATATTTCTGCTCTGCGGTAAGGGTCTAATTTAACGCAACAGATTTGCCAGAAATAATCAAAATATTAAATATTTTCTTATCCTTTTTTTCCTATCCAATTTACCTTCTGTAAACCAAAGGCAGATCGGTTTATTCTTTATTAATGATCAACCCATCAACAACAGCACAAATATAAACGGACTTTGGGCTTCTTTGGAGAGAGAGGGTTGAAAGATCTCCCACAACAATGAAGCTCGCTCATCCGAGTGTGGCGGACCGTGCGCCCATGAAGCTGGCCTTACTACTGTTATTTATGTTATTAACCAATGCTTTCCCAACAGCAGAGGACACTGAGGAGCTAAACCTGGCTTCATCAGATACTCAATCAACTTTTGTGGCCCTCACTGAAGTCCAGCTGATCGCTAACGGCCTCCTGCAGCTAGGTAAAAACCTGAGAGACTTTGTCCAAAAGACGAAGGGCCAGATCAGCGACATATTGCAAAAGATCAACATTTTTGATAAGTCCTTCAACCAGCTTTCTGTGCTGGCCAGCGAGATCAAAGAGGAAGAAGAGGGAATGAAGAAGACCACTGTGGTGCTCAAAGCCAATAATGAAGAGATCAAGAGCCTGTCCCTGGACATAAACTCGAAAGTAGAGGACATCATGAGGGAGAGAATCCAGCTGCGGAATCAGGTTGGAGGACTTGAGGAGAAACTGAGTAAACTTTCTGAAGGTCTTCTCTCAGCAGATCAGGTTGCAGAGATTTCAGCACTCAAAGTAAGATTCTTTGGGCTTATTTCAAAGTTTATATTTCTCCTTGTTTAGTTATGTCCCGGTAAAATAAGCAGTCTGGTCTTACACAATAGTGCCACTAGTCAGACTGGAGCTTCAAACCTTGAATCCTGGCCTCCAAAGTGGCGCAACAGAAAAACGTTAACTTTATTGTTGGTAAATCACGAATTTTGAACCTGATAATGCCACAGTCAGCTGTCCTTGGGAGACCAAGAGAGTGTAACTAGCTGTGTGCTCTGGGTGGGTTAGGCTTAGGGTGTGGCTGTGAGCTTGGGTATGTGGAAGAGTGCAGATAGCACTTTCCAACAAGTGTGTTGTGCTGCTCTGTAACATAGCATGAGCAGCAGTTTGAAAAGATGGTGTCTTCACATGTCTCAGAGGAAGCACATGCTAGCCTTCACCCTCCCCGGTTTGGTAGCTGTTGTGTGTAAAATGGGAGAGAATTGGCAAATGATCAAAATTGGGAGGAAAATGGTTATAAAAAAAAAACAAAAAAAAACTTGGCCCCAGCTGTAGGGTGCAGAGGCTCAATCAGGGACAATCAGTCATAAATGAATTGATGTCATTATTTTAGATGTTCAGAAAACTTTGTTGGGAGCAAAATACAAAACTGATATGGTGATCAGTTATACGGAATATGATATCAACCCAGGAGGTGATCCAAGCGCAAGAAAGGAGTATCTCAGACCTGCTGAAGGCGGTGAAGGACCAAAATGAGCACTTGAATGACCAGAAAAACAAGATCAAAAGTCTGGAGAATAAGGTAATGGTTTTTTTTTTGTCCAACCAAAACTATTATACGTGTAAACACAATCCAAAACATCTGATGCAACACTGTTGTCACTTCATTTCTAGCTTAACTCTGCTAGCCATCAGGAAACTTTGTTGAAGTTTAGTTGGGATGCCGAAACCTACAGCATGTCAGATTATCTGTCCAACTATTCCAATGATGGAAGCTTTTCAAGTGGTGAGAATTCCAGAGACGTGGACTTTTGAGTGTTTTAGCAATTCTTTGTACTGAATGTGTGAACAATTGTTCTGTAGATTTCCCGAGAGACTGTGGTGATGTCTTCAGCAGTGGAGAGAAAACCAGTGGCCTGTATCCCATTAAGCCTAATGGATCCGAACCTTTCCTTGTGTACTGTGAATTCATGGAGGGTAAGAATACACATAAGACCCAGGACTTCTATTGTAAATTCTAAGATATTCTTAAATTTGACGTAAGTGTAGACTGATGTCCTGATAACATGAGCTCTGCCCCCCACAGAAGGAGCGTTCACGGTTATTCAGCGCAGACATGGTGGCTCTGTTGATTTTAACCAGTCCTGGCAAAGTTACGAGGATGGATTCGGAGACTTCAAGAGTGAGTTATGTATTTGGAATGTTGGTGCTCCTTGAAACTAAAAATACACCAATGAGAGTTTAACACATTGCAACGACTGAGAAGCACAAAGAAGCTCATTTCTGAGAGCTCACCTTGATCAATTACACTACACTGTACTGTACATCAAGGGTAGAACTCTTTTTTTCAGCCTCCTTTAAGGCACGCCTCCTTTAGTTGCCTAGTAAAGTGATGGAGGTGTACCTTTAAAACTGGACCATAGGAACCTGTACTTGCAAAGGAAAACTCCACCTTGTACATTTCCAAATTTGCAATGTGTTTAGCAATCCTGGTGCAAATTTTTTTGGTTGGTGCTGTATTTTCATTATTCTGATGTCATGGGGGGCTGATTTCATGCTCATCATTTTCAATATCCAACGTTTCCATGTCCAAGGTTATATGAATGAGAAATCCAGTGTAGAAGTAGCAGAGACGTTGTGCAAAGACCCCCAGTGTAATAGAAATATGACACCAAGTTACAGTAGAGACTTGGCTCGGCCAGTTAGAGATGTACGAGATGACAAGCGTGACGGCGTCGATGGCGGTATTCACATGAAAGTCTAAACTTGGGAAGCAGTGTGTACAGATGTGTACTGCACCACTATCAGCAGGTAGTTAAGTGGCATTGTGGGTAATGTAGGTAATGTAATGTAGTTGGTACCCAAAGTGAAAACTGACCAACATGCAAATGACAGAAGTTTAAAATAAAAACTGCATTTGCAGTGACATCACCGCATTTGGTGTTTAAAGCTTGTTACTTGTGCTCTGTACAGTAGGTGAGTTCTGGCTTGGTCTGAGGAAGATCTTCTCCATCACCCAGCAGGGCTGCTCTCTCCTGCACATTCAGGTGGAGGACTGGAAACAGGAAAAGCATACAATGGAGTTCCAGTATGTATTGGAGGGCCCTGACACCAACTACACCATCCACCTCAAGCCAGGAGATCTGGATATGGATGTCCCGACAAGACTGAGATTCTCTACTAAAGACCACAATGATGGAAATAGACCCAAAGAACAAAACTGTGCTCGTGATTATACAGGTACAGAAAGTAAAATACATTACGTGTACTGATCAGTCCATACAGGATTTCATTCGGGAGTTTTTATTTGTGATTGTTGCGGTCAAAAATGCTTGATTTTGCTGCAACTTTTTTTTTCAAAACTTGTGATGCAATTTGCGGAGTTTTCTGTTGAAAGTTACTTGAATTGGAGAAAGTACAATTGCACAAAATGACTTTCCCAGTGATGCTTGTTGGTAAATGTGACGTTTTAGCAGTGCTCACATTCAACGCACATGAATCAAAGAGGCCTTTGGCTGAACGGGTGTCGTGATGATGCCACATGATGCAAAAAAGCAAAATCCTGAAGGGCCTGATTAATAATCAGACACTGGACCTCATTTATCAAGCTGGATACAACTTAATTTATTTGTAAATATTCCACAGGAGTGTTTACACAAGAGATGTGATATTCAAGAGAATTCAATTTGTATCCTAGGTTTCGCTTCTGAGTTTGTGTAAATTTACATATAATGTGAACCTGGACAGATCATATAATTGTCGATGAGTTACTGTGATTTTACTACTTTACTACTTTAGAAGCGTAGGATACTTCAATTTTTATGTGTGTTTCTGTTTAAGGAGGCTGGTGGTTCAGCACTTGTGGAGATGTCAACCTGAATGGAAAATGCATCCAGAGCCAACCTCGCAGGAAAGGAATCCAAGGGAAGCACAATAAAGGACAGTCCCACTTAAAATCCACACAGATTTCCATTCGTCACTGTCGGGAAGCATAGTCGCCCGTAAACCAAAAGAAACGATGTGGAAATGTGCAAATATGAGTTCAGCTTTTTTAACCACGTGAAACCTGACTCTGTAATTGAGCAACATGTTGTTCATTAAACAAAAAGTCCAATGTCTGATTTATTTATTTATCTGATACAGGTCTTGCGTTCTTTTTATTCTTAAAAGCATTTACTTTGACATACCAAACACACACACACACACACACACATTTGATTGGTTACGCCCTGTTGGATGTCTCCAGTCTGCTTTTGTGATCTTCATTAGCTTTTTCCAGAGAGGAAAATAAAAATCACGGCTTGGGCATTTCTCTAACAATTTAATGATTAAGGTGGATTGTATTTAGGCTTTTGTCGATGTTAAGATCCAGCACTTTTCACGTTTTGTTTACTTTCTTTTGTTGCTCATGTGGTTTGCGTCGCATGTTTGACGTTTCATGACTCACATTTCCATATGCAAAGAAGACGATGTTGAAGTGAAACAGACAGAACCCATGAGAGTAGCGACGCTTTAGCGTGGGATATTTAAACATGACATTGAGCAGGATGGTATAGTAAGCATTTACTTAACCACATGTTGTTGAGGAATCTGCTTTCATCTGCATCTGTATGTCATTTGGATCCTTTACTTCACTGAGAAACCACAGAATTTTGGCAGTTACTTAAGAAACCTCGGGACTCCACTCACATCTGTATTATAAACAGTTATCGTATTGTTTTAACAAATTCAGACCGACAAAAAAGTTCTTGAAGAGGTTTTTGTGTATAACTGCAGCTGTGGTTCAGGTGGTAAAGTGGGTTGCCTGCTAATCGCAGGGTTTGTGGTTCGATCCCGGCCCCTGAACATGCCGAACTGTCCTTGGGCAAGACGCTGAACCCCAAGTTGCTCCCGATGGCAGGCTAGCGCCTTGCATTGCAGCTCTTTGGTGTGCCATATGAATGGGTGAATGAGAAACAGTGTAAAGTGCTTTGAAGAACCGTTAAGGTTAAAAGGCCTTACTCCAATTTCTCAGGAAGACCCAAGAAAGAAAATTCATGCTGGCGTAACTTAAATCTGTTTCCTCTGCTTCGTTTTGGAATATAAGTCTTCTGCTACCACCTAGTGTTATAGGAGTGATAAAAGGTTTGTAAATAGGAAATGCTGCTCTAACACACCTGATTCAACTAATCATCTAATTAAGCTCCAGTCCTGGGGGGGTTTATGCTGCAATGCAACGAGTTCTGATATTAACGTTGCTACTGCTTAGAAAAATAGGGATGCTTTTGTGACTTCTCCTACATCGTTGCCATGGTTAACGTTCATGATGATCCCGATCACCCTGAGAGTCAGTTTGACGCAGCGTGACGTTCTTCATCCCTGTGAGGTTGCCTCGTAGAAAAATGGTTCTTGAAGGAGTTTTTTTGTATAGTTAAGGGTTCTGATAAGGACACTCTTGTCGAACCTTTAAGGGATTCCCCAGACGAAGCTCCAGTTAACCTTTAAAGGAAACCTCCACCCTGAAAGACATTAAATATGCATTTATTGAAATATTCATAATGATTCTGGTGCTAATTTGTCGGTTGGTGCTGTGAGAGGTTAATCCTGTGAGAGGTTAGCGGCGGTGTCCCACGAGTTTAACAGTCTGAAACATGAGTGATAATGGGTTCCGTTAGCTCCTGAAACAAAAGTTATTCAAGGCGTTCTTTGTAGAGTATCATTTTAGGAATGTTTTTTCCCCCTCATTCATAGAGAAGCACCGTGTTCCCCAGAAAGGGTTTATCAGTCAGATATACTTTACAGGGCAGTGAAATTCTTTTCTTCACATAAGCCAGGAATTTGGGGTCATATGGCTCTCTCGTGGAGAAGAGAGGGTTACAAGCCTAAAGGGCCTAACAGTGGCAGTTAGTGACAGCTGACCAGTAACCCAAAGCCTTAACCGTTTAGCCAAAACTGCCCCTACATAGAACCTTGAAGGAACCTTAAGGGTTCTAGATCTTTTTTCACCAGAATTTGATGTACGCTGTTAGGAAATCCGCAAATACACATCAAAGCGTGTCGCAACTCATAAGGTGCCAAAATGATCCAATTTCATTAGATAATTCACAGCAGTTCAGGTGGGTTTCACTGGTGATTAGTTGTCTAATACAACCCTGATGAGGAATCTTCCCTGTGTAATGAGTGTGAAGTGTGACAGTGATGCCCCTTAACATGTGTGAGGAGGAACTCGTCTTCTGTTACCCTCTTCCACTGCCGATTTATTTTTGGATCCCTAATGTCCAGCGCTGCCAGCTTCTGGAATGCTCCGGGCTGCTAGAAGGCTCTCCCCTACTCTCCTCTCCCGTTCCCCATTCCCAGTGCCCTGACAGAGGAGTGTGCAGTAACACTGAGCCCACTTCACGCTGTTGTTCTCTCCGTCTCTCTGAACAATGGAGGACAGTCCTCTACAGGTGCTGCATCTCAACACCGCTCCGTATCCAGACCAGAGGCCCGGCATCAGCGGCCTTAGGAAAAGCGTCCGTGTTTTCCAGTACAAGAGGAACTATCTGCAAAACTTCATCCAGAGTATCTTCTCCTCCATCGACCTGCGAGACCGCCAAGGCTCCACCATGGTGGTTGGAGGAGACGGGCGTTACTTCAACACCACCGCAATCCAGGTCATAGTACAGATGGCGGCGGCCAATGGGGTCAGTTGCTACCTTTTTAAAACCTTCTCGTGATTGTAATCAGCAGCAGTTGTTTTTATTTAATAGTTTTCCTACACCTCGGCACTGTTTGTTTTCATTTCTTATCAGTCTCTCTAACGTGCATCCTGCTAAGCTTACTTTGATTTTTTACAATCCTGTAATGTATCCCAGATTTGCTGGATAGCTGTTTGAGATTTAATAATTTTTATAAACATAAAAAATAAACATCTAATAAAAATGTACAAGTACAACAATTCAGCATGTCATTTCAAATGATTAGCAAGAGTCAAGTGCAAGCAAGCTGCAAAACAGAGCTAATTATGTAGACCTGCTTTTGTTGTTGTCTCCTGTCCAACACGGATATTTGTTCTCGCACCTCTGCTGGGGTAATGATATTTATAGACAGGGGGGATTGTAAATAAATTATACACCAACTATAAATGTTTTTCTAATTCAGCCGGTCGGGTTCCAGCGCAGGTGGAGAAACATGAGTATAACTGCTGTAGTGTTAAAAATCCCCCATGAAACGATGGCTATTATTTTAATCAATCCAAAGGTCATGGGTTTAAATATGATTTTCATCTGCTAAATTAAAACATGCGCAAAGAAACTGGAGATTAAAAAAATTGATGACCTTTGGAAAGGTTTTGCATTATTATTATTATTTATTTTTTTTATTTTTTTATTTTTTCATTTGATCATTATCAGTGTTATAGAGAAAGAAGAACTTTACAGAATGCACAGAAGGAACAAAGTTTAAAGCTTTTTGAAACCATTATTTTTGCGAAAGACCGAAGAATTTATATTATAGTAAGGAATTATTTTGTTACAGATCATAATTGGAAGAGTGCTTAATTAAAGGACAATTAGCAAACTCGTTAAATCATTGAGTGCTTGTTTCAAAACAAATAAATGGTGTGCACTACAAGTACCAATAAGCTCCGGATTGTTTACAGTAAAATAAAACATCATTTAATGACTAGTGTCCAAATTTATGGACACTAGTCCATATTTAAGTGGTTTTTAGGAAAACTCTAAACTTATTATTATAGCAATTAAACATAAATAACAATCCACTACACATTCTCAATCATTGGTGTATCTTTAAACTTTCAGAACAAAGTCTCAATTTAAATAAAAAAAGAGATTTTTCAGCTAGACTCTGATAAATAGCTTAAGCTTTCATTAATTCACATATTTAATTCATTTGTTTAATAATTGCTTATTATTACTTTTTAATCTCTGACATCAGCTGCATCATTCAACAGGCTTAAATGGTGTACATGTCAAGAATATTGCTAGATATTGTTTTTAAAATAAATAAGTAAATATATATATATATATATATATATATATATATATATATATATATATATATATATATATATAAAATAATATTTTCTCTCTCTTATTTTGCTCATCAATATGAAATATTATAGACTTGAACTTTAACCATTTTTTGAGCAAGAAAACGGACAAGAATCATTGTTAGTTTATGTGCAATGACAGTGCATTTAAGGTGATTAAAATCCTCTGCAGCTCACCTGCCCTCTATTACTTACCTGTCTCAGATAGGCCGTCTGGTGATTGGTCAGAATGGCATCATGTCCACACCGGCCGCATCGTGCGTAATCAGGAAGTTCAAAGCGATTGGTGGATTTGTGCTCACCGCCAGTCACAACCCTGGAGGACCAGACGGAGATTTTGGCATCAAATTCAACATTGCTAATGGAGGTAAATTTATCCCAGAATATCAAATATAAAATGAGTTTTGTATCTAATTACATCAAAATAAATATTTTTGTTGTCTGGCTTAAAGGGCCTGCACCCAGCACTGTGACAGATAAAATATTCCAGATAAGCAGAAGTATAGAAGAGTATGCCATCTGCCCTGAACTCACGGTGGATCTGATGACACTCGGCAAGCAGAGTTTCGACCTGGAGAATAAATTCAAACCATTTACAGGTAGGTGAAGGCATTTCTGGGGGCCTATATACATAATAAAAGTGTCCTGGACAGAGCTCTGACCTCAACCCCACTGGATACCTTTGGGATGAACTGGAAATGAAGCCTCCTTGAAATCACAACATCAACGCCTGACTTCAAACTTACTAATGATCTTGTAGCTGAATGAACACAAATCCCCACGGCCATGCCCAAAAATCTAGTGCAAAGTCTTCACAGAAGAGTGGAGGTCATTATGATGCCAATGGAGGAATAAATCTGGACTGGGATGTTCAACAAGAAAATATGGGAGTGATGGTCAGGTGTGCACATACATACTTTGGCCGTATAGTGTATTATATAGATGTATAGACATCAACATAAAACTCAACTGCTTCATCACTGATAAGGGGATCAACATTTTAAAGATAACACAAGCCTCAGATTTTCTTACTACCAGATATCAACATTCATAGATTTATTCTAGACAAAGTTGCTGTTACTATCATGGATTTTTATATAACAGCATGTACCCCAAGTGTTTTATTCCTCTTATACTACAGCAATTTGCCAATGATAACGTTTTATTTATTAATGAACTTCGCATTGTACTTTTTATTTGCTTTCTCTACAGTTGAGATTGTGGACCCGGTGGAATCCTACGCCAACATGCTGAGGAACATCTTTGACTTTGCGGCACTGAAGGAGCTTTTATCAGGCCAGAACCACATACGCATCCGGTTAGATGCCATGCATGGAGGTAGGAACTCTACTTTTGTAACTGTTCTCTTCTTTTAAGCATTATACAGATCAACAAAGGCATGATTATTGTATAAATTAGAGCTAGCTATGAAACCATGAATGTCTCCACAGTGATGTGCGGTCAACATCTTGGCTGTCATCACAAGACGAACCTAATGGAACATTTGTATTTACTTCAAGTCCATTTAGTCTTTGTGAATATATACTATGTAATAATCTTTGCAGCAGAAGCGACAGATGTTATTTTTTTGAGGGCTGGGTCATCTAGATAGAGTTTCCGGCCTGCTGTTAAATGATTAAGAGGAGATGTCTGACATAACACTGAAACCAAAGCAGGATTTCCCCTTTCACGTTGGAAGCCCTGTAACATTTACTGCACTCTCGAAATGACATTTTCAAAAGCCAAAGCAGCCAATTCTCCGTCGCTAATTTAAAGTGAAAAGTTCAAATAGCATAGCCTGTGAAGGAAGAGGGGGGTGGGTGCTGGGATGTAGGGGTTCAACTGGTCATTCATTTCACTGATGGAAAAAAATCAAAACAAGATGCTATCACTACATTTCTGATGCAGGATGTTAAAAAAAATTCTGCAACTGGCTCAGTTCAGATCTAATCACATTTGTAACAACAAGCATTTCAAACATCTAACTGGAGTCTGGCATATGTGGACCTGGCACAAAATACAGAGGTGTTTTGTTTTGCTTTGCTTGGCAATATCGATACTGCCTGGCCTCCTGACAGATATGCTAATATTAAAATATCAAGAAATAACCCTCAACCATGTATAATGTTTACTATGGTTAAAGATAAACATATTTTATTGTTTGGAATAATGTGCTTTCTCAGTTCTTTCTCATATTTTTTCAATTACATGAAACTTTCATAATTTTTATTTATTTATTTATTTGCTTTTTTTTTTTTTTTAAAGAAAAAGATCAAGATAAAAATCTTGCCTTAAGAATGGTTTTTATTACAGGGGCATAAACACTGCCCAAAAATGCTTCGAACCTAGATGATGATATCTAGACGAGCTCACAATAACAATATTAGGCTTTATGAATATCCCGGTGTATGACTTATCCCATCATTTCTGGGATCTGTGGTTCCTTGGCAAGATTTCAAAACTGACCCCTCCATAATCTTATCCTGACTTTTGTAAAATGTCTCCAGGCCATAGTGCATTTTTGACAATTTATTTAGTTGCTTGTATTATGCTGTTGTGAAAATTGCTCAATAAAAATGTTATTTGATATTAAACCCTGTCAGCCATGCATAGACTGTATAATAGCACACAGAATGGCTAGAATGGCAGTAGACAGTTGTATAGATACGTCTCAAGATGATGTGGGCTAAATTTGGTGACGATTAGACAAAATTTGGAGTAGGAGGTGCAAAACTGGCAGTTAAATGTAAGCATTTTAACATGTTATGGTAGCTTTTGGCCAGTAGGTGGCGATGGCACAAAATTTGTTGCATAGGCTCAGGGCAGTTTCCTACCAAGTTTTGTGTCAGTGCACAAAGTCATTGAGTCATTGAAGTACAGCCTCACTTCCTGTTTGGTGGCTTCACTGTCAGATTCATTAGCCCATTACAGGCAAACCAGAGTATTCAAAATTCTTTTGTGAGGCTTACTCTGAAGATGATGTGTGCCAAATCTATTTATTGATGATTAGACAAAATTTGTAGGAGGAGCGGCGAAAAATATGTTTTTGAAAAATCCAAGATGACAGAAAATCTAATTAGGAAGAAAATGACATCATAGGGTACATTTGAACACATCTCTACCCAGTGCATCCATGGATGCTGGGTTTAAAATCTTGGACACACGGTTCAAAAGTTATGACCATAAACGTACTTCCAAATTAGGCCCAAATTTGATGGTGGTGCTACAGCATTGGGAGCACTTTGCTCAACTTTGGTCAGAATGTTCCGTAGACCCTCCCTAATCAGTGTGCCAAATTTCACATCTTTTTAATAGACGGTTATATGAGCTGCCGTAGACACCATAGACCGAAGAACAAGACGAAGAAACAGTAGAAAAAGAAATGGGTCCAGTGAAGGGCTTTCTTATAAATTCTTGTAAATGAAAATGATTACAGCTAATTAAAGAGCAATCTAACATAAATCACTACTGATAGTTTAACTATACATAGTTAAACCAGGACACTGTCACAATAAGTTCACTTTTGTGCATTTTAACCTTAGCTATAGTTATTTTTGTAAACTAACTTACATTCTCCTTTAAATCTTTATGTATGACTGTCTGATATTGTACCCATCACTTTTTGGTCTTCATTTCTGTCCTGAAGTGGTTGGCCCATATGTGAAAAAGATCCTGTGTGAGGAACTGGGTTCTCCTGCCAACTCCGCCATTAACTGCATCCCTCAGGAGGACTTTGGCGGTCAGCTTCCAGATCCGAACCTGACCTACGCTGCAGATCTGGTGGAGACCATGAAGAGTGGCCAGTTTGACTTTGGAGCTGCCTTCGATGGTGACGGTGTGGGTGTTTTAAAGAGTTACACCATTATATATAAACAATTCCTCCTCAAATAGTTATTAATCTTTCATTATGAAAATTTGTCAGTCAAGATTAGTTTATGAAGGAAAACTACTTCCTTGCAAAAAATGAGTGTAGAGGTCATGTGACCAACAAAATATCAAGGGTGTTCGTGACCTACCTCAGTGTCAGTCTCAACCACAGCTTACCCTATGTCTCTTTCTGTCCAGGACCGTAACATGATCTTGGGGAAAAACGGCTTTTTCGTTCACCCCTCAGATTCGGTTGCTGTTATTGCAGCAAACATCTTCTGCATACCTTACTTTCAGCACATGGGAGTAAGGGGCTTTGCCAGGACAATGCCCAGCAGTGGCGCCCTCGACAAGTAAATACTTACAAATAACTTTCATAACTCAATGTGTAACTTCACATATTATTCTAGCATGATTATGGTTTTTATCTCAGTATAAGCAACTTGAAAAAGACCACACTAGAATGAGCATAGTGTGTTTATCTGAGCTGCAGTCACACTAGAAATTTGCAGTTTGTACATATTTGAAACAACCTTTGAAAAATTTGGTACAAATTGCAATTTAGCTGCGACTTATTATTCTGGTTTCAAGTTTAAAGGTTTTATTCTAGTTTCAGTATCTACGTACATGCAGTTCAAGTGCCCCAACATAGTTTGGTTACTAAATCAAGTTCTAAATCAATGTTTGTACATTGGGAAAATCTATCTAGCTTCCTACTCTCTCTTAGCTGAGTGCTAGCAAAAAAATTTAAAATAAAACCACAAATATAGCAAGACATCTAATTCAGCTTACCATCCAACTGCAGACAAGTATACTTATGGCTCAATGTATAGTTGGGTTAGGGAGACATCATGCCTGCACACTGATAAAATGAGTGCTCTATTAATTTGGGATCTAATGCACTACAAACGGCCATCTGGTCACAGCTCAGCACAGGCACACATTTTGTGGTACTGATCAATGATATAAATTCCCATGTAAACTCAACACAGAGGTTCTGCTCAATAACGAAATTAATTTCACTGGGCTGAATGTTAAAAAACCGCTAGTGTGATTTAGTCCTTGATCTCGGATGTAGTTTTGATTGAGTTCAGAAACGTAAAGTAGCACTCGTTCATTGCAGTGTGGCTAAAGCAACCAAGATTCAACTGTATGAAACTCCAACTGGTTGGAAGTTCTTTGGAAAGTTGATGGATGCTGGTCGCCTTTCCCTGTATGGAGAGGAGAGCTTCGGCACAGGTAGCGAATGTAATAAATGCTGTGAATGATTTATTCATTGTTTATAGAATTATTTAAACTATCCAATTAGTCCATCATCACATATCACATGAAGCTTGTTTCCCTCTTTTCAGGTGCGGATCATATCCGTGAGAAGGATGGGCTTTGGGCTGTACTCACCTGGCTCTCCATTCTTGCTTTTAGAAAACAGAGTGTTGAGGAAGTCATGATTGATCACTGGAAAACCTATGGCAGGAACTACTATACCAGGTCTGGGATGAAAAGGACAGTCTTTTTTTTTTTTTTTTTTTTTTTTTAATAAATGATCATTAACCTCTTGACATAAAGGAATGAAGTGAGGCGTACAAACAAAATAATTAGTTCTATTAACTGTAAATACCAATAACATCACCTTGTTTGAGAAATATAATGACAAAATCGTATTTTTTATTTAGTTTTTCACCCCTTGTCTCAGTTCTTGGTGTGGGGTTCTCTTCCATACCTGGTAGGTACGACTACGAAGACGTGGCAATAGACACGGCGGTGGACCTGATGCTGGATCTCGAGGTGATCATTTCAGACAAGGCATTCGTTGGACAGATATTCATGGTCGGACAGAAAACCTACGAAGTGGAGAAAGCAGACAACTTTGAGTATAACGACCCTGTAGATGGAAGCGTCACAAGGAACCAGGTAATGCAAATAATTTCTTTGTGAAACACAACATTAAATCCTAATGTCTTTAATAATAAACATCTAACCAAAACTATTATTATTATTATTATTATTATTATTATTATTATTTTTAAATTCCCCAACAGGGCCTGCGAATTATATTTAAAGGTGGCTCTCGCATTATTTTTCGTCTAAGTGGAACTGCATCAGGGGCCACAATACACCTTTACATTGATGGCTATGAGAAAGATGAAAATGAGATTTTACAGGATGACACAGGTAATTTAAACTGCATTTTTTTTAAATATGAAATAAAGCATTAAATAATAACTACAAGTGACGAATGAATTCAAGCTCAAATGACTCACTTCTCCCTACACACGCACACTACATCAAATATGACAGTCACGTGTGCCCTGCTTAGTGTAAATCTGTTTCCTCTAGGCAGGTGTGTCAGACGTTAAGGGGTTCGATCCGGCCCGCTGGATGAATTTGGAAAGTGAAAAAAAAATGCATAAAAGACGCGAACTAGACATTTTTTTAATATTTGCTATTCCTAAATTATCCGCTAGGGGCACAACGTTTTAGTCAGAGTAGAAGACGCGGCACATCGCTGGAACTCGTACGGAACAGCAGATGGCAGCAATGCGCCTTCTGCTGTTCGTTATTGCACTGTGACCAGTTGTAATGCACACATGTAAATGATGATCAGATGCAAATTGCACGTTTGTCTTAATAAATATGAGGTTGTTCAAGATATGTTTTGTAAAAGGATCTTTCATTAAATATGAGATTTTACTAATGTACTTGTACTTCTTTGCACGAAGACAAAGAGAAAAACATGAACTTATTGTTTATTTATAGGTAATTATGCTTTAATTTTCTGGCCGGCCCACTTCACATCTACTTAGGCTGTTTGTGGCCCCTGAACTAAAATAAGTTTGACACCAGTGCTCTAGGCATTTGCGTTGAACACAGGCCACGCCCCATTTTGTTTTAACACTCGGGTTTTTTTGGGGGTTTTTTTTAAATATTTTTTTTATTTACCTCAGGTGAAGTTGGCCGACCTGCTGAGCCTCGCGCTGAAGTTGTCGCAGTTGCGTGAGAGGACGGGGAGAACTAGTCCTACTGTCATTACATGATGGTTATTTATTTATATCTATAATATAATATAATTTGTGTTTCTTTTATCTAACTTTTTTTGTAATAAAATTCGCTTTTGGAAGAAAAAAAGAAAAGTTGTAATGGCGTCTTGTCATATGTACTCACCTCCTCGAGCGCGCGCCTGTATGTTCACGCGGGCACGGTCTGTCCACTCTTGCTAAGCAACGGCAAAAGACTCGCGCCGTGTCAAACATTACATCCAAATGTAAGTGAATCTTATTAGTGTTTTACCCACAAAATTACTCTTAACACACATTTTAGTGAGAAAAAAACATTTGGATTGTAATGGCCTTTTTTTATTTATTTATCTCCAATCCTTTAAAAAAAATTCCACCTGTAACATGTAACAATAAAGGTTTATGGCTTTGTTTGTAAGTGGTCAACTTCCTCCTGAGAAAACCTCACCTGTGTACAATTTCTCTGTGCTTTAGGTTGTAAATCTATCCTGCACTACATAACATTAAGCTTCAGTTCTGAAATGGAGGCTGCTGAGACTCCATCGAGTCACGGCCTCAGTACCAGAGGGGATGAAAAAAACAGAGATGGAGAGTAAGAATGTCTTCACGCAACATCTAAATTGTAATATTTGTAAAGTCCTTGTTTAAACAGTATCTTTAATCCAGAGTGTAAAGTTGTCAGACCTGATCAAAGTGCATACATGAACGCTTGTGTCTCAGAGCTCAGTGTTTGCTGAACTGAAGCGCTCTCATGCAGGACACTCATGAATGCCTGAGCCAAGCCTTGAACCTCCCATTGATCTACTTATTCCAGGGTTGTGTGCAAAATTGTCTTTGAAGAGTATCTCAGCGAATGGCTTAAAATCGCCACCACAAGAGCTGGACATTTGATGGGGAAAGAATGTAAGTACAACACATAGCTAGAACATTAACAGAACACTTTAACACTTCGTGCACAAGTGAGAAGCTCATGGAAGACTCGGAGCAGTGAGACTTCACCTCCTTTACTGTTAATGTTTATATTTCTGTCCTAATTTTACCTGACATGTGCCATTTTTGAATATTGAGATATACAGTGACCAGTGTGAGAGAGTGATAACACCAAATTTGACACACCTGCTCCCCATTCACACCTGAGACCTTGTAATACTAACAAGTCACATGACACCGAGGAGGGAAAATGGCTAATTGGGCCCAATTTGGACATTTTCACTTAGGGGTGTACTGACTTTTGTTACCAGCGGTTTAGACATTAATGGCTGTGTGTTGAGTTATTTTGACGGGACAGCAAATTTACACTGTTACACAAGCTGTACACTCACTACTTTACATTGTAGCAAAGTGTCATTTCTTCAGTGTTGTCACATGAAAATATATAATCAAATATTTACAAAAATGTGAAGGGTGTACTCACTTTTGTGAGATACTGTATATAACTTTAATTACACGAACACTTATCTTTCTCTCGTTGATTTCAGCGCTAGATGAGGCGATCAGGTGTCCAGAGAGGTTTGCAGCCCGTTATGACATCTCAGGCAGTGAAAACGATGAGCTTGTTGAAGAACCACACAAAATGTGAGCTCCCAGATCTAAACAGTGACTTTCACGGCATGCCGTCTTATGGTTGGTTGTTTGTAAAATTGGTCAAATGATGTCTTCTTTTGTAACAAAAAGTACCAGACTCTTTAATTAAACCTGGAGACATCTCAAACTTGATGATCCATGGGTGGATAGTGATAAATTCATTTCAAACATTCAGACTGGGAAACTAAAGCACAGATGTACTGTCGAGTTCTATGTTAGCTAGTTAAGTGTATTAATACACTCTAGGGATGTGCAGGAGGAAATAACGTTTACAGTTGGAGAAAAAGAGTGAGTATATGAATTCCCAGAGAGGGATGACCCATCACCAGCATATTTAATAGTACCCAGTGCAGCAGGGTTTGACTTATTTTCACCTGTGGTCACAGATATAAAGGCACCATGTATGGCCTGAGGCGTTCGAAGAAACACAAGAGCAGACAGACTAGAGTCGAACGAATGAGACGGATCTACCTGCTCTGTAGAACTCCAGGTGATTCAGGTGATTCTTATCACAGACTGATATGTGGTGTGATATGATACAAAGCCATGCCTCAGTCATCGTCACAAACTCACCAGGCCATACCTCCTTTACTAGGACTGACTGACATATAAGCCACACCCCACTGATACTCAGAGGCCACACCTCATTGTGTGATCAGAGAGCCACACTCCTGTTAAAAGTATCAATGTGACGTTACTGAACAACGTTTTGTTTCATGTTTAGACACAGCAGCTCCTCCGGTTCCAGCACTGACAGATTCCGTCCATGACACAGAGAGACGGGAATGCTGGGAAAGTGAAGTGGACAAGCTGGTAGCATGGACACACTCTCTGTCCTTTGAGGAACCTGACAGACCATAACTGAGACTCCAAGCCAAAGAACCGGGAAGATACAGAACACTCTACAATTCTGTATCGATCTGTATTTTATATAAGTCTAAAGCTTTGTGTGTTTATAGCCTGAGAATTACAGTAGGCCATATAGTATGGAGAATAGTCATTATAATTTTTTACATGATCTTACACATGACTTTTGTATGCACTGATTTACTTCTAGGCCTGTATTGCATAAGAAAAAAAAAACAGGAAGCGTTTCACCAATAAAATAAAGAGAATTTTAATAAGGATTGAACGAATTTGACAAAGACGTCAACAACAAAGCAGCAAATTGAAACGTCACTTTTGATTATTGATCACAGCCAGATCCCTTGCATTTACCGATGTGACGAATCTGTGCAAAGTGCAGAGGATTACATGACGCATATTCGTAATAGGTCTATGTAAAATGTAAAAAAATATATTTCAAAGGCAAAATGGTAAAGGTATGGTGGTAATGGAAGAAAATATTACGCAGATTTATTTATCTCCCAAGTGTAAATTTTTATCCTGCAAGTTGTTGATCTCTCACAAATGTGAGTCAGTACAACATTTTGCTTTCGGTTATTAGACTATCCTTAACCCATAACCACAGTTAATCCTTAACCCATGCTGCGTAAGCTTGTATTGTCGTGGTTCGATTATTGGAAACGAAAGCATTCGGTCACAAATGTGCAATATTAACAAGCAGAAAAAAAACCCTCGCAATTACGAGATAAAAAAAATTCGCAAAGGCGCAATATTACCTGGTAACTGCGAGATAATTATTTCTCATACGTGGTGGAATCAAAACTGTACCAGGGAGCGTTATGAATGTTAAGTGTAACGCTGGAACATGCCAATACTTGATTACAAACCAACGTGTACAGGACAATTGTTTTTATCATGAACTGGGAGAAAGCAGAATTGAATCGTCACGTCGTTACTCAAACACGTCAATATAATTACGTGACAGCAGCTGTCTCATAATGTCATGCCGCTATTTTGCCTATTAAAGCAGCATCACAGATTTGTTTCACCTGATTTATTAAACGTTAATATCAAGTACAAACACTACAGAAAGAAAAAATCATCTCGTCATCTGTTTTTGTAACTAGGGGTAGTTTTCGCCTAAAAGTTTACAACAGTGGGTGGAGTCGATGCGAATAGATGAATTTATCACCTGACATATGGAAGTCAATTCAGGAACAGAGATTGTGTGTGTAAAATACCACTATGAGCATGTTAAAACATGAGCTTTTTTTTTCATCCCCTCAGCATTCTCAAAAATTCCTCAAAAAGTTCTTCACGCTCACACCTCCGACGTCTTTAACTCTTTTAAACTCGTATTTCATTTAGAATGTTTTTTTCCCCCGATTCACTGCCTTGAACCGGCATTCTACAACTAGTGAAAATGGGCTAAATCGACCAAACTACAACAAACATCCCTCATTTCGTGCACAGAACAGTTTTTCCCTCCACTGTCTTTGTACAGAATAATGATTTACGTGCCTTTTTTTTTTTAAACATCAGCCACTCAGAGCATTTCATTGTTTAAAGTAAACCAAATAAATCTTATTCTGATTTAGTCATGATTTACTGTGGATAAACTGCATTAAACGGTACAATCAACGTTTGTACCCGAAACTGTTCCATAAATCAAAATCATTTTGATGTCGGTCCTTTCTGAAGCCACGCCCCTCAAACATGTACATGTTCAAATGCTAAGGCAAGAGTCGGGGCTTTCTTTGTCCTGATTAAAGAGGTTAAACGACGGTGGTGCACATCATGTGTTGTTTCTTTTGTTTATATTCGGAAGTGCTATGGAGACAAAAGTTTCTCCTCTGAGGAGATGTCATGACTCAAACGTCACCTGATTACAACTTTAATGTCTGAAAAATGTACCTAATGAGTGTTTTTTTCAGAATAAGAAAACTAAGACTAAATTAATGAGGGATTTATAACTGAACATACAGTACAACCTCTAGTGTAAAAGTATCTCACTGCCAGGATAATTATTCTTCTAATTATCCTTAATCCATCCAGATTTGGTCTGTTTAAGTGCTCAGAGGTTGTCAGATGTAATAATACAACCTGCTCCTTTGCCAGTGAATAATTCTGAACGAGTTCAGGCCTTAAAAAAAAAGATACGATATACAATAAAATAAAAGGATTAAAAAGTGAGCACTTTAACAGCTGTGAAGTAAACCGAGCTCTTCATCTGACAAGAGACACTCAAACTCCTTGATCAGGCCTTTGAAGTCCACGCGGTCCTCTGGAGCGTGAGCCCAACACCTCCGCATCTGTATGTACACCTGCAGAACGTGAGAACGTGGAGAAGAAAAACATGGAGAAGGAGAATATGAGAATGTGGAGAAGAACACGACAATGTGGAGAAGAACACAAGAATGTACAGAACACCGCGAGAATGTAGAGAAGGAGAATGTGGAGAAGAACAAAGAATGTGGAGAAGAACACGAGAATGTAGAGGAGAATGTGGAGAAGAACATGAGAATGTAGGGAAGAACATGACAACGTGGAAAAGGAGAGTATGAGAATCTTAAGAAGGAGAACGTGTCTTACCTTATCTGGGCAAGATGGAGGACAGGACAGCCTCCAGCCACCTTCTAGAGACTTCACCAGTCGTGCCATTGTCATCTGACCATGTGATCGGCCAATCGTGTTCAGGAACATCTTTGGGAGAAGAAACGAAAAGACCAAAATTTCCTCAAAGGCAGTTTGATTCTCCAAAAAAACCCCACCACCAAACAAAAAAAACCCCAAAAACGTGCAGTTGTTGATGTGGTGAAGTTTTCTGTCATTTACGTAATGTTTATGGAAGGAGTCTCCAGTGTCAGAGCTTTATAACAGTCAGAGGTAAAGCTGTAACTCTGATCTTCAGGATCTATAACCTCAATCTGCATTTTTTTTGTCTTATTATTGTGAAGAGAGAGAATCGAGAGAGAAAGACAATAAAGAGAGGGCTGGTGTGGGAATGAGTGTTTATAGCTGCTAGAACATAAGTGATAACAGAACTAACCCGAGGATGTTCTAGTAAGAAAGATGAAATCACATGAATACGGTAGCTTGGTGATATTTTACCTCAGGAGGACTCATCTTGCGGTCGCAGTAGGTCATGAGTTCATAGAGCGTGACGCCGAAAGACCAGACGTCCGAGGCTTTGTAAAACTTTCGGTGGATCAGACACTCGGGTGCGTACCTGGATAAACAGATGGGTAACTTTACTGTCCAGTCCACATGGATGTTAAAGGCGTTGTGGGCGTGTCCGAGTGCTCACCAGTACACCGGACTGTCCTGCTCCTCCCTGACCGTGTAGTACTCCTCGTTGTCTTTGATGCTCTTGGTCAAGCCAAAGTCTCCGATCTTAACCAGTGTCTCGCTCTCCACCAGCACGTTACGAGCCGCCAGGTCTCTATGGATGTAGTTCTGAGAGCCAAGGTAGTCCATTCCCTATAAAACACACATACACACACACACAGGGGTAAGCTGGAGGACAACCACTATTATGATCCTCTGATGATGATGAAGGCTTCAGTACCTGACAGATCTGGATGGCGTAGAGCAGCAGGCGCTGTTGGCTTGTCTGAGCTTTGTGTCGGGGCAGATAGTCCTTCAGGCTCCCCGCAGGCAGATACTCCATGATCAGCTTAATCGTTCTCCCACCTGACACACACACACACACACATTTACATTAACATTTCGATTCATAATTAGATTATGTAGATTAATTAGATTATGTAGACATAGTAGATTTATTTGCCCCCCCTCCCCCATTCATTCTGTAACAGTGTGTTGATGTGGTGTATGTATTTCTGTAGTTATGTAACTTGGGATTAGGTATGAGTGTGTGCATGTGCTCTGACCCTCCTCAGTACAGATGCCTTTGTATTTGACGATGTTACTGTGGTAAAGCTCTCTCATGGTGTTGATTTCTCTCCTTAGGTTGCTGCAATCGGGTCCGTCGCTCTCTGACTTCAGCGACTTGACGGCCACCTTCTGCCCGCTGTGGTCTCCATGTGGGTCGTATAGACAGAGCTCCACCTTCCCGAAGTGACCCTGCAGCACAGCGACACTCTTAAACATCTCTTACACACTGATGCACACTGCAAAGCGAAGGTTTAGGAGGAGAATTGTTGAGCGTGTGTGACGGTGAGCAGCCGTACCTCTCCCAGGTCCCGTATCGTCTTGAGGAATCTGCTCTCGAACAGCGTGGGGTCGATCTCCTGCACAGGAACGCCGCCGGACACCATGGCCGGGTCTGAGGAGAAACAAGAAAAGGCGCGGCGAGTTCGTATCTACGACACGACGTGGCTGCTTGGTGTAAAGGCTTTGTGAAATAATCTCGGCTCACTCTGCTCCTTGATGCGGTCCAGTTCTCTCACTATGGCTCTGAAGAACGGTCTCAAACTGGGGTCGTAGTTCATGCACTGGATGATGAGCTCAGCCAGTTCGCTGCAGTTGGGAATCGTCAACGTGCCCTCGGCTTCATAGAACCACTCCTTCTGCTCACACACACACAATGAAGAGTCAGATGAGGATTTAAATATTTTAAATATGAGTGAAATGAGCGCAGCACTGGTGTTAGCGGTGAGAGTAATGCACCTCTGCACGTTTCTTGTCCCTGAGCGGCACTTCTCCGTTGTAGCAGATCTCCCACAGCGTCGTCCCGAAGCCCCACTTATCTGCTGCCACGTTCTGTGCTTTAGGGTTCTTCACACACTCCGGGGCGATCCACGGGATCCTGTCAATACACTCTGTCACACACACACAGCAATTATTACATTGCTTATTAATAAACGATATAAACAATACTGTAGAAGCCTATTCACTACATACATCAGTGTTCACTACTATCATCAGTCCAATGTGGGCATGTCTCAATCCACACACAATGTTCACTACTATCATCAGTCCAATGTGAACATGTCCCGAACCACACATGCTATTCATAATTTTTTTCTGCACTGTAAGTAATGTGTCCCCACCGGAGGGCGATGTGTGTGTAGTATTGCCATGTTTATGATCTCAGCTCTTCTTTACCTTCTCGGTTGAGCGTAGAGATGGAGACTCCCGGCTTGCTGAGCTTTATGAACGGCGCTTGTTGCCCATCCAGACCATCTTTCGATAACAGGATGTTCTTTGTGCACACGTAGCCATGGACGAGCTTCTTATCCTCCTGAAAGAGAAAACGGAAACGTGATATTAAAAATGCCACTCCACTCGGCCACTCCAACTTGAACAAACTCAGTCGCTAAGATTCTTCCTACGTTAATATGTTATGCTAAATGTGTGACAGCGTGTTTTGTCTCACCAGGTAGCTGAGGACACTAGCGAGCTGCTCGGCGACCTGAAACTTCCAGGATGGCGCGAGTTCGGCGTGATGAGCACGCATGAACAGATCCAGAGGCCCATGCTGCACAAACTCCTCCACCATGATGACTGAGAAAGACAAACAGCACTAATTCGTTAATGCACAATTAAATCTCAAATCCACGAGATATGTACATTAAGCTGTGACATGTGGAGACACTTACTGTCCATGCTGTGCATACAGATGCCGTACAGATGTGTCATGTGTTTGTGTGAGATCTGACGCAGCTGACTGACGGTTTCCAAAAAGGCCTGTGGAGAAATAATGAGTCACAGCGTTACACTAGCTAGCTGTCTGTCTTTCTGTCTTTATGTTTTTCTCACTATCTTTAGGTCTCTCTGTGAACACACTCCTTGGAACAGAAGTTCTGTCTATTATTTTTAGGGACTTGTACACAGGTGTGTTGAATTTCTCAGTGTAGTGTAGAATTGATTATGAGCACAGGTGTGTTGTTTTACTCTATTAGAACACACACACACTTACGGAAACATCCTTAAGTCCTGCTCCGATCACCTTCAACACCACAGAGATGTCCTCAGTGTTGAAGCTAATCAGATTGTCCTCATCGTTCTTCAGTCTCAGCTTGCCTGAGTAGATGTTCGTACGAGTTCCTTTCCCCAAGTGCTTGTCCTGTGGAGCACACAGAGACAGAGAGAGAGAGAGAGAGAGAGAGAGAGAAGACAGACAGACAGACAGTTATTCTTCATTCACGAGACAAGACCCAACCTGTCACTCTGTCAATCTGCGTGTCTTATCCTTTTCAGGGTCACGGGGAAACCTGGAACTGGTCCCAGGGAGCATGGGTCAGTGTGCCAATCCATTGCAGGGCACACAATCAAGTACACATTTACACATTCATTCATACACTATGGACACTTTAGACACGCCAATCAGCCTACCATGCATGTCTTTGGACTGGGGGAGGAAACCGGAGTACCCGGAGGAAACCCCCGCAACATGGGGAGAACATGCAAACTCCGCACACACAGGGCCATGGTGGGAATCGAACCCCTGACCCTAGAGGTGTAAGGCAAACGTGCACTGTAAATACAGTTTTGAATTTTATGGGATAAAATACTCTTTTGATCTAAGAGCCATTGTGGGCACAAGAGAAAACTCAACCCCATTACTTTGGAAGTTGACTCTGAGCTCTGATATTCAACAGTCCATTAATTCAGTGACTCAGTGGATCAGTGACTCAGTGGATCAGTGACTCAGTGGATCAGTGACTCGGTGGATCAGTGACTCGGTGCATACAGTACATACAGGTGACTGAAAAGGGCAGCACCGTTAAATCTGATCAGCGTCACTGTGGTGTAAAGTGCAGTGTTTCAGCTCACAGTGGCTCGGAGGAACAGGATGAGATCTAATAACAGATCAAATGCCAGAGACAGAGCTCAGGATCAGCGTCTGGGTTTTTAAAGAAACAGTGGGCCGGTTCGAACCTGTATGATGTCCTCTTTGTTAATGCGGTGGAAGACGAGCTGGCTGCTCAGGGAGGGCGGAGTGATGGAGTCCGGCCTCGTCACCAACAGGAGATTAGACAGCTCTGCAACACAAAACAGCACAGAAACATGAGATAGAAACCGGCAACAGAATAAATCAGCAAAAGAGACGAAAAATAAGGAGTTATAAAAATTTATATTTTGTTAGTGGTCGTTTAGACACACACTGGCCACACCTCCTTTACCGAGACACACCCACGGGTCACACCCCCTTCACTGGGCCACACCCCCTTCACTGGGTCACACCCACAGACCACACCTACGGACCACACCTCCTTCACTGACACACCCACAATGGCCACACCTCCTTCACTGAGACACGCCCACCGGCCACACCTCCTACACTGAGACACCCACAGAGGCCATACCTGCTTCACTGAGACACCCACAGAGGCCACACCTGCTTCACTGAGACACCCACATGGGCCACATCTCCTTCACTGAGACACCCACACGAGCCACACCTGCTTCACTGAGACACCCTCACAAGCCACACCTCCTTCACTGAGACACCCACATGGGCCACACCTCCTTCACTGAGACACCCACACATCCTTCACTGAGACACCCACAGGAGCCACACCTGCTTCACTGAGACACCCACACGAGCCACACCTCCTTCACTGAGACACCCACATGGGCCACACCTCCTTCACTGAGACACCCACACATCCTTCACTGAGACAGCCACATGAGCCACACCTCCTTCACTGTGACACCCACACCTCCTTCACTGAGAAACCCACACATCCTTCACTGAGACACCCACACGGGCCACACCTCCTTCACTGAGACACCCACACGGGCCACACCTCTTTCACTGAGACACACCCACGGGCCACACCTATTTCACTGAGACATGCCCACAGGTCACACTTCCTTCACTGAGACATGCCCACGGTTCACACCTTCACTGAGACACCCACAGAGGCCACACCATCTTCACTGAGACACCCACAGAGGCCACACCTCCTTCACTGAGACATACCCACGGACCACACCTCCTTCACTGAGACACACCCACGGACCACACCTCCTTCACTGAGACATACCCACGGACCACACCTCCTTCACTGAGACACCCACTGGACACACCTCCTTCAGTAGGCCACACTTCTTTCACTAAAATGCACATTTATTCCCGTATAAGTTGTTATGAAGTGATTAATGACATGAGTGTTCAACCTCGAGGTTGAGGAGGACATCCTCGTGCCAGTTTCAAGGTGGTGTTGTCTGTACTCAGACAGTGACCACATAGCCGATCAGTCAGCTCCCTCAGTGTGGGTTTCTCCACGTCTGTCCCACAGAGACGAAATCCACCCTCGGTCCTCTCGATCTGAAAGTTCTTGAAGGTCTTGATGATCTCACCCGAAATGTCTCTCTGGAAAGAGAAGCCAATGAGGACAAAGTTTTTGTCATTTTGACTCTGTAGACCACCACATTGGATTTGGGATGTTGGTGGTATACAGATTGTCACTGTCCAAATACATATGGACCTGTCTGTAAGTGCTGCAAAATCTAAATTGAGCACGTATAGTGAACTTTTTAACTCTGGATTATGATTTTAACTGATATGTTAAGCCTAAATTAATCAATTACTGAAGTCTAACAAAATCACTAATCATCTAAAATCATCGCTTAAATCCAAAGCATGTTTAACCTCGTTGCAGATGACCGTGAGCAGGACGTGGTCGTAATGAGCGCAGCTCCAGCGCAGGATGTACATGCCCTCCTCATAACCTTCCTGTTTGAGCTTATGAACAGCGTACTCGGTGCTGCAGAAGACACAAGTCACGTCGTCATGGGTGCGTTGCGAAATTTTCATAACAAAAAAAAAGCAAAAAACCATCATGGCTTTACCTGATTGGTCCGTGACATCCCTCACGCAGGTTGGTTTCTACGAAGATTGGAGAGACTTCGGTGCACAGGAAGTGATGCGCGTCTACAGTGAGCCTGAAGTAGCCGTCTATCAGGCTGGCGAACGCCAGGGCCTCCTCACGGCCAGCAAAACGCACTTCCTGTTTGTTAGATGTAGATGTTACTTTGCAGATGTTTCTATAGCAACTCGATCTCACTTGCAAAAGTGTAGACATTGGGAATTTACATGCTCACGTATTTTAAGTAAGGAGGTGTAAAGAGGATTGATTCCAAGTAACCTAATTACTACCAAGAACTCTGGTACTTCCTGGTTTCCTGTTTTGTTTTGGTTTTAATTATGGACTCTTATAGCTCAAACAAAAAGCATGTTATTAAAAGCATGGGTTCGAATGTTCTGGGACAAAGAACTCAGGAATCTCAGGAAGCATGAGAGGGAAACCCACGTGTGGGTCGAGGTGTTTCAACCAAAATAAATGCTAAGAACGATATACACCATTAGTGCAAATTACTAATTTTTTTTTTTAACGTGAATCTGAACACACGTACCATCCTCCGGTTGTCTTGTCTGTAAACCGTGACCGCTGCCTCCTTGATGACGATGTGCGTGATCTCGTGGAAATCCGAGAACATCGTCCAGCCGTCATTTTTCCTGACGTTGCAGAGCTGAACCTGTTGTCTTTTGTTCCTCTTCGATTTCCTCTTCTGTTGAATCAGGCAGGTCTTTTTCATAGAAGCAAACAAACAAACAAACAAATAGAAAAGAAGGTTACATTAACAATGCTACCATCGCTTACGGACTTCAACTAAAACCTATAGATGCAATACAGAGAACAGAAGACGATGGCGAGGATGACCAGCGCCGTGTAAACATTCAGACTCTGAAACAATAAAATCTGATAATGCACACACTTCTTATTACTAGTGTTCTATTATATAATAATGAAAACACCATCGCACCAATGTTGGTGTAGTGATTAAACAGGAAGGTGTTTACTAATGTTTACACCACAGTGCTGTTGTACTTTTTTTTTTGCTGTTGTACACAGTACTTTTTTTTTTTTAAAGTATTGTTTCTATAGTAACCGCTCGTTCACAGCAACTTGTACTATGTGTCATCGTCGACGTGGTGACGTTTTCTGTAATCGATTTATAGCATTTACAGAAAGAGTCTCCAGTGCCAGCGCTTCGTAACAGTATCGTGAAAAGGGAACCGAACTGATTCCCAGACATTCCACAACATTTTGAAATTTTAGCAAATTTAGTTTTAGTCCTTTGATGTAAATGTGTATTAGTTATAGTCTGATTTTTCATCATTTTGGTTGTGGTTAGATTTTTTTTAAATAAACATTGCAAATTTTACATAAAAAACGAAAAACAGCGGTGGCTGAAACCAACATGTGGCCGTGACATGCAGCTAAAATACTTCAGATATTCCAAAGTGTAACTGGATGTACAGGGTGTATGTGTGTGTGTGAGAGAGTGATGGCACATTTCCCTACGAGGAAATAAAGAGTTGTGGTTTCTCTTTCATGGCTCAAATAAAACGAACAAAAATGGAAATATTCAAATTCCCCTCCAGCTGGCAGACAAGATTATATTTCACAATATCTAAACACAGACGGAATCCAGCAGAACAGGCCCGTCTGGTTGCATCTCTCATTTACGTTTATAATGTATTCACTGAACAAAACAAAGTCAAGATAAAGAGAGCAGGTTTAACATGGAAGCGGAACATGTGACTAGGCTTTAACTCCTATAAACGTGTGGAGGAAAACAAAACTTGACACAACACAGAAATGGCAAGTTTTTGTTTTATTTACAGAGCGAGAAGAAACACGAACAGACATGAACGCAGATTCAGCCTGCACGTTTTATGTTAGTTGTCATGGTTACAACAGAGCATCCGCTACGCACGCTGCGTCCGAGTAACTCGGTTCAGATGCGTCAACATGGCCACCCACCCACACCGTCGACCGTAAACAAAATGCTAAACACGCAGCGGTACCTTCCCTGGTTAGATCCGTAATGCTGACCACACTGTTCATGATTCACGTTCAGCTCGAACGCAGCTCTGTATGTGTTGCGTTATACAGGTACGTGTATCGTACTAGCACATCACTTGGGTACGTTTAGCGACGGATCTAGTGATTCGTAAGTGATTTGAACGGGATGCGTATGAGGATAAATTTCTACTTTAGATAAACATGTAAATATGCTTCGGCTTATTTGGCTGCAATTTTTAGTAAGTCGTTTATTTCAGAGAAACTGTTAGATACCTGAGGAGACAAGCTCTGCCACTTAATGCCGCAGGTTCCAGAAATGAGCACGCGGTGCCGGTTTCCGCTCTCGTTCACGGAACCCGAGGGAGCCTCGTCGCTCTCGTGGATAGTGACGGAAGAGGGCTCGTACACCTCGCAGCCGAAGTGCTTGGTAAGAGTCTCAAGCGTGGAAATGTACTTGACCTTCAAGTCGTGCTTGCTGACATTGCTGTTCAGCACCGTGTTGTCGTTGAACTCCTCGAGAAACGACCTGAAGACGTTGGAGATGCGCAGGCGTATCAGGAGGTTCCTCTGAGAGATTGACTGGTTCAGACTGACCGGGATGTAGTTCTTGTATCTAGAGGACAGAACGAGATGGGAGCAGGTCACGTGACCCTGCCGTGTTCTTCCTGCCATGTGTGAAACACAAACTCAGTAAACGATCTTACTTGAATTTCTTCGCAAGTTCCCGCGCAGTCAGGTTTTTGCCCATGGCTTCGTGAGAAATCGCCATCACCGCCATTCCTAAACACTCGTTCTCGATGTGCTGGGCTTCTTCCTCGCTCTGGAAGTCGCGGAGTGCTACTGAGGCGCTCTGGAAATCATACTGACTCTGAAAAGCACAAATGTTAGTTTATGATTCGATTCAAATGGGAAGAGCAAGTAAAACACAATAACACACACCACTCCGGATGCTTCTTGTTTTGTGTGTTTAATAACACAATAATACACAGTGCCATGCTTTCAGCCACACCTGTGCATACAGGTAGGTCAGTGACTGTGAGTCGAGAAGAGCCGTGCCCTGGTTTCCTGTCCGTTTGAGACTGTGTCGCACCACGGCCAGAGTTTCTTTATCCGTCCCGTGCCAGTTAGTGAAATAAAACCTGCAGTACGGAGGGATATATACATCAAATTTTTATTCAATACTGAAGACTGATTATTACTGGATTGAACATGACACACACACCTCATGCGATAGTGCAGCCTGAGTCTCGTCGTCTCGTCCACGAGGAACACGTGATTTGGAGGAAACCACATCCTGTTCGTTTCATTGTATAGAGCAAACAGACTGCTGCATAACGGAGACAAACCTGAGAAGAAAAGAGATATCAAATAAAATATCATATATAATATATACAATATAAGCAAATATACACAGCATCTGTGCAATAATATATATATATATTACACACACAGTATCTCACAAAAGTGAGTACACCCCTCACATTTTTGTAAATATTTGATTATATCTTTTCATGTGACAACACTGAAGAAATGACACTTTGCTACAATGTAAAGTAGTGAGTGTACAGCTTGTGTAAGTGTAAATTTGCTGTCCCCTCAAAATAACACACAGCTATTAATGTCTAAACCGCTGGCAACAAAAGTGAGTACACCCCTAAGTGAAAATATCCAAATTGGGCCCAAAGTGTCAATATTTTGTGTGGCCACCATTATTTTCCAGCACTGCCTTAACCCTCTTGGGCATGGAGTTCACCAGAGCATCCATTCCTCCATAATGACATCACGGAGCTGGTGGATGTTAGAGACCTTGTGCTTCTCCACCTTCTGTTTGAGGATGCCCCACAGACGCTCAATGGAGTTTAGGTCTGGGGACATGCTTGGCCAATCAATGACCTTCACCCTCAGCTTCTTTAGCAGGGCATTGGTCGTCTTGGAGGTGTGTTTGTGGTCGTTATCATGCTGGATAATACTGATAATGCTCTGCTTCAGTACGTCATAGTGCATGTTGTCATTCATGGTTCATGGTCCACTTTGGACATTTTCACTTAGGGGTGTACTCACTTTTGTGAGATAATAGGGGATTAATAACCCCTAATCGATATTGAATTTCTCATTATCGATTAGTCGGTCTGCGCGCAGCACGGAGGGGAATTAATCATTACGTTATTTCTTTACAGAAAACACGCTTCGGAGAGTAAATACTGAAGTTGTGTCCCAAATGACGTACTATACACTTACACTGTGCACTCTACCGTCTAATGAGTGGATTTTAGAAAGGTAATATCATCTCAAATGGAACATTAGTGGGTTTTTACGAACCGAAAGTATAAACTACTTCCGAGTCGACGGCGCTTGATGTCACACGCACGTAATGTGACACCGCTGGCTTTAGCCTCAGAGTCACAGACACTGACTTTCTTCAGTTTACTGTTTCTGTCAGCGTTGTCTTTTATTCCCAACATGACCTCAGTCCTCATCAGACGGAGACGAAATCAACACGTGACTGAGGAAGAAAGTGTGCGACCTCCAAGTCCTCTAAGTCAGGGGTGTATTTTATATTAAACACCACCCAGAAGATTTATAAACTCTATAACGCAGAGTTTGTGGAGAAGCATGACAGTGATGCGGTTGCGAGTTGCTTAAAAGGTTTAATTTAATTCCAGTTTATTGTCATTAAATGGTGTATTTGCATGCTTGCAGTGAAACTTCTGTTGTTTATTATAACGGGAGTGACGTGTTAATAACAAGCTCGCGTTGCTGATCACGTGCAATGCAGATGCGCTGGTACAGAATTTAGCGTGAGTAAGATCCACAATATCTCATTAAAACACAATGTTCAAAAGTAAAATAATATGTCTAAAGGCAGAGAGTAACAGAAACCACATGGTGCAGTGAAAGTGAGTTTTTATTACTAATTTAGGACTTATACACATGTATATATATATCTTGTTTATTTAGTTTATACCTATATATAAATCCTTATGCATTATTTTTGTATGGATTCACAAAAAACACTGAATTAACAGTCCTGAATTAATAATATATTATATATATTTATTCTGATATGTATTGGTTTCTTTTCTGTTTTGGACAAACAGTTGTGTAAAGTTTTAGTCTTAATTTATAACACTCAATTTGTGGATTTTATTTAAAAAAATTTTTTAAAGGCACTGAAAGTTTGCCCCGCCCACCAGATTAATAAAACAATAATAATCGGCCAACTAATCGATTATGTAAATAATCGTTAGTTGCAGCCCTAGTTGTAACATCTTCTAACCCTAGTTTCTTTACTTATTAAAAAACTCAGGAGCCAAGTTCAAGCACAAGCTAGGTAGCGTTAGGTAAACGGTCACATGATCAGATTTTGCAACTGAATGATCAAAATGACCTAAGCTCCGCCCACACTGGCCAGGAGATGAATGGGAGCGTTGTTATCCATCACCGGCCAATTGCAGTGCAGAGTAGATGGCAGAAACTCACCTAGCTTCTTGGCGGCTTCGGTGCAGAGCTGCTCAGCCGAGTGACTGCCTTTCAGGTGGATGATTTGCTGCGTGTCTGCCAGGTAAAAGTGCACCTCCAGTCCTGGCAGGATCACCGCCGACGCCAGCTGCGACTTCTTCCTTCTCTGCAGCTTCCCGAGGATTTGACGGCCCACTTCCATGTCTTCAATGTTCACACCACACTCTGAGGAGACATGCCAGTCAATTCAGACGTTTTATACATAATGATACTTTAATTTCACTATACTGGACTGGTTTACTTACTCACCCACAATCTGGCAACCCTATAAATAATCTCTTAGACTGTTTCCTCGTTAACTCATTCTCTAATTTTAAGTTATTTTCGAACCTCATAACGCATTGTCTAATCTCATAACATTTTCTAATCTCATAACACAATGTATAATCTCATATTTTCTAATCTCATAAAACAATTTCTAATCGCATAACAGAAAGTCTAATCTCATACATTGTTTAAGTCACGTAGTTGTTGTTGTCGTCATTAGGATATATATGTAGTATACATGGGGATGAATACTAGTTTCTCCAGGACAACGGTGCAGCAGTACAGTAATCTCATATCGTACTTTCTAATCTCGGAGTGTATTTTCACTGTTGTACTGGAATTTCTCATCTCGTAACATATTCCTTAACCTCATATCTTCTAATGTCTCAGCACATTTTCAAAACTCGTGCTGTATTTTTTTAATCTTACAGCATAATTTTCTAATGCTGATCTCTGACGTTATGGTAATGTATTAAATGTACAGCTGTAATAATGAAACGCCAACTAATAATAGTAATAATAATAATAATACATATGATAATACAGTAGTAATATTAGTTTGCTATTGACATAAGATAATATTTATTCATCCTCAGATGGAGAAATTAGAGGAAATTATAGGCCAGAAATTAGGAGAAATTATAGGCCAGTTTCTGTTCATAATGGTGAAAAACTCGTGACACCACAGTTTTGATTTCAGAATATAAGACTAAAATGATTAAATTATCGATTTTATTTAATATATTGATCAACACTCGGCCCACTCGCTTGTAACAAACAGTTAATAATGACTTACAGGAAAACATCCAGGGCTCCCTCTCAAACACGATCCAACAGCACTAAAGCGTGCATCTATCTAGTGCACTACCCTGGGGTTACTTAGTTACCACAGGACGCGTCCTAGTGTGCGTGTCATTGCGGTAGCGAGCAGATTGGGACGGAGCCGCAGCCTTGTCAAAAAAAAACCCCACCGTGAGTCACTGACTCTGTTAAGGAAAAATATCGCGAGCAACTTACCAGTGTCGATTAATTTCCAACAGCAGAGCCTCAGAACAGCGTTCTCTTCACGAAGACATAAAAACGACACCGTTTAATGGCCAATTTATGTGTTTAAATGACTCGTTTTACCGTCCATAGCCTTCCTGATGACACATAGCTGCTTAGCTTCCAAATAAATCGCTGAGGAGTTTCTCGTAAACGACGCAACCCGAACTCGAACCCGATTGGCTGTTTGGGACTTCCTTGTTGTGACGTCAGGGCCACCCCGTTTTTCTGGGAAGTCCGGCTCTTTTGATTGAGTCGGACCATGTGAATCGGTTCATCGATGAGAGCCCCAAAGATCAGCTCCCAAACGAGTGTCTTTTCCCCCCTCCATATTATCATCAGTTTACTACGAAGCCCCCCTGGTGCCAAGTAAAAAAAAAAACAGCCGTGTGCAATCTGTTCCCTCGGTTTAGCAATCTGTTCCCTCAGTCTATCTGACTGTCTATCTGTCTGACTGTCTTACACTCTTTCAGTTTGACTTTCTGTCTGACTTTTGCTGTCTATTTTTCCGTCTCACCGTTTCTCACTGTCTTTATTTATTCGAACAAATGTGGCATTCAAAACTGTCTCACTGTCTGACTTTCTGTCTCACTGCCTGCCTCACTGTCTGTCTCATTGTCTGTTTCACACTGATTATCTGTCTGTCAAACTGTCTGTCTGTCACATTGTCTGTCTCACTGTCTGCCTCTCTCTCTGTCTCTCTCACTGTGTTTCACTGTCAATCTGTCTGTCTCACTGTTTGCTGTCTGTCACACGGTCTGTCTCATTGTCTGTTTTATTGTCTCTCACGCTGTCTCACTGTCTGTCTGTCTCACTGTCTTTCACTGTTTCACTTTGTCTCACTGTCTGTTTTACAATCTGTCTCACTGTCTGTCTGTCTGCCTCACTATTCAACTGTCTGTCTGTCTCACTGTCTGTTTCACTATCCAACTGTTTGTTTGTCTGTCTCGGTGTCAGTCCATAGTAAACCACAATTATAATAAACTAATATAATATATAACATTGAATAACATTTAAAACATTAGCTGCACAAATCCAATTCAACACTGAAACTTAAGAATAATTTTTTTCCCCTTTCTTTCTTTAAGGATTAAAATGAGTCGCGGCCCCTTTAAGACTCGCTCCAGGAGGAAACAGGAAGCTCTGGGCCATGAACATTTAACACAAAGAAACAAAAACGAAAGAAATTGTGTGACATGGCTGGGATTAAAGGTGATATTAAATCCAGATTATTCACTATATATCTTTTTTTATAGCACGAATGACATACTAAGACTTTAAGTAACTAGGTTTATGAAACTCTCAGAGCGACGCGTTTGTGTGTGTGTGTGTGTGTGTTTGTGTGTGTTTGTGATTACTTTGTATTCCTCCATTTCTGTAGAAATGTATAAAGTTATTACGGAGTATTTTGTTAGTAAATACAGAGATATAGTGGAGATTATAAGTGTCTTGACGGGAATTGAGTAAAATATGTTTTTTTTAGGTGACCAGAGGTAGCAATCCAGCTGTTAATACGTTTAAGTAATTAACACTTTATTTGAACTAATCATTTAATTAGCACTTTAAAGACCTGGGGGAAATTTGCAGAACATTTTTAGATAGCTAGTTTTGGTGACGTTAAAAGTTTCCAAGTTATTTTGATGAGCCTTAACAAGCTGTGAGCTGTAGGGGGCAGTAGACAGACGAGTTTAGACTGAAGTCCAACACTTCACACATTTTCCATCAAATGTCACAATATTGTATGTTTATATATTAAACAATTATACATTTCCTGTTTCAGCTCTGGTTAGTTTGTCCTTCAGTGGTGCTCTTGGGTTGACCTTTCTGTTTCTGGGCTGTGCGTTGGAGCAGTTTGGGTACGTCATCTATAGTCTGTCTGTTTACATTGTCCCAGAAGATGTGACTTTATTTTTGACTGTGTGTTTTTGTGTGTTTGGACTTTATAGAGTCTATTGGCCTCTGTTAGTTGTGATCTTCTATGTGATCTCGCCGTTGCCGTACTTCATCTCCACCAGGCTTGGAGATGACACTGATTCCTCAAGCAATACATGCAGGGAACTCTCACACTTCCTCACCACAGGGATTGTGATCTCAGCTTTCGGGCTGCCTGTCGTACTGGCACGCGTAGAATTGGTAAGAGGAGGGTTTTTTACATTATACATTAGTCTCTGTAGTTAATTCCTCCATGCTTATTATTTTTAAGGTTACAAATGACTCTGGTACATTATAACATAACTCTATGCATTATAATGTAACTCTAGGAATAATAGGTAAATGACTCAGATACATTGTAATGTAACACTTAGAATTGTCTTCAGATGACTCCGATCAAGGTTCAGATTCAAATTATTCAAGTAGCGTGTAATGTTGCTCAGTGAATCAAATTGAAATGATTAATACATTAAAGTGCAACATAATGAATCAAATTTAATTGAATCATAGTAACACTGATAGAGCATACTCCGTGTGAATCAAATACGGACTCGTATACATCAGCATGAATCAATGACATGAATCCATCCATCCATCCATCCATCTTCAACCGATTATCCGTAATCGGGTCACGGGGGTAGCAGCTCCAGCAAGAGACCCCAAACTTCCCTTTCCTGAGCCACATTAACCAGCTCTGACTGGGGGATCCCGAGGTGTTCCCAGGCCAGTGTGGAAATATAATCTCTCCACCTGGTCCTGGGTCTTCCCCAGAGGTCTCCTCCAAGCTGGACGTGCCTGGAACACCTCCCTAGGGAGGTGCCCCGGGGGCATCCTTACCAGGTGCCCGAACCACCTCCACTGGCTCCTTTCAACGCAAAGGAGCAGCGGCTCTACTCTGAGTTCCTCTCGGATAGCCGAGCTTCTCACGCTATCTCTAAGGGAGAGGCCAGCCACCCTCCTGAGAAAACACATTTCGGCCGTTTGCACCCGCGATCTTGTTCTTTCGGTCAGTACCCAACCTTCATGACCATAGGTGAGTGTAGGAACGAAAATTGCCCAGTAGATCGAGAGTTTTGCCTTCCGGCTCAGCTCTCTTTTCGTCACAACGGTGCGATGAAGCGATTGCAACACCGCTCCCGCTGCTCCGATTCTCCGGCCAATCTCCCGCTCCAATGTCCTCTCACTTGTGAACAAGACCCCGAGGTACTTTAACTCCTTCACTTGTGTTATGTTCTCATTCCCTACCCGGAGTAGGCACTCCATTGGTTTCCTGCTGAGAACCATGGCCTCAGATTTGGAGGTGCTAATCCTCATCCCAGCCGCTTCGCACTCGGCTGCAAACCGATCCAGCAAGTGCTGGAGGTCATGGACCGATGATGTCATTAGGACCACATCATCCGCAAAAAGCAGCGATGAGATCCTCAGGTCACCAAACCGCAACCCCTCGCCACCACGACTACGCCTCGATATCCTGTCCATGAATATCACAAACAGGATTGGTGACAAAGCACAGCCCTGGCGGAGACCAACCCCCACCTGGAACAAGTCTGACTTCTTACCGAGCATACGGACACAACTCTCGCTTTGGGTGTACAGTGATTGGATAGCCCTAAGAAGGGAACCCTTCACCCCATACTCCCTCAGCAGCTCCCACAGTAGACCCCTGGGGACCCAGTCATACGCCTTCTCCAAATCCACAAAACACATGTAGACCGGATGGGCATACTCCCTGGCCCCCTCCAAGATCCTTGCATCAACGACATGAAACAAATTGTAAATAGTTCTTTAAATGTCTCCCACCAGAATCTTTCTCACCAGTCTCTTTTTATGAATGCCATGTGCAGTGTTTCATATACAACACACTGTATGATCCAAGACTCTTCATATGACTCATTCATGTAAGTGACTCACTGACTCACCTCCTGTTCTTGAACAGATCAAATGGGGAGCCTGTGGCCTGGTGATGGCGGGAAACGGTGTCATCTTCATCACCATCTTCGGTTTCTTTCTGGTGTTCGGCGGTGGCGACGACTTCAGCTGGGAGCAGTGGTAAAGCCGTGACCAAGGACGGGTTGCCAGAATGAGAAGAATTCTTAATATCTGCTTTTGTAGAGGAGAGGGAAGTGGGTGAAATATGGGAACGTCAAGGCCGAACTTCACTAGTAATGTTAATGGAAGTGTTGTTGAGGGAGGGAGAGGGATGGGGGAAGAATGAAAGTACTTCAGTGTCCCTCGTGTGTTTCTGAGTCTCGATTTAACTCGATACACTTCTTACTATAACTGACATTAATTCCTGGCCAGGTCAATGTAGGACACTTCATGTAAGATTTCACGCTAGATTCATAATCAACTCTATTTTCAAATCATGCTTTAATATTTGTGTTATTTTACTTTTTTAATAACTATAATCACATGTTTACGGAATTAAAATAGTTAAAACAGCTAGAAAATTCCAGATAAAGTCCCCCAAAAGTTATGCAAATGTGGGTACATTTAAATACAAAAATTTTCTTTAAAAACACTTGCTGATGTAATGCATAAAGGATCTCTATGTCAAGACAAAGCTTCTGTCATATCAATATGTCAAAAGGAACAAAAAATCTGGACCCCTCACTGCCCTTTAGCCATAAAGAACTCTTTTATAACCTATAATTCAGATATGTTGGCTTAACAAAGATTCTCCTTTAGGCTTATTATTATTATTCCATTCATACTTTCTTGCCATGACACACAACTCCGGCTTCTGGTTAATGTTCTGAGTGAATGTAAAGATAAATGAGCCATCTCTGGATAGCTTCGGGCTGCTATTGCGGATTTCTGTCCATGTATGTCTAACTCGCATCTATTCATCTTTCATCATTCATCTTAGCATTATTCACGCTACGACTCATGATCATGAATCAAATTCAAATTACTCTGCATACTTTTAAATTCTTTATTGATTTAAAATGATTTCTGTGTGTTCAAATGATTCATATAAACAATTCTTTATGATGTACTTTTACACCGTGGAAGAAATTCAAATTAGTCTGATAGAAAGGCCTTTTCACAGTGAATCAAATTCAAATGACTCATAGAAATGAGCCTTTAATAAACCAATACATCATAGTTAAATGATTTATGTACCTGAATTTAATTGAAATGACTCTGTAAATAATTCTTCATTACAATTATAGTTCACCTTTTATGAATGAATCTTAGGTATGCCACATGAGTGTCATTTATGTTTAAACGAATGAACCAATCTCAAAGGAAGCATGCAGACAGTTCCAGTGACATTTAAATTTGAATCATTGAGTAAAGAATAATTGATTCATGCATGCTGTATCAATGAAATTTAAAATTTGATTCAGTAAGTAAATGCTAATTTCTGGACTCATCTGCATTTGATTCATTTATACAGTATCAGAATCATTTGCATTTGATTCATGTTCAAAGTATTAGAATCACTTGCATTTGATTCATGTACACTGTATCACTCATGATAATTGATTCATTTTAATGTATTCACCACAGACAAGTGAAATATCGTGAATTGTAACCCGTCCACTTTGCTAATATCAACCGAATTTATTTTACGTTCAGTTTCTTTAACCTAACCTTAACCTTAAGGCCTTAACATCCTTTATTTACCTAAAAACTACCAAAGCTCAAGCCATCCTCCACCATCATCATTAAGCGTATTTAATATACTGTAAACAGATGAAGTGTATTGGAGGGAAAGCCATAGCAATTTATATGTTTATTAAAATATCATGGGTGTTGATTTTCACTGCACATGTGTATATATATATATATATATATATATATATATATATATATATATATATATATATATATATATGTGCAGTTTTGTGTTTTTTACCCACCGTTTACAGAATTCCTGTATGTGTATCTGAATATAAATATATCAACTATACGAAGACTCGTCTCTGCAGTGTGTGAAATACTACACGAATATATCTCTTTTATTGTAATGTGTAAAAACGTTACATTCAATGCTAGGTTTGGTATTGTAACAGGTTAATCACAGTGTAATTATTATTATTATTATTATTTTCTCATTTTCTGTGTGTGTGTGTGAGCGCACAAGCAATAAAGCACTTGTATTTTGATGTTTGGGCTTTCTTTTGCTGTAATAATAATAATAATAATAAGCAGTGGAACATTAAAAACTCACACTACATGAATTAAAGTGTAAAAAAAAAAGGTATAAAGACTTTGTATTTTTCTATCCAGTTCTAGTGCTTTAAGTTTTATGTGTTTCTGTGTGAAAAGTTTTTCTTTCATCTTAAATTCTCTAGCCACATCAGAGGACATCTATTTCTGAGCTTAAAAAAAAAAAAAAAGCGTGAAACATAAAACCTGCTCCTGTGCCACCCACACACAAACACACATACACACATACACTTTCGTCCTACTGTGGTTTGTTGTTCTCCAGCCTTTTTACCTTCATTCGGATCTGCACAGATGAAAAACATCAGTGTCTGAACCATCTGAAGAATGAGATGGAAATCTCCTGCAGAGAGAAACACATTTACAGTATCTCACAAAATTGAGTAAACCCCTCACATTTTTGTAAATATTTGATTATATATTTTCATGGGACTGAAGAAATATGACACTTTGCTATAATGTAAAGTAGTGAGTGTACAGCTTGTGTAACAGTGTAAATTTGCTGTCCCCTCAAAATAACTCAACACACAGCCATTAATGTCTAAACCAGTGCCAATAAAAGTGAGTACACCCCTAAGTGAAAATGTCCAAATTGGGCCCAATTAGCCATTTTCCCTGCCCGGTGTCATGTGACTTGTTAGTGTTACAAGGTCTCAGATGTGAATGCGGAGCAGGTGTGTTAAATTTGGTGTCATCACTCTCACACTCCCTCATACTGGTCACTGGAAGTTGAACATGGCACCTCATGGCAAAAACTCTGAGGATCTAAAAAAAAAAGAATTGTTGCTCTACATAAAGATAAAGAGGCGTAGGCTATAAGATAAGAAGATTGCCAAGACCCTGACACTGAGCTGCAGCATGGTGGCCAAAATCATACAGCGGTATAACAGGACAGGTTCCTCTCAGAACAGGCCTTCTCATGGTCCACCAAAGAAGTTGAGCGCACATGCTCAGCGTCATATCCTGAGGCTGTCTTTGGGAAATAGACATATGAGTGCTGCCAGCATTGCTGCAGAGGTTGAAGGGGTGGGAGGTCAGCCTGTCAGTTCTCAGACCATACGCCGCACACTGCATGAAATTGGTCAGCATGGCTGTCATCCCAAAAGGAAGCCTCTTCTAAAGATGATGCACAAGAAAGCCCGCGAACAGTTTGCTGAACACAAGCAGACTAAGGACGTGGATTACTGGAACCATGACCTGTGGTCTGAAGAGACCAAGATAAACTTATTTGGTTCAGATGGTGTCAAGCGTGTGTGGCAGCGACCAGGTAAAGTATACAAAGGCGAGTGTGTCTTGCCTACAGTCAAGCAATGGTGGTGGGAGTGTCATGGTTTGGGGATGCATGAGTGCTGCCAGCACTGGAGAGCTACAGTTCATTGAGGGAACCATGAATGCCAACATGTACTGTGACATACTGAAGCAGAGCATGATCCCCTCCCTTCGGAGACTGGGCCGCAGGGCAGTATTCCAGCATGATAATGACCCCAAACACACCTCCAAGACGACCACTGCCTTGCTAAAGAAGCTGAGGGTGAAGGTGAGTGACTAAACCCTACTGACCATCTGTGGGGCATCCTCAAACGGAAGGTGGAGAAGCACATGGTCTCTAACATCCACCAGCTCCATGATGTCGTCATGGAGGAGTGGAAAAGGACTCCAGTGGCAACCTGTGAAGCTCTGGTGAACTCCATACCCAAGAGGGTTAAGGCAGTGCTGGAAAATAATGGTGGCCACAAAAAATATTGACACTTTGGGCCCAATTTGGACATTTTTATTTAGTGGTGTACTCACTTTTGTTGCCTGCGGTTTAGACATTAATAGCTGTGTGTTGAGTTATTTTGAGGGGACAGCAAATTTACACTATTACACAAGCTGTACACTCACTACTTTACATTACACACTCTGTGGAAAAAAGGTCACATCTAGAACAGTTAAGGGTTCTCCAGTTGTCCCTCTTTGGGGGAATTTAAGAAGGTATGAGCGTTTCCCTGAGAGCGAGGCTTCTACCCTACATCCCTTTTAGGAGCATTAGAAGCATTAACTATACCAAAGAACCGTTTAATGAACTGTGTGCAATCTCATGACAGATAACAAGAAAGAAATAAAGTGAAAGAAAAGAAAGTGAAAGAGAAGGAAAAGAAAGATTGAAAGAAAAGGGCAGGAAACAAAAAAAGGAAGAGATGAAAAGAATAGCAAAAGGGAAGACAGTAAGGAAAAGAAAAAACAAGGGATTAATTAAGAAGCAAAAGAGAGCAAAACAGGAAGAAAGAAAATCATTCTTATATCCAGTGGCTTTAACCCATAATTACATTCCTGACATCACTTTTAACATTGCAGCTATATCTATAAACACACACACACACACACACCTGCAGTATCTGTGTAAACTACTCTTTTTGATATTATCCAGCTCTTTCCGTTTATATTAAGAGCTCTGTTCCATTTTATTAATATATACTGTCAATGTGAGTAATGTCCTCCACACACACACACCTCAGTTGTGTCTGGTGTCCCTGTGGAAAGTGCAGGAGATTAGGCATGATTTAGGTGAACTATAATCAATGCTAATTGGAATGTTTGTCGTGGATGGCCCTGTGTGTGTTGTGTGTGTGTTTGTGTGTGTGTGTGTTTGTGTTGTGTGGGTGGGTGGGTGTATGTGTGTGAGACTAGATAATATGGCAGTGCATTGAAAAAGTGGAACATTCCATTTGTTTTGCTTCCTTCTCTCTAATAAATGAGGTCATGACTGCTCATTTAATGTTCTCAACTCATTACCATGAATCAAATGATTCAAAATATGAATCAATTTCAAATGACTAGTACAATTTATATTTATAATACAAATCAAATTCAAACGAGTCAAATTCAAACGATTTCAAATGTCTCAGATACAGTGTATCTTTACTCTAAGAATCAATTTCAAATGACTCTGATTCATGCTACAAATAGAATCAATTTGAAATGACTCAGATCCAGTGTACGTTTACTCTATGAATCAATTTGAAATGACTCAGATCCAGTGTACCTTTACTCTAAGAATCAGTTTCAAATGACACAGTGTACCTTCATGCTATGAATTAAATTTAAATGTGTGAACCCAAAATGATTCAAATTCAGGCAAAAACACTGTCTGTTGTGTAACTATTCTAATGCCATACTTGCTAATAAGACTACAGTAATTTGTGCAGTTATGGCTGAGAAACAGGAACGCTAGCAGCAGAACCCGGTGTTTCTATAACACCACTGTTTTCACAGCAGCATTAATGCCACATTTGAACTGAGAGCCATGCGATTAATACACTTTAATTAACACAGCAACATGCTTTGAGGAATTATGTTTTCCACTGTTCTGGGCCACCAGAGAGCACTTGCAGACAGAGATATTTCATGCTCAGTTTATGGAACTGAAAGAGCAGATGCGACACAACAGTGTTTTGTGGTCTCTGCGCCTCCTGTGGGTTGAGTGCCGCTGCTGTGTCGTTAATGACCTCCGTCCTGAGGGAGGCTTCCTGTTGTTAAGCAGAACAAAGTGTAGGGAAGATAAAGAGAAGATGGATGGCACTGAGGTGTTCAGAAGATGTGCCTGGTCCTCATACCTGCTGACTTCAATTACACAGTAAAATACTTTACCTAGCATTAGCGAGCTGGTTAATCAACTCATCCCAATGCTTTTATTATGAAAAAAAAACATTCACTAAGCAAAAGAGATGACAGAGAAAAGTAAGTGGCGATGTCAAGATGAGTTTTCTTAATAAGGATACAAATTGTCATCTCAGAGATACTTATATTAGCCAACACTACTGCTAATTCAGCTCCTAATATAAGTGTGTGAAGCTCCGTGCAGGAGGTGTGTTTGTACTCATCAAGAGCATGAGTCTATCGGTTGGACAAGGACATGAGTGCTCTGAAGTGTGTTGTGTGGAATTGATCTTGAAATTTGAACATGTTGAAGATATCTGGCTCGGGAAGAGCTCTGTGAATTAATAATTCATAATTCAATGTAGAGATATAAACATTTGAGGAGTCGATTGACAGGTCGATTCAAAGGAGCCTTCAGTGGACAGAAGCTAAGGATGAGTGTTGCCTGGAAACAGTCTTGCATTTTTCTGACAATAAGATTGGCCTTGAACGCGGGCCGCCAAGATGCTCTGGCTTTATCTGCCTTGCTCAAATGTTCCTCGCTCACTCGAGCCTGTTCTCACTGATGTACGGCCAAACCTGAGAGAACATGCAGGAGGTTGTTTGGAAGGGATTCAAGGGAAAAAAAGCCTCTACTTTCATCCAAAAACAAACTTCAGTTTGCCAGACACTACTGGAACTTCAAATGGGATCGGGTTCTCTGAAACCATCCATCCATCTTCTACCGCTTACTCCTTTTCAGGGTCACGGGGAACCTGGAGCCTATCCCAGGGAGCATCGGGCAGAAGACAGGGTGCCAGTCCATCGCAGGGCACACAATCACACACACATTCACACATCCATTCATACATGACAGACACTTTAGGCACACCAATCAGCCTACTATGCATGTATTTGGACTGGGGGAGGAAACCGGAGTACCCAGAGGAAACCCCCGCAGCACGGGGGGAACATGCAAACTCTACACACACAACCTCGGTGGGACTCAAACCCCGGACCCTGGAGGTGTGAGGCGTACATGCTAACCATTAAGCCACCATGCACCCCAGATGAAACCAAAATAGAGCTTTTTTTTTTTTAGAGCTCTGTGTGCTAAACACCACAGGTTGTTTTAGCACACAGAGAGGTAGACATGGAAAAGTACCTCATGCCCACGATTAAATATGGTGGTGGTTCTTTAATGTTTTTCTGCCATAGGACCTGGACATTTTGTTAGGATACATGGCATCATGGACTCCATCAAATATGAACAGATATTAAATGAAAACCTGACTGCCTCTGCCAGAAATCTTAAAATGGGCCATGGTTGGATCTTCCAGCAGGACAATGATCTAAAACATACATCAAGATCAACACAAAAATGGTTTACTGACCACAAAATCATGGTCCTGCCATTGCCATCGCAGTTTCCTGACCTGAGCCTCATATAAAACCTGTGGGGTGATCTGAAGAGGAGAGTCCACCAGTGTGGAGCTCGAACTTTGAAGGATGTGGAGAGATTCTGTATAGAGGAATGGTGTCAGATCCATCGCCATAAATTCTCCAACCTCATCAGGCATTATAGGAGAAGATTTAGAGCTGTTATCTTGGCAAAGGGAGGTAGCACAAAGTATTGTCAATATTTGTTGCACACCTACATTTAACAAAGATATGTTTTTTGATAAACCTGTGTTGTGTTCGCAATTGTTTGATATCCATGAGAGCAGAGGAGCACTTTTTTTTAGCACAATTGGTGTGCTAAAAAACAAACAAACAAAAAAACAACAATCTGGCAATCCTGAACAGGTTCATATCAGTGACATGGTAAGTGAGCAGTAGTGAGTCACTTTATTGATTCAGTTCTTTCATACACACCCATTTTAAGTGAGTTGGACTTTGTGAGGTTGATCCTAAAACCTAAAACCCGTTGTTTTGTGATTAAACAAAATAATTTTATTTTTTCTCTCTCGCGTGAATCGATTAAAATTTTAACTTTTAATTTGAAATCTAACATTTTAATTTACTTTTAAAGTTAAATGTCATTTAACATGATCATTTAAGTGAACCCCCCCCCCGCCAAAAAATAAATAAATCATAATGATCATAATTATCATAATAGAATTGGTTTTAAATTCAACCAAATATTAGTTACATGAGTAACTTGAATCGTTCTCCAGAATCTGCTTGTTTGTTTTATTAACATCAATTCGTGATTCGTTGTTGTGAACCGATTCACCCGGGTGACTTAGTTTAAAGAGTCGTTCATTTAAAAAAAAATAAAAATTAAAAATATATATATAAAAAAACGAACCGAACCGTTGGCGATTCAATGCGACTCGCGATGATCCAGAAACGTGAGAGAGAGAGAGAGAGAGAGAGAGAGAGAGAGAGAGAGAGAGAGAGAGAGATAGAGAGACACTGGCACCTTGCATTTTGTCACTTTGTTTTTCATCCTTATTTATATTTTTTATTTACATATTTTTGTAATTATTATTATTTTTTAATGATTCATATTATGTTTATTTTATTCTATTCCATTATTATTATTATTGTGTTTTTTTATTCTCCTTTTTCTATATCGATGCTTTGGCAATATTTAATGTAAGAGAATGAAGGGAGGGAGAGAGGGAGGGAGAGAGAGAGAGCGAAGGTTGAAAGAGAGAGAGCGAAGGGAGAGAACACGAATGGAGAGAAAGAGAGAGAGAGCGCGCGAGGTAGAGAGGGAGGTAGAGAGAGAGAGGGAGAGAGAGAACGCAGAGGGGGAAAGAAAGAGAGAGTGAAGGGAGGGAGAGAGGGACGCAGAGAGCGAAGGTTGAGAGAGGAAGGGAGGGAGAGAGAACACGATGGGAGAGAAAGAGAGAGAGCGCGAAGGGAGACAGGGAGGTAGAGAGAGAGAGAAAGCGGGGGGAGAAAGAGAGAGAGTGAAAGGAGAGAGGAAGGAGACAGGGAGGTAGAGAGAGAGAGAGAGAGAGAGAGAGAGAGAGAGAGAGAATACTCACATTCATCGGATCCCCACCGCAGTTCTCATTGGGACGTGAGATTTCGAATCGGCACTCTTTCATGTCATCCCTCCATTTCCACCTCTTCTGCGCGGCTGTTTCAGCGGACGGGGTGAATAAGGAATGAGGTAAGCAGAGCTGTGCGTATAGAGGAACAGGGGATGTGCGTACAAATCAAGAGAAGAGGAGACACGAGGCTTTGTTTCTGTCACGGTTAAATACCGACACGTCTTCCTGTAGATTTAACCGGAGAATAAACGGGTGTAAATGTGCTGCTCGGGTGTAAAGGCTGAGTTAAACGCGAACGCAACACTGTTTACTGTAGCTGTAATAAGCCCAGATTACTCACTGCTCCTCCCTTCGCAACTTTATTACCTACAGACATTAGAATATGAAACCAGAAATTATGAACATCACCTCACTTTCAGATCAGGGAGGAGAGAAAATACGGTTCCAGTTCTCGGTCAGTCAACGATACTGTGTTTCATCGCGATTTTCCACCTCGAGAAACTAATATTATCAGAACGATAATATTGCGATACTAACACTACTACTATTACTACTACTACTACTACTACTACTACTAATAATAATAATATAATAATAATAATGTAGCTACTGTAAAGACACGTATCATCAAAGAGTTTATAAAAATGGCGTTCGCAAGGAGAGGAGCATGAAATATAAGTCAGCAATAGCCGAAGCGTTCTGAAGCGGCTGATGAACGAGAAGACGTCACACTTTTATCCCGTTATGGTTACAATTAATGTTGTGGAGTGTTAGACAAAATAAAATAAAAAAAACGCTGTGGACTCTTGGGATGTTGAATTGAGATGGTGTTGTGTTCACTGTGTTCATGTCATGATGTTTTGAGTTGTGTGGAACGCTGATGTTTCTTCCTCAGGTCGGTGAGGTCTAGTTTTCATGTTGATCATGTTGTGAGGCTAGCTCCATGGTAGCGCATGATGACACGTTTTCACGTGAAATTTTTAGGCAAATTCGTGATTTTCTAGATGTTTTTGGAAAAAACTGATGCAGAGTTTCGCTCATGAAGTTTAACGCGAACAGCCCAGTACGATTCATGTAAGTGATGGTGTGTGCGTGTCAGCACTGGGGGCGGGGTGGGGTGGGGTGGGGGTTTGTCGGTGCGGTTCTGTGGGAGTGCTGGTCAGTGTATGACCTTCCCTCAATGACACATTGATTCACAGCCCACAGGCAGGAATTTCCCAGGAAAAGTCAATTATCTGTGATATAAACATCACAGAGACAGTCTGTCTTATTTCTCTCTCTTCTCTCTCTTCTCTCTCTCTCTCTCTCTCTCTCTCTCTCTCTCTGTGTGTGCTGTATGATTAAAGCTGGGAGATGAAACAGTTGTTTTAGTGAGAGTGATGTTTTATTACAGAGCAAAAACAGAGGAAAAGTTGAAATGTTTGATGTGTGACACTGTGTTGCTTCGTACATTTGTAAAAACCGTGTGTGTGTGTGTGTGTCTGTGCACGTGTGTGTGTTAAAATTGGATTGTTCTGCTCATGTGACTTAAGAGAAAGTGAGCTGTGTGTCATTACATAAAATCATTGATGTTCCTGACTCGAGGGCTCGACTCTGTAATCCAGGGTCAATATGACTGACGCTGCAGGACTGGGAGAGACAGAGAGAGAGAGAGAGAGAGAGATGACACTATTCCATTAATGTTTTCTTCCTTTTTTTTGCTTGTAAAACACTTTTCAAAATGTAGTGCAGCAAAGAATCAGCAACTCAGTTCACAAATAAGAGCTAGCACAACCACACCACAGAAAAAAGCAAGAAAGAAAGAAAGAAAAAATGAAAGAAAGGATAAAAAGACAGTCCAAAGGGACGAAAGGAACAGAAAGAAGACACTGAGAGAAAGATAATTAAGAAAGCAAAAAGGACAAAACGTGATGGTTGGACGGGAAATTACATGCAGATTGCTTATTACTGGAGCTCTTATTCAGATTGCTTTTTTACACACACACACGCGCACACACACACAGGTTCATCATCAAACAAAAGACAAGTGATTCGAGTAAATCTCATCAACATTTAAATTTAGCTGGAAAAATATAACACGCAAGACAGAAATGTAAAAACTGGAAGATTATTTTACATGCACCAACTCTCTGTTCCTGCACACATAGGAAAGAAAAAAGAAAGAGAAAGAAAAAAGAAAGAGAAATATATTTTTTTCATGAAATAGGTTAAGTAAAAAAGTTTACACAAAAAAAATAAGTAATTAAGTGAAAAGAAGCAGTTAAGAAAGACAGAAGGAAGGGAAAAAGGAAAAGAAGTACGGAAAAACAAGAAAAGACGAATTAAAGAAGAAAAAGAAAGAAAAGGAAAAAGTGCAAGAAGGAGAGTGAAGAACAAAAGAATGAAAGATGGAAAGGAAGTAAAACAAAAAAGGGAAGATGAAAAAGAAAGAAAGGTCTGAGAGAAAGAGAAACAAAAAAGAAAGAATAAACAATAAAGAGACAGACAGAAGGAAAGAAAGAAAGAACAAGATGAACAGAAAAATAAAGAAGGAAGAAAGAAAGTAAGGAGTTAAGAAAAACAGAAGGAAGGAAAAATGGAAAATAAATATGGAAATCACGAAACAAAGAATTAAGGAAGAATTAAAGATGAAAAAGAAAGGATGGAAACATGAAAGAATGAAAGATTGAAAGAAATGTAGAGAGGATTCAATGACTGAGATCTCTCAGGACACGTGTGAGACACGTTTCTGTGAGAGGATTCTGTGAGGGAGATCTCTCAGAATACATGTGAGACGTTTCTGTGAGAGGATTCTGTGACGGAGATCTCTCAGGACATGTGAGAGACACATGTGTACGCTGCCTGTGATGAAGCCATATGTTAAACGCTGTTAAGAAGCACAGCAAGTTCAGACACGTTCAGTAAATGTCTCTGTGCTGTGGCTTTTCACCTAAAGGTCAGCGTGACCTTTTCCTGTCCTGAAGACCAGACACCAGATCTCTCCATCACTGTTTTAACACCGGGCTGCCTGAATCCTGATGAAACGAACTGCCCAGAATGTTTCCAGAAAAAACTTTTGCTAGGGCAAATAAAAAGTCTGCTGAATAAATAAATCTGAAAATAGAAAAAAAAAAAAAAAAAAAAAAAAAAAAAAAAAAAAAAAAAAAAAAAATATATATATATATATATATATATATATATATATATATATATATATATATATATATATATATATATATATATATATATACTGCAACATATTAGATTCTCTCCAGCTTTAAATAGTCTAGAAAAAAAAAATTAAGATGCCTAAAGGATTTAATTAAAAACCCTGAATTAAATAGAATGGTTGAATCAAATGCTGGCCATATTTAAAGAGAAAAAGAAAAAGAAACAAAAATTATAAAGTTTTTTTTCTAAAGGAAGGCATTTTATAATGTAGGTTATAAAAATAAAATAAAACATTGAGATGCATCAAGATTCCTAAAGTATTTAATCAAATCCCAGCCATTCTGAAAAAGAAAAAAAGAGAAAGAAATAGCTAAAAGAAAAGGGAGAAAAAAAGAAAGGAAAACAAAAATGAAAAAAGCGAACAGACAAAGGAAAGAAAACAGAATGAAAGAAGATGAAAGAAAAGAAATAAAGAAAGAAAAAAAGAAAGAAAGGAATGAAAAACAGAAAAAAGAAGGAACGATGAGAAAGAAAGAAAGAAATGTAGAAAAAATAGAAAAAAGAGAAGGAAAGATATAAACAGAATAAAAGTAAAAGAAAGCAAGAAAGAACAAATAAACAAAGGAAAGAAAGAAAGAAAGAAATTCAATGTAGGTTTTAAAAAAAACCCTTGAGGTTCACCAAGGCAGATGCATAAAGAATTGATTTGAATCACTGAATCAAATCAAATGACTGAATCAATTCCTAGCTGAAGTTTTATGGTATCTCAGTACCTGGTACGCTTGTTCGAATGAAATGAAATAAACACTATAATAATCACACAGCAGTGTCGGAAATGTCACTACAGATTCGAGCAGTGACGTGATTCAGCCTCAGAACGTGTCGAAAGGAATTTTGTGCCGTTTTTTTCCTTTATGGTGAAATTGAGTCTGATTATCTGACAGAGAGTCTGATTGTTCTCCCGTCTCTCTCCTCAAGCAGCTGGACGTTGTGAAGGTCTCATCTGCATTCATCACACACTGCCTGAGGATAGAGGAGGAGGAGAAGAGGAGGATGAGGAAGAGTCGCAGCGTGCTGACGGTCACGCCTGAAGACGTGAGTGTGACGGACAGCGAGACTCTGAGTCAGACGCTGCAGCTGCGTGTATAGCGTGTACATGATACCACGCACAGTAGATTATTCCTCTTTTCACTTTCTAATGCTTTGTAAAAGCCTGTGAAATGGGAATGAGAGTCTTATTGTGACAAAGTGACAAGCTCAAAGAGACACGCATATGTTCACACAGCTTTTAGACATAAAATACAAATGTTTAGGGAAGTGAAGTTACAGTGTCAGGGATCCATCCATCTTACATTTACTCGCTTGGCAGACGCTTTTATCCAAAGCGACTTATAAATAATCAAAGTGATCTTCTATCTCTTACTCCTTTTCAGGGTCGCGGGGGAACCTGGAGCCTATCCCAGGGAGCATTGGGCACAAGGCGGGGTACACAGTGCACAGGGTGCCAATTCATCACAGGTTACAATCACATACACAATCACACACCCATTCATACACTACGGACACTTTGGACATGCCAATCAGCATGCATGTCTTTGGACTGGGGGAGGAAACCAGAGTACCCGGAGGGAACCCCCCGCGGAGCAAACTCGAACATGCAAACTCCACACACACGCCCCCGGCAGGACTCGAACCCTGCCTACTCGGACAGAGAAATATTAGACAATAGAGTTGGACATTAGAGTTATTAGACATTTTTTAACATTGTTATATTGGACATTAAAGATATTAGAATAGAATATCATCTATATTGGACACTAGTGATACTGGACATTAGTGATATTGGACATTGATATTGGACATTGATGATATTGGACACTAGTGATACTGGACATTGGTGATATTGGACATTGATATTGGACATTGATGATATTGGACACTAGTGATACTGGACATTGGTGATATTGGACATTGATGATATCGCACATTGATGATATTGGACACTAGTGATACTGGACATTGGTGATATTGGACATTGATATTGGAAATTGATGATATTGCACATTGATGATATTGGACACTAGTGATATTGGACATTGATAATATCAACAAAGTCCAACAAAATGTATTGGCCTTTTTAGTTACTAATGTATTTATTAATGTAATGCACACAACCACACACACACACACACACACACACACACACACACACACACACACACACACACTGAGGAGCTTTATCAGTGTGTTGAAGTAGAGAACAGTGAAGCAAAAGCAGACGAGTATGTGAGCAGTGGAACAGACGGAACCCCCACAGGGTGAAACACAGAGACTTGAGGACAGAGTCAGTCCACGGCGTCCATCTGTCTCTAATTTGTTTAGTCAGAGACACATGTACAGAGCTAACCAGTCCAAATTATTCATTGCTTACTCATAAAGTATTCATACTTAAAGAGAGTGACTAAATAGTGTGGAAGTGTGAGAAATAAATTCGGACAGGACATGTGAATGAAAAAACCCGTTTTGCGAGACATATTATTACACTGATAATACAGATTATTAATCCTGCACTAATCAAAAGCACACTTCCAGTCCCAGTGCAGATACAGTTCATCTGATCTGTTTCACTTCCCAGAAACATAATTATATTATATTACATTTTGTAACTAGACAATGACGATTAAGGGTGCACGGTGGTTTAGTGGTTAGCACGTACACCTCACACCTCCGGGGTCGGGGGTTTGATTCCCACCGTGACCCTGTGTGTGCAGAGTTTGCCTGTTCTCCCCGTGCTGCAGGGGTATCCTCCCCCAGTCCAAAGACATGCTTGGTAGGTAGATTGGAATGTCCAAAGTGTCCGTAGAGTATGAATGGGTGTGTGAGTGTGTATGTGATTGTGCCCTGCGATGGACTGGAACCCTATAACGGGTGTACCCCGCCTTGTGCCTGATGCTTCCTGGGATAGGCTTCAGGTTCCACGCGACCCTGTAGGAAGGATAAGCATTATAGAAGATGGATGGATGGATATCTTTCCCTCACAGATCCCTCTATCTGTGTGTCTCTGTCTCTCTCTATCTGTCTCAATCTCTGCCTCTGTTTGTCCCTCTATCTGTCTCTAGAGTTGTCTCTATCTGTCTTTATTTCTCTCTTTATCTGTCTCTATTTCTCTCTATCTGTCTCTGTATCTGTCTCTCTACACCTCAACGTTCAACTTAGTTTGTAGCAGTATTGCACCCTCTAGTGTACAACTCTACATCCTAACTCTGTCCACAATGTGCTATTACTTTTGCTTTCAAAACGTTCCTACAACCTTTCCAAAACGTTTCTTTTTGTAGGAGTCACCATTAACACTAATGTTCCCATAATGTTATTATAACGTTATTATACTGTAATCTGTAATCATTATACTGTAATCCGTGTATACAGGAGAACAAGGATCTCCCAGCATGCACTGGGGCCACTCTTCGTTCCGAGCTGCGCTGCTGCTACCGCCGTCACTCGGGGACGCCCACCTTGCCGCCGTTGTCATGGCGACACACGGAGAGGACGCGGAGTCCTGAACAAGACCTCGTGAGCCGACCAACATCGCTGCCCTTCAGTGACCCACCACGCATTGACATCACACCGGTACCACCTGAGAGGTGAGAGCTCGTTCACACACACCCACACACACAGCAGGGTCCACTAACTGATAACAACCATCATTCAGACTCCTGATATCAGTGATGAGCAAGGTAATCATGGATTATTCTGCCTTCCTGTGAACTTTGACGAGGTCAGCGTTTACTCATTCCATGTCTTCAGTGTCATTAGCGGGACTGTTTGGGAAACCCAAAGAGGAGGTAGGAGTGTGAGGCAGAGGGCCGAAGAAGGAGGGAAGAGGGTAAGAGAGCAAAGATAAAGGACAGAGCAGGACAGAAGGAGAGAAACGAGGACGTTCCGCTCTCTCCAGTTGTCTCTGGTTCAGGACGTCGATCCAGTCCAACAGTTGTTCAGGTTTTTATTTTAATAGTCAGACTCCTGAGCCATGGACTTGAGTCAGGACTCAGATCAGAGCTCCAGGAGACAGAAGGTGCAGATCAGCTTGGACTCAGGAGATCAGGACACGTTTGCCCCGAGCGCCTTCAGGAAAACGCCGGTCAAAAAAGTGGCCAGACAGAGACGCCGGTTCACAGTGGCGTTTTCTCACAGCTGGTAAGAGTTTCAGAAGTGTGTGTGTGTGTGTGTGTGATTTGTTTAAGGGTAGTGTTTCAAGGCCGGTTCTAAAGTTGCTTATTTTGGATGAAAGTTGCAGAAACATTGAAAGAAAGAAGGAATAAAATCCCATAATTCTTAAAAGTTTTAAAAATTAGGTGGCAATGATATATTTAACAATTTCCTTCAGGATGAAAAAAAATATTTATTGAGGATCAAATAAAGTTTATATTGAGAAATGTCAATTTTATTACAGGCAATTAATTATTATGAGATTTTTGAAATGACAGAAAGGCATTCCTGAGTGAGTAATGAATAAAGGCAGAGCTTAAGCTGATCATGTGACATCACCACTAGCCACCCCTTCTGTCTTGACTGCTTTTATTTACACAATAAAACATAATGCTTGTGATGGCTCGCTTGCTTTAGTGGCTTAAAATACACAGTAATATTAGCCTGGTATTAGATAATAGCTTTCTAGGAAACTTGGATACTCAACATCAGATAATTAACCTAACCTAGCTAAACGAGCTAGTCAGCTGGGGAACGTTGTTCATTGTAGAATACGTTGGTCATGTCACACAATCGAGTTTGCAAACTGCTGGATCAATTCTGTACTGTAAATATAAGATTAAAGTATTGGCACCCTCTGGTATGTGTTGGGTGCTTATGAAAGTAGGAGGACTTTATATCTGTAGGTTTTCGGGTGTGTGAGCTTGTTTAATGTTAAAAATGGGGCGCGTCTTCCTCACATGGAGAAATATTAATTCAATTTAATTCAATTTTATTTGTATAGTGCTTTTTACAATAGACATTGTCTCAAAACAGCTTTACAGAAATATGAAAATGGTATATAGATATTAAAGGTTCAAATTTATCCCAACTGAGCAAGTGGGTTTTATATGAAGTCTGTTTGGCCTTAGAAGCAGCCCATCAATCTGGAATTGGAGTAGTTGAGAGGTAGGATATCCGAAACGGATCAGGCAGGTCCGGAGAGCAGAAAGGATCAGGATCTCTAGTATCTCCATGAATCACACATCATGTGTGGCTCGACAGAAGGAGAGAGGGAGAGAAAAGACTGTGCTTAGCATAACAGAAAGTCTAGACAGGGTAACCTTGGGTAAACAAATACGTTTTATGCCTAGACTTAAACACTGAGACTGTGTCTGAGTCCCGAACAATAATTGAAAGACTGTTCCATAACTGTGGGGCTCTATAAGCGAAAGCTCTCCCCCTGCTGTAGCCTTCGCTATTTGAGGCACCGTCAAATAGCGTGCATCTTTTGATCTAAGTAGGCATGGCGGATCATATAAAACCAAAAGGTCGCTTAGATATTGTGGCACAAGACCGTTCAGTGCTTTATAGGTTAATAAAAGTATTTTATAATCACTGCGAGATTTCACTGGGAGCCAATGCAGTATTGATAAGATAGGGGTAATGTGGTCGTTCTTCTAGTTCTAGTTAGGACTCTTGCGGCTGCATTCTGGACTAACTGGAGTATGTTTATGCTCCTACTGGAACATCCAGACAGTAAAGCATTACAGTAATCTAATGTAGAGGTGACGAAAGCATGAACTAATATTTCTGCATCATGTAGTGACATTATATTTCTTATCTTAGAAATATTTCTGAGATGAAAGAAAGCCATCCTAGTAATATTATCTACATGAGCATCAATTGATAGGCTGGAGTCAATAATCACTCTGCCTAATGACTCACACTTTTAATCACTGCTGCACATGATGGAACAGAAAGACCATCCAGAGTTACTATGTGATCAGAAAGATTATTTCTAGCTACACGTGATCCTAATACAAGTACTACTGTCTTATCAGAATTAAGTAAAAGGGAGTTAGTTAGCATACAACGTCTAATGTCCTTTACACAATCCTCAACTTTACTAAGCTGCTGTCTGTCCTCTGGCTTTGCTGAAACATACAGCTGTGTATCATCAGCATAACAGTGGAAGCTAATTCCATGCTTATGAATAATTTGACCTAGAGGTAGCATATATAAACAGAAACTTGTGGAACACCAAATTTAACCTCGGTATGCATGGAAAAGTCTCCATTTATATCTACGGACTGATAATGATCTGTGAAATAAGACCTGAGCCAGGAGAGGACCGTTCCCTTAATGAGAACAACTTTTTCTAATCTATCAAGGAGAATAGTGTGATCTATAATATTAAAAGCTGCACAAAGGTCAAGTAACACAAGCAATGAGACACAACCCTGTTGAGAGGCCAGTAGTAGGTCATTTACTACTTTGACTAATGCTGTCTCTGTGCTATGATGCGGTCTAAATCCTGACTGATACATTTCATGAATATTGTTCCTATGCAAGTATGAGCATAGCTGCTATGCTACAAACTTTTCTAAAATCTTAGAGATGAAGGGGAGATTTGATATAGGTCTATAGATGGACAATTGGGACGTGTCAAGTTCAGGTTTTTTAATCAGTGGTTTAATAACTGCTAATTTAAGTGATTTAGGTACATAGCCAGTGCTAAGGGAAGAATTTATTATATTTAAAAGTGGTTCAATTACTGATTTTTTTTTACTGATAATTACTGATATTACAGATTTACAAATCTGTTCAAAGAAACATGTAGGTACAGGATCTAGTATGCAAGTTGATGAATTTGCTGAAGAATTAAACATGAGGCAAATTTGTTGTAACCCAAAGCATGGCCACTGGTGCCAATACTGTCACATTTCGTAAAGATACAGAAACCTTTCTGAAGCAGCAGCTGAGCAGTGATTATCGTGCTGTATGACTATGACGTGAACTCGGAGGTTGTGAAATATAAAACACAGTGGTGTTAGTCAGGGTGACTCGGGTGTGTCATGTCCTCTGGTCACCCAGTCTCTGGGGATGCTTTTCTGCCAGTTACACTGACCGTGCACATTCTGGCGTAACTACGGCCTGGTGGTACCACACACCACACACACACACACACACACACAGATCTGCATAAGTGTGAGGAGGAGGCTGTGTTGCTCAACAACTGAACTGTGTCTTATGTCATGGTGTGTGTGTGTGTGTGTGTGTGTGTGTGTTTTGTGCTAGTGTCCCTTTAACCCACATCCTCAAACATAACATTGTGGATCCTTCCTGAGTCAAGAACCACTTATGTTATGTTTACCCTGTTTGAACACTGGTATGCTCCTCCACCTCTCCCTCCCGTCGATCAGAGCACTAGCCAATCGTGGGTGTCTGTGTGCTCATGTATGTGGAAGAGGGCAAACAGCATTTTCCTCCAAGTGTAATGTGTAAAGCCTTTTTGAACAGAACATGAGGGTTAATAGCGTGTGTTGTGTGTGTGTGTGTGTGTGTGTGTGTGTGTAGTTTGGAGGCGGAGAACGGTCCGTGCAGTCCTGTGGAGCTCCAGGTTTCTCCCGGTTCTGCTTTGCTTCTCCCTCATGGTCAGCGCAGAGAGTCGTTCCTGTACCGCTCCGACAGCGACTACGAACTCTCGCCCAAATCCACCTCACGCAACTCCTCCATCATGGGAGAACTGTGGGTAACATGCACCACACTGCGCTGTGAGACAGCTGTCTGTCTGCTCCTGTCTGTCTATCTATGCCTATATCTTTATCTATGTCTGTCTGTCTCTCTGCCACTCTGTATCTATCGGTCTCTCTTTGCCTATCTCTGTATCTATGTCTGTCTGTCCCGCTGTATCGGTCTGTCTGTCTCTACCTATCTCTTCATCTGTCTGTCTATCTGCCACTCTGTATCTGTCTATCTGTATCTATTTATTTGTATATTGCCTTCTTGTTTCTATCTGTCTGTCTATAGATTCTGCCTGTCAGTATCTGTCCATCCATAATCAAATGTCTCTTATCTATTCATACACCCTCTGACTCGTCTGTTTGTCTGTTCCTGACTTTATAAGTTGTGTGCTTTTCTTCTCGTGTGTTAATATTTATATCAGTCTTTTTTTTACTCTGTCAGACACGGTGAAGATTTCATTGTCACACCGTTCGCTCAGGTAAACACGTCACAACTGGATCACATTCAGTGTTTCCTCTGTGTGTTTGTGTGTGTGTAGCATCTATTAATCTTTTCTTCTTGAACTGCAGGTCCTCGCCAGTCTGCGCACGGTCAGGAGTAACTTCAGCATTTTGACTAACGTGCCTGGACCGTCCAGCAAGTACGTACTTCCTCTGAAACAGAGCAGTGGACAAAGCGTCCACTAGAGGGAGCACTCAGCTAAGTGTTAGAAGTTTAACTACATTTATCAACTCCATTATTAATCAAATACCATCAGAGAAGATGCCTGAAGCCGGAACCTCATTGGTCAGTGACCAGTCGTTATGTAATATATTAATTAGACATCTGTAAATCTGACATGACTGTGTATAGATGTGTTTATACAGTTTACGCTGTTTATCGATTTATTACATTTCAGAAGGCTGTTGAATTTCTTTGCTGGTTTTTACTTGATCTGTCGATCAACTCAGTAGGTGGGATCAGCAGTAATCACTGGTTAATGGAAGAGCAGTGGGTGGAGTCGAACTCCGAAAACGTATATACGTTACGTAAAACTCTGAGTAGTTACAATTCCATTGTAACTCCCCTTCGAGTCTAAGTTCTCGCTTGGAACAGTCTAAACGTCTCAAGAGCTACGACTTCTCCAAGTTGGGACTTTTGAAATAAATGTAGCACTAGCGCACAAAAATGGAACGAGCGCTAATTTATCTCTAGCGTCCATTTTCTTTAATCTGCAGTCGTGAGAACTCGCCAATACAGGATTCAAGAAATTCAGAGGTCCCACTTGTCGTGAATGTAGCATGAGAACCCTAACAGCTCAACTTGAGCTAGCGTGGAATAAATCAATATGCTAGCTGAAGGAAATGATGCTAGTTACAGACGTGGAGGTTAGCCATGCGTTAAGGTTGCCAGCTAATGTTTCAGAGACTGATAGGTTTGTGTTTTTGTTTTTTTGGAGTGTTTACAATTAAGATGTGCAAAGTTTTGTTCTCTTTTTACAGGAGATCTCCAGTTACCATGCAGCCTCCATTAAACAGAGCCTCACTATCAGGTAAAAGGTGGCTACGTTCAACTTATTTTCTGTTAAAAACTAAATAATAATTTATGAACTATTTTGGGATTCATTATTCTTACTAAAACCCCCCGCCATTTTGATAAACATCCTGGAGGCTAGGCATCCGTTAGCATGACCAGACTCTTACGAGCTGTTACGTTATGTTTAAGTCAGTATTTGTTCTCAATGGCCAAACGACCATGTGAGAAATTCCCGTAAAGCTAGCTAGTTATTGTTAGCATAACGCTAGCACTGAATTCACACATAAATTTTTTTATAAATTCAGACAGACAGTTGCAGTACCTCGGTATAAAACTGATTGGGTGGGGGCGGTGCTACATACGAGCTAATTGTGCTTTCCACCTATTCACCAATGTCTGGCAAATTATTAGAACACAAAAACCTGGTAACCGGAAACTTTTTAGACACAAACCCTGCTCAAATAACCAGTTAAACAGCTAGTTAACGTAACCAATGTTACAGCAACATTATATTTTGCCTTGTTGGATAAATGAGACCGATACTCGATACTGAAATCCACCTCACATCGACCTGTGTGAAATGCTTGCTAGTTTGCTAGCGGTTAGCCTTATGATAAATATGGGGTGGGTGGGTGTGTGTGTATGCGTGTGGTTTTTAATTTGCATATAATCTGCATAATGCGTAATAATGGTTTAAAATGGGTGTGGGGTGGAAAAAAAAAAAAAAAAAAGTGGGGGGGGTGTGGGGGGGGGGGGGGAGGAGGGAGGGGGGGGGGAAGGGAGAGGGAGTGGGTTGGGGTTGGGGGTAGGGGGAAGGGGGAAGTTATGGAGGGTAAAAGAAAAAAAAGAAAAAAAAAAAAAAAAAAAAAAAAAAAAAAAATAAAAATAAAGAAAAAAAAAAAAAAAAAAAAAAAAAGTGTGTGGTGGTGGTGTGTGTGTGGTGTGTGGGGGGAGAGGGGGGGGGGGATAAAAAAAAATGTTATTTATTAAAAAAAAAAAAAAAGTCTTCTCTATATATATATATATCCCTCTCTATCTCTCTATATATATATATATATATATAAAAAAAAAAAAAAAAAAAAAAAAAAATTTATAAATTATTTAAAAATAAATTTAAAAATTTTTTTTTTTTTTTTTTTTGCTTGGGAAAAAGGAAGGAGACGTTAATTTAAAAAAAAAAAAAAAAAAAAAATATAAAAAAAGAAAAAGATTAAAAAAAAAATTGTAAATTAAAAAAAAAAAAAAAAAAAAAAAAAAAAAAAAAAAGAGGGGTATGAGAGAAAAGGGTGGGAGTAAGATGTTGTGTATGAGTGTATAAAAAAAGGGGAAAAAAAAAAAAAGAAAAAAAAAAAGGTGGAAAAAAAAGAAAAGAAGGTAAGAAGAGGAAAAAGATAAGAGGTAATGAATTTTGGTGAATTAATGGAACAAAAAAAGAAAAAAAAAAAAAAAAAAAAAAAAAAGAGAAAAAAAAAAAAAAAAAAAAAAAAAAAAAAAAAAAAAAAAAAAAAAAAAAAAAAAAAAAAAAAAAAGAAGAAATAAAAAAAAAAAAAGTGAAATAATGAAAAGTGTGTGTGTGTTGGTGTGTGTGTGAGTGAAAGGAGATTTGTGGGGGGTGTGTGGGTGTAGTAAAAAAAAAAAGGTTATTTTCTTTTAAAATAAAAAAAAAAGAAAAAAAATATTTATTTATTTAAAAAAAAAAAAAAAACACCTTTTTTTTTTTTTTTTTAAATAAAAAAAAAAAAAAATATAAATAAAAAAAAAAAAAAAAAAAAAAAAAAAAAAAAAAAAAATAAAAAAAAAAAAAAATTTTTTTTAAAAAAAAAATATTATATTAAACATTATTTGATATAACAATTTTTTTTTTTAGTAATAAGTTAAAGTTTTTTTTAATGTTTAAGGTAGTGTTTATTTTAAATATTATTTTTTTTTATTTAGTGTTTACGGCAGTGTTTACAGTGGTGTTTAAGGTAGTATTTACGGCAGTGTTTACAGTAGTGTTTAAGGTAGTGTTTACGGGAGTGTTTACAGTAGTGTTTATGGTAGTGTGTATGGCAGTGTTTACGGTAGAGTTTATGGCAATGTTTGCGGTAGTGTTCATGGTAGGGTTTGTGGCAGTGTTTACGGTAGGGTTTATGGTAGCGTTTACAGTAGTGTTTAAAGTATTGTTTTTACGGTAGTCTTTATAATAGTGTTTACGGCAGTGTGTACGATAGTGTATTCAGCAGTGTTTATGGTAGTGTTTATGGCAGTGTTTATGGTAGTGTTTACGGTAGGGTTTATGGTAGTGTTTATGGTAGGGTTTGCGGCAGTGTTTATGGCAGTGTTTATGGTATGGATTGCGGCAGTGTTTAAGGCAGTGTTTACGGCCGTGTTTACGGCAGTGTTTACGGCAGTGTTCGGTAGGGTTTGCGGCAGTGTTTAAGGCAGTGTTTACGGTAGTGTTTAAGGAAGTGTTTATGGTATGGTTTGCGGCAGTGTTTAAGGCAGTGTTTACGGCAGTGTTTACGGTAGGGTTTGCAGCAGTGTTTAAGGCAGTGTTTACGGCAGTGTTTGTGGTAGTGTTTATGGCAGTGTTTACGGCAGTGTTTATGGTAGTGTTAATGGCAGTGTTTAAGGCAGTGTTTACGGCAGTGTTTACGGTAGGGTTTGCAGCAGTGTTTAAGGCAGTGTTTACGGCAGTGTTTGTGGTAGTGTTTATGGCAGTGTTTACGGTAGTGTTTAAGGAAGTGTTTACGGTAGGGTTTACGGTAGTGTTTACAGCAGTGTTTGCGGCAGTGTTTATGGCAGTGTTTGCGGCAGTGTTTATGGCAGTGTTTACGGTAGGGTATGCGGCAGTGTTTAAGGCAGTGTTTATGGTAGGGTTTACGGCAGAGTTTACGGTATTGTTTACAGCAGTGTTTGCGGTAGGGTTTGCGGCAGTGTTTAAGGCAGTGTTTAAGGCAGTGTTTACGGCAGTGTTTATGGTAGTGTTTACATTAGGGTTTATGGTAGTGTTTACGGCAGTGTTTATGGTAGTATTTACAGCAGTGTTTATGGCAGTGTTTACAGCAGTGTTTACGGTAATGTTTACGGCAGTGTTTATGGCAGTGTTTACGGCAGTGTTTACGGTAATGTTTACGGCAGTGTTTACGCCAGTGTTTACGGTAATGTTTACGGCAGTGTTTATGGTAGTGTTTCTGGAAGTGTTTAAGGCAGTGTTTACGGCAGTGTTTACGGTAGGGTTTGCTGCATTGTGTTTAAGGCAGTGTTTACGGCAGTGTTTAAGGCAGTGTTTAAGGCAGTGTTTACGGCAGTGTTTATGGTAGGGTTTACGGTAATGTTTCTGGCAGTGTTTATGGCAGTGTTTACGGCAGTGTTTACGGTAATGTTTCTGGCAGTGTTTATGGCAGTGTTTACGGCAGTGTTTACGGTAATGTTTCTGGCAGTGTTTATGGCAGTGTTTACGCCAGTGTTTACGGTAATGTTTACGGCAGTGTTTATGGTAGTGTTTCTGGCAGTGTTTAGGGTAGTGTTTACAGCAGTGTTTATGGTAGTGTTTACGCCAGTGTTTACGGTAATGTTTACGGCAGTGTTTATGGTAATGTTTCTGGCAGTGTTTACGGTAGTGTTTACAGCAGTGTTTATGGTAGTGTTTACAGCAGTGTTTATGGTAGTGTTTACGGCAGTGTTTACGGTAATGTTTACGGCAGTGTTTATGGTAATGTTTCTGGCAGTGTTTACGGTAGTGTTTACGGCAGTGTTTATGGTAGTGTTTCTGGCAGTGTTTACGGTAGTGTTTACAGCAGTGTTTATGGTAGTGTTTAAGGCAGTGTTTATGGCAGTGTTTACAGTAGGGTTTGCGCCACTGTTTACGGTAGTGTTTACTGTAGTGTTTATGGCAGTGTTTACAGCAGTGTTTATGGTAGTGTTTAAGGCAGTGTTTATGGCAGTTTTTACAGTAGGGTTTGCGCCACTGTTTACGGTAGTGTTTACTGTAGTGTTTACAGTAGGGTTTACGGTAGTGTTTATGGCAGTGTTTATGGCAGTGTTTACGGTAGTGTTTGAGGTTGTGTTTACGGCAGTGTTTACGGCAGCCTTGCTACTACATAACTTCTTGTAATTCTGTAATTCGCCTCATGTGGTAATTTGACCCTACTCGGAGCTTGAACCTTGAAGCTAACATACTCATTAAAGTCATGTTGCTTTCTTATCATTGTTACACACGTGGACAAGTCAAGGCTAGCTATAAAGTCTCTGAGGTTTTAGGATTTACTGCGCAGACAGCAGGCAAAAAATATCTTTAAAAACTACGACAAATTCTAAATGAACTGCTCCACTTTGTTTAACACACTGCGTCATTGTTAACATCTAGCCTATGTTTTTACAGATATGTTCAAAAACTGGCCAATTACTCAAACGAAACACTTTTAAACTACAACTCGGGCATTTATGATGTCATTCGTTTTTCTTTAAAGGTCGCAGTGTTTATACAGAATGAAGTCAGGAATGTAACAATGGCTTCGAGTTACATAAACTGACCTGTTAGATAAGAAATTGTCAGTACAGGAAACTTTACAGGAAGAATTCAGGTTAGGAAGTTTCTGCGTGCTAATTAGTGGTTTGAGCAGTAAGGTATGAGAAAGACAGGTGAGACAGACAGGTGTGGATATTTAACTTGTTTACTCCAGAGAACTTAATTAATATGCTGACATCACGGATGGTAAGAGACCGTGATCACACTGCAGAGGAATCTGCTGGAATAATACAGAAGTGAAATGAAGTGGTCTAGCAGGTTCACACACACGTCACACACAAACATCTCTCTCAGACAAACACACACACACACGCACACACATATATAATGGTGTCTAAATGCAAGGTAAAGTCTAAACTGTGTTGGCTTATTTAAGGTAAACAAAATCACCTCAGAACTCATGTTAGATGATCTTATTAACATTAGTGGGGGTGATGCTAGCACATATTAGCTAGCAGTGAACAATATAAATATTTATAAATATCATCTCAGCAATCTCAATAGATCCTGTGAAGGATTTAGCCGCAAAGATTAGCCACCTACCTTGCATTACTAATTAATATAAACATATATATGACTTCAACATCCTCTCGATAATATCCATCCATCTTCTACCGCTTACTCCTTCTTTAGGGTCACGGCCTCTCGATAATATCCATCCATCCATCTTCTACCGCTTACTCCTTCTTCAGGGTCACGGCCTCTCGATAATATTTCTGTTTAAAAAAAAGCTTAAAAATCACCTCAGATGTCTTGTCAGGTGGTGAAGTTAGCTTGCATTAGCCATCTGTCTAGCATTTGCAGTTAAGTCATCTTCTCAAACAAGCTCATGTTAGTTAGCAATATTCATTATAAATATTTATAAATTCTACCAGGTTAGCTTGTTTCAGCTAGCAATAAAGATTATGAGATGAGAGCTGACTATCATTAGTGAAGGAATCCTGTCAGATTAGCACGTTAGCAAGCAGTCAACATATACATATATTGTAAATATTTATAAACATGACTTAAATGCCCTCTCAGGATTTATCAGCAAAGATGAACCAAGCACCTAGCATTAAAAATATAAACCTACTGTACAATCTATACTATAAAATCCTGGATTTCTCATGTTAGCTCATGTAGCTTAACAAACACCTCAGAAGTCATTTTAGGTGATGATATTAACTCAACTTAGCTAGCAGTAGTGATCGTTATTAATATTGATTAACATGACATCAACATGCTCTCGGAAATCCTGTCAAGACTGATCAGTAAAGATTGGTGATGAGGAACTCCTTTGAGGTTAGCTCAAATCGGGTAGCTAGCATCAGTAGATAAGAATATAAAGCATACTGTATATAAATATGACTTCAAAATCCTCTCAGAACTCCTGTTAAAAATTAGCCATTGAGCTAGCATTAGTTAAAAGAAATGCTGCTGGGTTAGCGAATGCTAGCTAGTTAATGTTAACATTGAGAATGTGAGACTATAAAGACTATAAAGACTATAAAATCCTCTCAGAGATCCTCATTTTAGCAGTGTAACTAGCATTATCAGTGACGAGATCCTGTCACATTAGCAGGTTTTAGCAGAGCTACTACCATTATATATGAAGAGATCCTGTCAGGCTAGCCTATGCTAGCTTGTTAATTAGTATTAGCAGTAAGAGCATTTATGAACATTGTTTTTTCCTGTCAGATTAGCGCAAACTAACTAACAATAAATACGTGACACTAATGGGGTGTGTATGAATACCGAAGATAACCTTCTCTCTGTATGTGGACTTTCCTATGTACACTACACACGAAGTCACGCCCATTTTCCCATTTACGGCCTTTTCAGCCAGTTCTTATCTCCATATATGGAGTGAAAGATGTGTTGTGTGTGTGTGTGTGTGTGCGGAGGAAGCTGGACCAGTTTTTCACACATGGATTCATTCATTAGCACTTATTTACTGTGTTTATTGGCATGTTCAGGTGTGTGTGTTTAGTGTTTGTTAAAGGAATGTGGTGGTTAGTGTTTGCTCCTAGCATTAGTGGAAGAAGCATCATGTGCTAATTTGTTCTCCGTAATCAGGCATTTTCCTCACATTAATTTCGACACGGCAGAGAAAGAACTAGGTGAAAACTCTTCCGCTAAACGTTTGTCCTGATATTCTCTAACGAGTAAATAAGCAACTATTAAATGAATAGAATGACCCGAATGAGTCATCACTGTGCTAACTCAGTCACCAGTGATCGATTTTGCAGCTTAGTGATCACTCGCTTCATTTTCCATTTCGCAAAGACGTTTAAACTTTCCCAAGACACATAGCAAAAGACGTCCATTCGTTACAGAAAACGTCACGAAACGGCACCAAATTACAAGATTGTTTAGTAGGAACACGTTCTTCAAAGCGTCATGAGTTTAGCTAATGTCGGAGAACCATATTCTGTACACTTAAGTCGGACGTTTTGACTTTCATCAGAACGTGAGGCGTATGTAATAAAATACCATCTAGCAGGGCTGAGGATATTTGGCTCATTCTGTGTGGTTGGATCGGATCATTCTCTCAGGTCACGCCACTTGTGTAGTCTTGGACTTGATTTCGCCTGCCCAAGCGACCCACATCAAAGAGGAAAACACGAACCGAGAGTTTTATTCTAATGCTCTAGGTGAAAGCACGCTAACTCTTTCAGTGACATATATATATATATTTTTTTTTTTTTCTTGTCTGGACCCGCTTTCAGTTTGTTTTGTGTTGAAAGGTTGACTTCAACGCTGGAACGAATATCAGTTAAGATATCTGGCATCCTAATGCACCCCTTCTCTGATCTCTCGGTTTAGACTGAGCCGTTGATCTGGAGGCATTTTATAGTAAACGAAATGAATATCCGTTTTCACATTTCTCAGAATTTCCATCTGCTTCGACTCTCAAACAGCCTTGTGTCCGTCGCTCTGGCAACCTGTCCGAGTCAGATTCTCTGAATTAAATGAACTGAATGAAGTATGCTCTTCATAATAAAGCCGTGACACAGTGTGTTTTTCTTTCCAAAGATGGTATGAGCAGCATTTACACATGACCTTGAATAAACAAACACTTTGCTGCTTTCAGACCATCTGATTCATTAAACGAATCAGATTCACTCCCCCAGCCTTTTATGGGTTGTATCTCATGTGCTTAAGGTCATGGGTCAGAAGGTCACAGAAGACTTCAAACGCCAGGACTACCTGAGCACTGAAAAAAAATTTTAAATTCACTTCTTTAGTTTGGCACTGAAGAAACACGGAAAGCTTATCATTGAATGTAAACAACCGTATAGCTATATGCTGGAACGTTATGGAATAATCTCTAACATTTGTAGAATTAACGTAAGTAATGTGACGATTCGGATGGGACCGTTTGAGCTAATTTGCATACTCGTTTATTACGTAGAGATTACATAGCTTAACGATAAAAATACAACGTTAGAGCCGGTTCTTATGCATTATCATTTGTATAGTAACAGTTCATCAACGGGGACTTCGATAAACGAATAAAAAAACGTGCATAAACACCGATACAGTGAAATCTTCTGAAATTTATTGTAAAGTGTAGGGAAGAAGTCTCCAGTGTCGACGTTATGTAACAATCAGAGGTACAGTTGTAACTTTTATGTTTTCTGACGTCTTCGGGATCGAACGGTGTCGCAAATGCAAGAGGATGCTTTAACGCAAAAATAAAGGCGCGAGCATCGGACGAACAAACGATTCTTTTAATCGTAGCTAATAAATAGCTATCTCGTCATCTCTGAGTAAAAATTAGAGCAGGTTCTAATGCGTTATTGTTTCTATTTACACGTACAGAGCCGACGCTCTACAGTACGTAGACAAATTAAAAACGCGTGACATTTATGGAAGGAGTCTCCAGTGTCAGTGCTACAGTATGTAACAGTCAGAGATAAAGCTGTATGCTTTCAGGACAGAGGAGTTCATGCTGTAGGCAGAAGACAAGCTGCGTTTTTGTTTTTTTTAAGAGAAAAAAAGAGAGGGTGGTGAGTGATGAAATAAATTAGTTAATTAAATTAATTTTTTTTAAAGGAAGAACTAGGGGCTCCGTTCTGCTCCTCGGCAGATCTGTTCTTCAGTTTCTGTGGTGCAGGAGCTGTAGAGCAAGTCTGGAAGGCGTCGCACCCTGCCCAGTATGTGAGTTATGCCTTTGACGTCAGCAGAGCTGTAAAAGCCGACTTTCTCTAAAGTGATCTGAGGCCAGAAGCGCTGCGTGGTGCCGTGAGACAGAGTGCAGGAATGAAGCAGGAGAGAGAGAGAGAGAGAGAGAGAGAGAAGAAAAGCAGAGCATAGGGTGTTATTACAGTGCTGTTTACACCAGACCTGCCTGATTAGATGTGGGTTGAGATTTTTTATTTTTTTTTTAAGTAGAATACAAAAAAGCCCAGAGCAAGAACAGCAGTTTGAATGACAAATGTGGCGCAGCTTTCAGGATGTGGCTGGCTGCAAGTGTTTGCGAGGAATGTGGCATGTTTACTTTCCAAGAAAATGTGGCTTATACCCTAGAAAAAAGTCCAACTCTGATATTTAATGATCTTTCACACACCACACACACACACACACGCACACACACACACGCACACGTCTCTCCTTTATACTTCCTCATACACACACACAAGCACACACAAACTAGGTTTAAGCAGTGAAGAGTGAGAAAAGATAGCCAGTACTAGTGATACACAAAACAAGACCGAATGCTAGTCATGGCTGGTTAGCATCATGCGCACGAAAACTATCTGAGACCAACTAGCGTTATGCGAATCAGGACTTTCGTCTAAAGTACGACAAAATGTGAAAGAAAGCTAGTGAAGAAATGCTAATTTGCAAACAAACTGTAAATAATCCAATAATTGAATTACGCAACTATTATAATAAAGTAATAAAAATCCAACAGGGCTGGTTAGCATTACACGAATGAAATTCAGCATTTAGTGTTAGATTTATGAAATGTGCTGGTTTTGCCTGTATGTGAATCAAAGCTTTTACATCAAATCGAACATTTTACACAGGATAATATCTCGGCGAGTAAAATCGAAGATCGTTTTGCCAATTTGTACGAGTTTATTTCTGGAACGAATTATGTAGAGATTATGCCTGTTGAAAGGCAAATGTAAATGAGGCATTGCTCACCGTGAATACTAGGCAGTAGCTAGAATTATGCATGTACAAAATGCTTGTGTTGCAAATCAACAATAAAAAGCCAGAAGTACGGAAATCAATATTAATAAGACGATTTTAATATGTCGGGGGGCCAAGATTACGCAAAATGACCGTCTTTCTCTCTTAGTTTATTTTTTTAGCTATTTTTTTTATTCTCATTTGTTAGCATAATGTATAACCTTTTTGATTTCAATTCACAGTACTTAGTTTCGGTCTTGGGTCTCATTTAAAATCCAGTTTATAACAATAGGAGGAACAGGAGGAAGGGGGCGAGGGTTAACGGTTCACCCGGGGCATTTTTCCACACATATCTAGGGCCGCTGGTGAAACGTTGCCGGATCACTACATGTCCTCTACTTCACCCGGGACCAGCAGTGCGATGGTGGGAATATGTGGCCTTTACTCCACATAACAGCTGAAGCGGGAGGTTAAGATTCCACATCAAGACGTATCGGACCGAGTCGGTGCTTGTGCATCCGTCAGAGCTTTTAACACCACCACTGTCACTCCATCATCAGATCTTCACATAATTATATATAGATATAGATGTTACTTTGTGCTACAGTCCCCTCCAAAACTATTGGAACACAAGGTCAGTATATTAGTGTGTGCTCTACACCAAAGACATTTGGGTTTGAGATCAGAAGATGGAGATGATACAAGAGTGTGATACGGGTGTTTACATCTGGATGTGTTAAACAACATAAAACAATACAATACAATACAAATCGGGGGTTCTGATACAAAATGTCTGATGTTGTTTAAAATGTCTACATAAAAATAGCAGGAAATAAAAGCTGAAATTCTAAACTCTTCTCATACTCATCTTCTGATCTCAAGCCCAAATGTCTTCGGTCTGCAGCAAAAAACAAATAAATTGGCCTCGTCTTTCCAATAGTTTTGGAGGGGGGTGTAGATAGATAAATAAATAAATAGGTAAGTGAATACATGTGTACATAAATAAATAGGTAAGGAAATATATAAAAAATATATAATAATAAAAAATAATAATAAAGTGTTAAACAATAGTAATAGTATAATTACTATTACAATAATAATAGTATAAGTGTTAAACAATAGTAATAGTATAATTACTATTACAATAATAATAGTATAAGTGTTAAACAAGTGTTTGTTTAGTGTTTAGTGTTTCCTTTAATAATTGATTATTTATTTTAATACATTTTCAAGCTCACCACACATGGAGATTATACAGCAGCGCCACAAGACTAATAATAAATACTAATGTGTCTTATATCCGAAATCGGCCTCAGGAATATTTTATGACCTTACACTTACATACCACAAATCGCTCAATTATCTGTCCTCACAAACACACACACACACACACACACACACAGAAAACTGAGGGTTTGTATGAACAATGATGAGTTGACATTTCGCAAAACTATTTAACATTAAACAAGCGAAATGTGCTGAACAGGAATATTAGCATTTGAAAAAAGACATGCTAAGCCCAGTGCAGCAAATCATGTAAAACAGCCTGTAGTTAGCATAACACAAATCAAAAATGACCACTAGCAGAGGCTGGTTAGCATGACACACGCATGAAGTACTCATTAAAATCCCTATTGTTGAATTAACACCCAGAGTGTTCATTTGAGTCCAGTGGACTTATATAAACTCTGTAGGGTGTAAATTCAACACTCTGGGTGTTAAATCAACACGGGTGATTTTGCTGTGTAGAAACTGACTAGCATCATTTTGAATCAGGAATGCAGGCCAGTAGGGCTGTTCTGTGGTAGTACAACAAAATATTCATGTCGCTAATCAGTTAGCAATACACAAATTTTAAAAATGAGAATGAAATCTGTTAGCATTACTCTAGAGTGTCCTTGGTATTTCTCAGGATTTACTTACGTCAACTGATTGGCTAAATTACAGGAGTAAGCAGGCTAACTGACAATGTTTGTCAGCTGCTAGCCTGTGGGGTGCGTAGCTAGTGGGGTGCGTAGCTAGTGGGGTGCGTACCTAGCTATTGGGGTGAATTTCAGGTTGAAATGTTTTATAATTACTTTTTCATATGCTTTACCATAAACATATACATGTTTATTATACATAAGATTATATACATGTCAAATAACATTGTGTAAATGTGTATGTAGTGAATGAAACAGGACACAAGTGTACGGTTTATGTGGATTTATTGAGGGAAAGTCAATATCAGGGGCAAGAGAAAACACAGGTAAAATCCATGACGATCTATGATCGATTACACGAGAAAAGAAGCTACACGGAAAACCCAAGGCAAATGAGGCAAAGACAAAGGAGGGTTTAAATAGATAAAACTAATGGAAAGCTAAACAGAGAACAGGAGAGTGCAATCAGGACATACACCAAGTCTAGACTAGGTTGGATTGGCTGTGGTAAGAAACAGGATTAAAATGTAATTTCCAGTGTAATGCTCTTCAGTGGAACTGCCATAAAGGAGTTATATTTCCTATACCAATTAACACAAAAATGTTTGTTAGAAAGTCATGATTCTGCTGCTGTCTGGCTTCCAACCAACATCCATGAGCACTTCGCACTCAATCATTCAGTATAATGTTCAGATTACACACTGATTTTATTGAACAGATTTCCTCATCCCTCTCCTCAAATCCATTCTTGGCTACGCCACCAAGACCCCCCCCATTGCGTTCCACAGTCTCCTCACGGCCTCATCAGAGAGTTCCGCACTTTTGATGAAATGCTTCAAAGGTATCCGCTGGCAGAAAGCCGCTCTAACGTGACACGCGATTGGCAGCGAGGATCAAACAGCTGTAGTGCGTTTAAAGCTCCGTGACTCGCGTTCAGCCGAGGCTGCAGCTTCTTTGGTGCCTTTACGAGCAGGTTTGGAAAAAGCTTGACGCATATATCAGTGGAGCGAGCAGACAGAGGAGCAGTGTGAAGCCGGACAGGGGGGGCAGGGTGCAGGGGGTGGAGTGGGACGGAGGCAGATGGGGGGCCTCTGGAGCAGCAAGAATGGTTCACAAAGATGGTTCTGTGGCTTGAAGTGGTGCTGGGAAACTCCTCACTGTGGGCTTTTGTGGATCTGGATGAGCTCCTAGACGTTGACGTTAAAATGTTAGTCCACAGCGCTGAAGTGCGTCATGGGAGTTGTGTAGGAGGCGACGTCAGGAAACATCTCGTTAGTTACATTCTATTAGTCAGCAACAGTTTTTTACTTACCTTATGTACACACTATTGCGTGACAAGTCACTCGTGTCGATTGTGGGTGTGGCCTGTCCAGGAATATGATAGAATAAGTTAAAACCACGGTTTTTCTTCCATTTTTCCAGGAACGAAGAAACGCTGGACGACACGCACCAGAGGAATTCCTCTGAGGGCTTTTCCGAGTCGATCGCTTGGACTCGTCGCTTTAATGTCATACCTAATTTGCATAGAATTCAGAAAATCTCCGTTCAAACGCTGCTCTGTTTTTCACACATATGCTAAGGTGAAGTCAAATCTGAGGTAATGTTAACTCAAGAGTCATTTTGAAAACAGTGTATTACGTTTTGGGTTCTTCCCAAAAGCCCACAATGAAACATAAAAACAATCAAATAAAAATAAAAACAACATTCTGAGCGTGCCCAGTGAGCGTCTGACCCATGACCTTTATGCCATTTTGGTTTGTTTTGACAATATGAACATAAAACCTCGGATAGAAGGCAGCGTAGCAATAAGCTCCACCATCTTGGACTTGCACATGACAATAATTTCGTTGCCGATCCTATCTCTAATCCATAACAATCCCTCATTTCCAGTTTTATTTATTGCACATTTGGTTTGAGTGACGCTGTGGCTCGACTTTACCCCACGCTTACACTCCCACAGTGGTGACATATTGACGGTGGTATTCGTGTGTATCCACGCCAGGCTTCAGATCCACACACACACACACACGGCTTTAAACGAGCTGCACATGTGGAACGTTATTCATCATCTGTAATGCCAAGTGTAGCGCTCACGGATGTCAGCGTGTTTAATCGAAACCTTCCGTCTCCTCCATTTTATAGTTCCTCTGATCTCCACATCTGGAGGCTGGAGTTTTAACACTGCGATTACGCGACACGTCATTAACGTCCAAATTGTACTCCGTTTCATTCCCGTGTCTAGTTCTGTTACAGAATATTAACATAATGACACTGTTTTGGCCAATAAAAAAGGGGCGTCTGCCTTTTTGTGTTGAGTTAGATGCGTGCCGAAAATATTTCAACGAATGTGAGATAGCCGCGGCGAGTATCGGAGCGACCCGACAGCGCAACCCTGCGTAACAGCACAAGGTCAATGAGGCCCGGCGTGCCCTTATCTCATCGCTTTCGTCAGTAAGCGTTGCGTCGTCAGGTCTGACACGTAACATACTAGGCGGGCGATATTCTCTAAGAGTTTCTCCTAAACGCAAGAACTTGTTAGTAATCTCACTGCTTCTGGGCTTGAAACACAGGAAGTGGGTTTGTTTGCTTTGGCTGCAGACCTGCTGCTCCTGGAGGTGAGCCAAACGAGGGAGTAAAGTTTACGTCTTGGGTCGCTCACGCAAAGAGAGAAAAAAAAACACCACAGCGTGGGCTTTGCTCACAGTGCCATCACTCTTTATTTCTCTTGGGGTGGATCAAAGAAGGGAAAGTTACAAAGTTACAGAGTTAACGCCGCTCCCCTGGCTGATCTGTAGGCATCTAAACTTTTACAGTCATATGGATGAGCGAAAGAAGCCCCTACTATAAAAAAAAAAAGACAAACTGACATTGGCTATAATACTCAGCATTATGTGTGAAGGAAAAAGGGGTGAGGCTGTTAATCCCAGCTGTGAAGCATGGTGGTGGCGGCATCACGCTGTGTGGGTGCTTTGCTGGAAAAGGAGACACATGAGAGCAGGGCAAATGTGTACGAGACGACCTGAGGAACGTGCTAACACAATGGGCACGGTATAAAATGTTAATAAAACTGAACACGTTTGGCTAATTTATATTTAAAATTTCTACAAATCCTTGATTTGTGACTCCATGTCTTTCTCATGTCTCTCCCCTCTCTCTCTCTCTCTCTCTCTCTCTCTGTCTCTCAGATGAGTCATTTCAGAAGCTGGCCTTGGAGACCATGGGGGAGCTGGACTGGTGCCTGGACCAGCTAGAGACCATCCAGACACACCGATCCGTCAGTGACATGGCCTCCAACAAGGTGAACACACACACACACAGACACGCAAACACACACACAAACAACACTTCCGCTCTCTCCTGATAAATTCCACATTAGCAGCATGACACTGGCGGGGATTTTCCCACGAGGAATAGTTCTGATTATGCTAATAGTACAGCAACATGTGCTACTTCCTTGTTCTGCGGTGGACTGTGGGGAAAAATATGATTAGTGCTGAAATTAAATAAAACAATGATGCGATGGCGACATATAAGCGATCCGCCATACACGTCCCTGCGAACGAGCCGTTACTACAGAAATGATGACGTATCAGAATGAGAGCATGGATGTAATATAAACCTGCGCTACTGTCAAAGCTGCTGCTATAGAAATGTAATAAACACCTTCAGATCAATCAGAGTGCAGAATTCAGAGCTGATATCAGGGTTATGTTTGCTCACTGAGAAGGTTATGTGACTGTTCCAGTACAAAAACTGCAAATTCACACACACACACACACACACACACACACACACACACACACACAGTATTTCATGCTAATCTCTGAGCCAAAAGCAGTTTATATAAACATTCCAGTGGTTTCTGATTAGCTAATCACATATATTTCCATAAGCTCCACCCCTTTTTGCAGTGTCGATTTCCCACTCGAACACACACACCCACTGTCAGCTATTAACGTCTAACATAACGAGGGTAATTCCCGGCCCAACACCAACCAGATGCACCGGTTCAACTCGCAGAGTGCAAAAGTTTGTACACCCTTACGACAAAATGAATATGATTTACAGCATTTGTTATGTCCGGTTTCGCAGATGATATTTCTTCATCATCAGCAGTAACAAAAATGGATTATGTTAGGATTTAAATAGTGGAAAAACCCTGAACATGATTTAAATATTCATTAATATCTAGTAGGAACCGTTATATTTCTTGCTATGGATAATGACATTTCTTTTGTTTTCTTATTTTTTCTTTCGGCTATATAGAGTATCTGAGCAGTTAAGGGTTAAGGGATGTAGCTCATGACCTTGTGGTCCACCTCTGTACAGAGCTACACCACTGTATGTGACCTTAGATGACACAGCGGGGTGTGTGTGTGTGTGTGTAACTAGGCCAGAGGAGGCCGCTTTCCCGTAGATGACCTCGTTCCTGTGTTTACACTGATAAGAAATCAGAAAAATCAAGATGCAGAGCCAGGCATGGGGCGAGACCACACGAACACTTATTCTAATGAAATCTTGAGGTTTTAACGGTTTAATCCACTCGTCCGCTGGCGTTCTCAATCAGGCCCTGACGAAACAGGCGAAGGATTAAAAGTGAGAAATTGAAATGACACCGGTTCACTCGAGGGCACTGAGGGGGCCGTAATCAGGAAATGAGTCTCAGCCTGACAGCCAGAGTGTGTATACCTGAGGCCACGAAGAGAAAGTGCAAGGGAGGGAGGGAGGGAGAGAGGGGGGAAGGGGAGGAGTCTGAGGGAGGAGGCGGAACCAGTTGGAGTGAGGTAAATTAGCCAGGTCTTTGTCTCACACACTTCCTGGCGTGTGTCAAAGTGAACGAGTGTGGAGTGCAAGGCATCGTGCATGCCACCATGGGACTATGCTGCTCTGAGAAAGCGAGAAAGTTTGGTGTGACGAAAGGCTGGACTGAGGTGAGGAAATTAAAGGTTTTGAATTGTGTGTATATATATATATACATATATATATATATATATATATATATATATATATATATATATATATATATATATATTTTAATGTTGCATGTTTGCACATTGCGCATACAGCGTGATACGCAAAAAAACGTAACTCAACCGGTCGAGAATTTCTCCAGCTCATAAAAACGCACACTTCGACATTTTTACATGTGCAGTAGTGAAGAAATGAGTGTATGTGTCTGTGTTTCACAACGACAGAGTCAGAATTACTGGCCCCATGAATAAAATAATTTGCCTCCTGTGGTGTCAGACAAAGATGTGTGTCTTAGACTGAAAGTCATTTTGACTTGTAGCATCATTTATTTTTTTTTGCATGAACTGGACTTTTTCCTCAATATTACCTCAACTCTTCTGAGTTTTGGTGTGAAATTCAGAAAGCCATGATGCACAAGGAAAAAGAAAAAAGGTACGAACGCAAATCTCAGCACATACAGTAGTGTCGCAAAACTCTGGTGTTTTTGGACAACGTTCCTACTGCAGCATTTTAGTTTTAGTGTTACGCTCTGTAACTGGGAATGATGTAATGCAAACCATTTGTTCACATTATGTTTCAAAGAAAAAAACCTTTGTAAATGCAAAAGCGTCGTTTTTGTAACCGTCTTGCAACATGCAAAACTTCATCCTGACGCGGAAGATCGGTCGAGAGGGGTGTTAATTCATGTTGTGTTGTAATGTGGTTCAGTAAAAGTGCACCAGCCAGCTTGCTGTACAGCTGTTTTCGTGCATGAGCAGTGGGATTTACTCTCTCACGCAAACTCTGCATGAGAAGGTTGAAGGGCAGATGGGAAAGAGAGAGAGGGAGAGGCTGAAGGGAAGAGGCTGGAGCGAGTCAGTTTGTCTGAGACGGAGGATGAAAAGAAGAAACTTTGCTTTTGCAAACTTTTTGCGGATTGTTATGTTCGGTGCATTGTGAGTGCTTTCTCTAAAAGCACTCTAAATAAACATGCCTGAGACCAACTACTTGCTCTCAGTCTCCTGGTGCTACAATAAGGTGTGTGTGTGTGTGTGTTTGGCGTCTGTCGTAACTCGCTGCACAAGTTTCAAGAACCTTCTTTCTAACGTTAATTCTTTCACACTTTGCAGTTCAAGAGGATGCTGAACCGTGAGCTCACACACCTGTCGGAAATGAGCCGCTCCGGGAACCAGGTGTCTGAGTTCATCTCCAACACATTCTTAGGTGAGTCTGATCTTTTATCTTCCATCGCTTGTTTCATCCCAGATATCTGCACTGCGACGGCAACGTGCAGTATCGCTGACCGAGACCCAGGCTGGGCACGAAGCCTTATATTCGCTAATGTATTCTCACATAAGAGATCAAACGTTGACATAAAGTAGACGTTTTCACATCACACAATGTTGGCTTGCTGAATGGGTTTACCTAGTGATCTGTCCAATCACTTCATTAGCTAAAATGGTTTTATTGCCCAGCTAGGGGCTTCATACTTTCCGGTCTGCAATGCTGCAGCTGTGTACAAAGACTGTAAACACTTCCTGGGTTCATTTCTTTTGTACAGTAGAAGCTTTTATTGACGTTAGAACTGTAAGAATGGTTTGTAGTGCATGATGAGAAAGAATGAAGAAAAGCAAATGTAAAAAGCAAAAGAAAAGCCGTAGCAGCAGTCAGGCCACCCCATGGTTTACCGCTGCTTTCAAACCAACAAACCTGTGGATTTTTTTGTTTTCTGGCCTGCAGATATTTTGGCTGCAGAGCGAGGAAGGTGGTGAAGGTGGTGTTGGTGGTGGTGGTGGGGGGGGGTTAGGTATATCATCAGTGTTTGACTTCGTTTCAAGAGTTTCTCATGCTGGTAGAAACAAAGAGAGATAAATAATATGCTGTGTGAATCTACGACAGTAGCAGGAAGTGAGTGCTATCAGGATTCGGGGAAAAGAATGAAACTTTTATGCTACCCATAAAGCCACAGCAAGCAGGAAACATTTGACACAAATACCGAAGCAATATAGGGAATTATGTTTCTCAGAGGGAACTCTGAGAAACGTAATTCCCTATATTGCTTTGGGATTTGCATCAGGTGTGTGTTTTGTAGACAAAGTAGTTCTAAGGGTTTTTGTTCTGGAATGTAGTAGAGCGACAACATTTCAGGGAGACCGCAGAGTTTTACTTGTAACAACATTATTTACTCGTGTTACGCCATGCAAAGAAAAAGCTTACGAAATGACGCAGACTTAACCTTAAAGTATAATACTTATGGAAATGGACACTCACTCACACACACACCCCACACACACGCTTTGCGTGTACGGGAAACCCCCCCCCACCGATGGAGGGAGAACAAATGAACAGTAGTGAACGCGAGTTAAAAAGGTCACAAACAGTAATGAACTGACTGTGCTATGCAAGGGGGACATTAGTATAACTGACAGATCGAAACCTCTCCCTTGCAGACAAACAGAATGAACTGGAGATCCTGTCGCCTCCTCCAAAGTCTCGGGAGAGGAAGAGGAAACAGCAACAACAGCCGCTCATGACTCAGATCAGCGGAATGAGGAAGGTCGCACATGGACCAGGCATCTCCAGCAGCTGCAGTGTGGCCCGATTTGGAGTCAAGACCGACCTGGAAGACCTGCTTGCAAAGGTAAAATTCACCATGCATCATCAATTCACTCCCTGATTCCCAGATTTCCCAGTTGCTAGCTTGATCCAAAGCCTCATTTCCTTGATTCCTTGTGTCCTTGTCTGAAATTCTAATATTTGATGTTTTTTTTGGTATCCAATGTCGCTGATTTCCTAGATTGCATGGTTTTAAACCTTTCACTGTCTTGCAGTTTCATAGTCTCCATGATTCCTAATACCTTAATCTTCTAGTCTCTTGTTTCCCAGTTCCATAGTCTCCTGGTCTATTAGTTTCATAATCTGCTACTTCTACTCCTTCTTAATAACTGCAATTCTCATTTATTCCCAAGGACTTGGAGAACATCAACAAGTGGGGGTTGAATATCTTCAGGATTGCAGAGCATTCCCATCAGCGGCCGCTCACCTGCGTCATGTATGCCATTTTACAGGTCAGTGCCTTGTTTTATCCTTTAGGGATTTTACCCAAATAGAAGTAGTCAGAAAGTCAAAAGTAATCGTGTGGCATTTGAGCCTGAACTAATTTGTACGATGTTGTATGATCTGCAGGAAAGAGATTTGATGAAAACCTTCAAGATCCCAATAGACACCTTTGTGACATACATGATGACTCTAGAGGACCACTACCACTCAGACGTGGCTTACCACAACAGCCTGCATGCTGCTGACGTCGCACAGTCCACGCACATCCTCCTATCCACCCCTGCCCTAGAGGTGAGGGATGATCCGTTATTTCTGTAAAATCTTCTTGCTGTAAACTGTTTGTAAACATGCCTTGGAAGTCTAAAACTAATCCCAAAATAATGTACCACATTTTGTCTGGATTTCATTCTTATGTGCACGTTTTCGCTCATTGGAATGTAAAGAAGCTGTAGTCGAACTCCTCGGATATCATGAGATCGACATTTTGATTTCAGTCCGCTAATTCTCTTTCCAAATTCTTTTCTTCTCTTTCTCAGGCGGTCTTCACAGACTTGGAGATTCTGGCAGCCATCTTTGCAGCAGCGATCCATGACGTGGACCACCCGGGGGTCTCGAACCAGTTCCTGATTAATACCAGTGAGTGCTTTTGCCCTTCCATTCCTCCCTTCACATGCAGTTTGAGTAACTAGAACCAGATGGAGACCAAACATTCGGCACATTGCGTCTATTTTATCTACATTGCCGTTCAGCCGTGTCTAGTAAGACTTTCGAGTAAACACACCCGTCTGTTTTTGTGTTTGTGCATTTTATTTTCCTTCTGTCCTCTTAATTATTGAGCTTTGTCTTCTTTACCTATGTTCTTTTATCTTTAATTGGATACTGTGCTTTTGGTATAGTTCTTTTCTCATTGTTGTTAACATGGTATGCAGAAGTTTGAAGGCCTTTATAAATAAATTGGACTCCTCTTGACTTGCAGACTCAGAACTGGCGCTCATGTACAACGACGAATCTGTTCTCGAGAACCATCACTTGGCCGTAGGCTTTAAACTTCTACAAGGGGAAAACTGCGACATCTTCCAGAACCTGTCAAAGAAACAACGGCAAACCCTTCGGAGAATGGTCATCGAAATGGTAAGTCCTCCTTTTGGTGATACCATACAATGTATTTTTCTTTCTTTTGTAGAACCTCTCAGCTGACATTGCTTTGCTTACTCTTGTTAGGTGCTAGCGACAGATATGTCTAAACACATGAGCTTGTTGGCGGATCTAAAGACCATGGTGGAGACCAAGAAAGTGACCAGTTCAGGAGTGTTGCTGCTGGACAACTACACAGACAGGGTACAGGTGAGATCTCATGGAATCCAGGAAGTGACTTTTGCATAAAAGGGTCATTCTTGAAGAGTCCCAAACTAATTAACCTTTGTGATGTCTACAGGTTCTGCGCAATATGGTCCACTGCGCCGATCTCAGCAACCCCACCAAGCCTTTGGACCTTTATCGACAGTGGACAGATCGCATCATGGATGAGTTCTTCCACCAGGGTGACCGAGAAAGAGAGCGCGGCATGGAGATCAGCCCCATGTGCGACAAGCACACCGCTTCTATCGAGAAATCCCAGGTAGGAATCAAGCACATCAACTTCAAACCATTGCACCATTGGTAATGTTTTCTTCAAATTATTCAAGTTCAAACCCTTTAGTTTCTCTTTCCTCCATGTACACATCGATTAATTTGGTTCTGCCTATCCTCCAGGTGGGATTCATCGACTACATTGTACACCCTCTGTGGGAGACGTGGGCAGATCTGGTGCACCCGGACGCCCAGGACATCCTAGACACTCTGGAGGAGAACAGGAACTGGTACCATAGCATGATCCCTCAGAGTCCGTCTCCTCCATTCTATGAGGCAGGAGGAGACAAGTTCCAGTTTGAACTGACTTTGGAAAGTGAAGATGGGGACAATATTCACCTTGAAGGACCTTCAGAAACAGCTGACATGGACATAGCTACTTCTTCCTCGCCAGCTGAGACGTAGTAGCCCACTAAGTTGGCCATGTTGGTTTATTTCATGAAACGGAGATCAGCGAAACTCCTCGTAATGAAGAAGCTACTTGCAGACTTGACTAGTCCAGAGGCTCTTTTCGCAAAGTGTGATCGGAAGGTAACGATTCCTTGGAGCTAGTGTTTGTAGAACTCAACTAGCAAGTTCTCAAGTGGTTGCTGGCACTGAAGCAAGAACTAAGCAGGTCCTGAAGCTTAAACGTGTCGCCAGTATGGGATGCCACGAAGGAGAACTACTGACTCATGATCCGTATGGATTTACTTTATTTTGTACCGTCGAGTCAAAGACACACTCGTTTATTTTGGTTGTTTTTTTAAACTAGTGTGTATTTTGTAACATTTGTTTATAATAAACACAGCAGAACCACATACACATAGAACATGAAGGATTTTTTCTGCTGAACACAAAACGAGTCTTATTTGAACTGGGGAAACAATGTTTTATTGGAAAACCTGTATGATCATGAAGTACACATTGGGATTTTTATTTTTGTTCATAAGAGACAGTATTCACTGTGTTAACCTTTAGTTGTTTTTTTTATTATTGTTATGGTTTTTAAAACATGGTACACGTTTGCATATTGTAAATAGAAGCGAATGAACACAATGAAAGCACTTTAATGCTGACACTGAAACCACTTTAAGATGAGAAAACTATCCATAACGTAAAACAGAGATTGTCACGTTACATCCAAAATAAAAACTGCCCACGTTTTAAACCGTTGCTCAATGGAAAGCTTGCTAAAATTTTTCAGTGCAGCTGATTTAAGAAATTCAACACGATATGTCACGGTCATGACAATAATCATTGACGTCAATGCACCTTGTTTCTCAGTATGCACACACAGGATGTGGTTTAAAAAAAAATGTCGCTAAATGTCGCACATCCTGAAATCAGTTTTAAAGCCCTTGCAGCTGGTTGTCATTGTGGTCACATGCAGCACCCTTAAAGCCGCAATGCTAGGAAGAACAATTATTCTCATTTCTAAAATTGTTTGCAAACACATTTAATCTTACAACAGTATGTTTCAAACAGCTCCCATGTAGTATTCACCAGCGAACAAAACAATGATCTCATTTCTTTCTTTTTTTTTTGTATCATTGCAGTGCTAATGAGTATTTACCCTCAACTTCCCTGGTGGAATGTATGCTATTATTCATTACTTTGTTCTGTTGTATTGTTGTATTACTTTGTGAATTGTATTATTTTATTAAGTGACTAACCGTCCCACACTGTGACATCATGGTGTCCCCGTGTCACTTGCCAAAGAATTTATTAAACGTGAGAAGTTTTGGAAATCTCTGGTGCCTTGTTACATTTTTTTGATTCTCCTGCTGAAATGAATATGCTTTCATTTATTCATTTTAAACGAAATACAGATTACAAACTAAAGTTTGTACACATTTTTGCCCTGAATACGATACCAACCGCAATTACGAATACATACAACGCAAACCCCGAACAAACCATACCCAATACAACCGTTAACCCCCATATACGATACCAACTGCAATTACCCCGAATACGATACCAACCGTATTAACCCCATATCGATACACAACCCCAAACACGCAACCAATACATACAAAACCCAATACACAACCAAAAAGCCCGAATACGATACCAACCGTTACCCCAAATAACGATACCAACCGTATAACCCCAAATACGATACCAACGTATAACCCATACCAACGTAGACACATACCAACCGTATTAACCCCGAATACGATACCAACCGTATTAACCCCGAATACGATACCAACCGTATTAACCCCGATACATACCCCTTCCCCAATACAACCAACTATTACCCCCGATACATACCAACCTAAAATACCTAAAAAAATTACAACAATTACCAGATACGATACAACCGTATTAACCAAACCAACCATACAACATACCAACCGCGAATACGATACCAACCGTATTAACCCCCGAATACGATACCAACCGAAATTACCCCCGAATACGATACCAACCGTATTAACCCCCGAATACGATACCAACCGTATTAACCCCGAATACATACCAACTCAATTCCCCATCGATACCAACCGGAATACGATACCAACCGTATTAACCCCCGAATACGATACCAACCGTATTAACCCCCGAATACGATACCAACCGACAACCCCGAATACGATACCAACCGCAATTACCCCCGAATACGATACCAACCGCAATTACCCCCGAATACGATACCAACCGCAATTACCCATACATACAACCGTGTACCCCGAATACGATACCAACCGTATTAACCCCGAATACGATACCAACCGAATTACCCCGAATACGATACCAACCCAATCCATACGATACCAACCGTATTAACCCCCGAATACGATACCAACCGTATTAACCCCCGAATACGATACCAACCGCAATTACCCCCGAATACGATACCAACCGTATTAACCCCCGAATACGATACCAACCGTATTAACCCCCGAATACGATACCAACTGCAATTACCCCCGAATACGATACCAACCGTACTAACCCCCATATACGATACCAACCACATTTAACCCCCGAATACGATACCAACCGTATTAACCCCCGAATACGATACCAACGTATTAACCCCGAATACGATACACACAATTACCCAATACGATACAACCATTAACCCCCATATACGATACCAACCACATTTAACCCCCGAATACGATGCCAACTGCATTAACTCCCGAATACGATGCCAACCGTATTAACCCCCATATACGATACCAACCGTATTAACCCCAATACGATGCCAACCACATTTAACCCCTGAATACGATGCCAACCGTATTAACCCCCAAATACGATACCAACTGTATTAACCCCCGAATACGATACCAACCAACCGTATTAACCCCCGAATAAGATACCTACCGTATTGACCCCGAATACGATACTAAACGCATTTAATCCCAGAATACGATATTTACCATATTAACCCCGAATGTGTTACTAAAAGTATTAACACCTGAAAACAAAATTAACCACTCTGAGCTGTTTGTTCACATCACTAGCTGAATTTTCCTGTTTTTCCCCCTGTTTTGCGTGGCAAGAGATAGCGATCGTGTAGACGTGACAGCAGCCTCCACCCCAAGGCTAGTGAGCAGCGAAGCGTGCGGTGTAGAGCAGAACTTGCACAGACAGTACGCTACCACATTCCAGCATGTTCTCAGTTCGTTACAGCAAAGTACTGTCCACAGAGCAGAGGAACACGCTGAGGAACGCTGGACAGTGACTTCTCCACTCAGTGCAATCAGAATGTAAAAACCTACAGCAGGTTGTTCATACGCCTGAATTCACCACCATGCAGAGAAGCGATTAACATGGACTCACTCAGCATAACATTAACAATCCATTATTACTGCTATAATAGTGAGGAGTGTAAACCATGAGAGAGAGAAAGAGAGAGAGAGAGAGAAAAACAAAGAAAGACTAAAGAAAGAAATGAAGACAAAAGGAAAGTGGCAAATAGAAAAGAAACAACAAAGAAACTGAATTTATTGTGTTAAACTTGATATTGTTTATATTTTCACCGTGTATCAATATTTCTGTGAGATCTAAAGAGTAAACATTGACTGGAATTGTGGCAGTTAGAAAGGTTGTTGCTGTGGTGTGTGTGTGTATGTGTAAGAAAGTGACTAAACACTAAAGAGAAGTCAGAGGTTCTGAGTCCTGAGAAGAAAAGCAGTGTGTTTACTAAAGCAGCAGTGACTCTGAGGCCAGCATTTTCCACTGCACTTCCAGCAGGAGCCGAGAAATCCTGGGAGTTTATTTTTGAAGAAAGCAGCGAGGGCCGAGGTTTGCTGACGTCAAGTTCCCAGGGAAGCGAGCGTGGAAAGCCGAAAGACGAGGCACAAAGCCAAGTCAGGGCTTGGAGGAGGGCAGGGAAGGAGATAATACCTGAAAACAAGTGCTCTCGGTTGACTTACAGAGAAATTTCCTGCTTCCGTTATCTCTTCCTCAGAATGCAGGCCCAGGACTAGTACTGGTGGGGGGGGGAGTTACACAGAAGTCATTCAGGCAGAACAATAAGGGTGTAGACATGAAAACAAGCTGAAGGCCAGCAAGCGACAAAGAGTCCTGCAGCAAAGGAAAATTACATTTCTACATCTAAGGGGCAAAACAGTGAGGGACAAAGAGCTTTAAAAGAACCAAAAGAAACAAACATATGCAAGAAAGAGAATACAAAGAAAGAAAGATTATGTCTCATTTCTCTAAGCAAGGTTGTTTTCAGGTGTCGGTGATCAGGAGGTTGTGAGTCTGAATCCAAGCACAGAGTGGCTGCTGAACGCTGAGGGACGGTTCGGGTGACTGAACACAGCAGACTAACACTCAGTGTGAAAGTGAAAAGCCGCATCTTAATGCTGTGATGGATTGCAGGTGGAAACCCTGTTTTAAAAACACTTCTGCTTGTCTGTTTATGCTAAACACCCACTGACCGCTTCACATCGCTGCTCTGACGTCTTTCACACAGAACTTCATCAAGTGTTGTTGTTGTGGAGCCATACCATTGTGTGTGCAGGTTCAGGATTTCACTGTGCCACTATCATTTTTCCACAACTGTCTTTATCTAAACTCATAAACATGTTCGACACATCATACCTTTCCCGCAGAGACTGCTGAAGAAAATAATCCAGTACATTTCATATACAATCACGCAGTGTATATGAAAAACTACCTTATATAGGCCTTTCATTCTGGATTGCAATTGGTCAGAAGGCGTCGATTCATTTTCTATAACAGAAGCTCTGAGAGTAGCGCAGCTGCACATCACAGGTTTATATTAAAGCACTCGGAACAGCTCATTCACTGGCAACTTAAAAAAACAAAACGTTGATATGGAAGTTTTCTGTCATTTATGTAACATTTATGGAAGGAGTCTCCAGTATCAGCGCTTTGTAACGTTCATATTTAATTCTTTGGGTTTAATGTCAAAGGTTGCACTCGATTTCAAAAACAAACTGCATTGAAACCGAATACACACGATGAACCGAGCCAAGCAGTGGGTCATTTACCACTTTATCCAACGCTGACAGTGCAGCCTATAATTCATTCTGCTCGTTATTTCTACTCAGAAAAGAAAAGAGCTGTCAGACAATTATTTTCTCCAAAAATTTAGATGGAAAATTCATTTTGGAGATCGGACTGTAATTGGAGGGGTCAAGATGTGTTCATAATGGCAGGTAAGCACCCAGGTGGCTCAGCTAGAGGACAGTATTAAGGCACAGAGATCGTCACACCCAGAAGGACTGAATTCATCAAGACGTTCTCGGTTATAATCATTTAGACAGCTGTTCTCAAACGATATGTAGCCAGAGACCTGTAAAATAATGTCTGATTCCTTCTTCCCACTGGCAGAACACGTTAGGTCCGAGTTGACTTTGGTGCTTGGACCCCTTAATAAAAAAACTTTGATAATGTTGGCTGTGAGTTCCAGTACTGTAACAAAAATGTCAAAATCATGGGTCAGGAGTAAAAGACAGTATTAATTCTCCATTCTGAGTGAGAGGGGTGGAGTTACTGTGTTACTCTCTCCTGTCAATCAGAGTGGCGTTAGCTAATCGTGGCCATCCGTGAACTCAGGTATGCGGAGGAGGGCAGTTAGCGCTTTTCTCTGAATGTGTTTAATCAGTTCATCTCTTGCACGCACACACATGCCTATACACAACAACGTGAGATGATTTTCCATAACAGGCTGCTTTCTCTCCATTATGTAACGAAGTACATACTGAAATAACACATTTAAGTTTATTGTTTTATACCATGTGTATACTATAAAAAGATTGAATTCTTATATCATTTTAGCCTTTACTGGAATATATTATTCACTATCAGTACCTGCATTAACTCCATAGTGTCAGTGACTATACCGTGAACTCAAGCTGATCTCAGATGACCAGGTGTAAAGACAAACAGCGCAACCTTGTGGCTATAAAAATCACACACACACACACATACACACCCAAACCTCTCCAGGGCTTCCAGAGCTTTCAGATACATCACTAGCGTTTTAATCCATGATTCTAATTTTATATACATAATTCCTTCAGCGACTCTAAGGTCAAATTCAACCTTTGAATAAAAAAAAAGTACATGATAGAATTAAATAAAGTTGTAAGCTTTCTGATTCACATCATCATTCTTGCTCTTGCAACCCAAATGTAAAGAGTTACAATTGACAAAATAAAAAAAGGAAAAAACTGTGAAACTGTGTTACTCAATTTGTTTTTTTTCTTCTCTATGAAATATTTGGGAAAGGGAAGGGCGGAGAGAAGAGAAAAGGTAAATGAATCATATGTAAATGAATCACAGGTAAATGAATCATATGAATAAATAAATTATTCATTTAAAAAAAAAGTAAAAAAAGAAGTAAAGCAAAAACAATATATAGAAGGGAAAGAGAAAAGCACATGAGAAAAATGAAAAGGAATGACATGGAAACAAAGCAAAGAAGAAAGTTTTAAAATGCAAACGTAAATGTTAAAATAAATAAAAAGGATAGAAAATGTATTTTTAAATATTAATCAATTTTTTAAAACATACAAATTATCCATTATTCAAAAAAATATTTTTTTTTACATTAAAAAAAGATTTAGAATATTTTAAAGCAAATAAAAACAAAAAAGCAAAGAAAATTGAAAGGTAATTGAGAAAAAATTACAGGACATTAAAAAATAAAGTTTTTTAAAAGAATACTTTTTTTAAATGCATACATTTTTTTAAAATAATGAATTTTAAAAATGAAAATAATTTAATTTTTAGTAGTAATTTAATCAATCATCAAGCTTACAATTCAGTTCAATAACCCCATTCTCGTGCATTTCAGAATTCATCTGAATTTTCTTTTGTAATGCAAACATTATGGAAACAATGTTTTCTTCTGGAAAACATTATTATTTTAATGTATATTATTTTGAATGAATTCCTTCTTTACTATGCCACTAATCACCTACAGACGAATGGCTCATGACTGGATGACTAATAGACAAAATGAAACGCTTTATCACCAGTCTGCGGCCATTTTGGTGAGGCTCCAGAAGTTATTCTCAGTCACACAAGACCAGGTTAATCTCTACTGGATTAGGAAGAGACTTGTATAACAGAAATGGGTCTGCCATTTTGATTTGAAATGGCTGTTAAACGGGCTCTTGGAGATCTTAAGCTTTAAGTAACATATAAAAAATACCTTTTATTTTTCAGATTGCTCTGGTTACTGTGCAAAGCACTCTATATTTAATCTGATAGTCCAGATATTTTCTGATAGGTGATTGGCTCTTTTTACTAGAGGGACGGGACTTAGATGATATACGTAGCTGCCTTATTGAGCATTACACACTGCTCCATTCATACTTTAAGCAGTGTCCTGACTCGACTAGAGCTGTCTCTGGTAAAACGGACGATGGGGTATAAATCTGATCTACTTTTCCTCCGAAAGTAAGTTTTAGACTGGCATCTGTTGCAACTTTTCAGCTGATGTTATCGGGGTTTTTTTTTATCTGTAGGAGCCTACATTTTTTGTATCTCAGACACACAGTTCATTTCAGGTGGTCCTACTAATAATCAGTTCACTGACCTAACTCACATCCAGCTGTTTATCAAGCAGCTGGATCTCCTTCTCGAGCTTCTTCATCTTCATTTGCCGGTACGCGATTTCCTGTCTGAGGTAACGTTTATACAGCGCCTTCACATCTTCATCTCTCTGCAAATAAAACTTACACAACTCATGACACGGTACTAAAAGAACGCACCAAGAATTTTTTTTAATGAATTATTATTAAACGGATATTTTAAACAAAGACTCACCTCTCCATCAGCAGGTTCCGAGGGTCCAGAAGGTCCAGGATCTTCTTGACTTGTGTATGCTTCAGTCCCCTGCACATGGAACATGTGAAAGTCACAGTGGAAGCATGGCAGCATTACTCTTATCATGACCACAGATATTAAAGATACTAAATGATCATGTTATAGATCACAAGTTACCTCTTCTGAATGAGAACACACCACAATGTTCTTCTCATCATGTTCTGAATCAGATCGCTGCCAAGAAATTGCAAATTACAGTCAGTTCTTTCTTTACCCCCCAAAAAAAGACACTTAACAACAGTGAAAAATCTAGACCAAAGAGCTGAAATTCTTATAAAAGTTGTGTTCAAATTTTTATTACTTAATCCACAGGTTGCCAACCAGACTGAATTCTATCCCACATCCTTCTTAGAATGAAGAACCTCCAAACCATTAAGACCCTTCGTAGAGTATACTGGGAGAATGGATTAGATCAGGAAGTTGACCAAGAACAACCAGCTACAGGTCTACAAATATCCACCAATCAATCCTTTATGGTAGAGCAACCAGACTCTAGACCTTGAGAAACAAGACTCTGTGGTCTGATGAAACCAAGATTTAAATCTTTGGCCCTTGAATACCAAGTAATATATGTGGAGAAACCCAGTCACCACTCATCAACTGGGAATTCTATCCTTTCACTGAAGCTTGGTGGTGATAGCATGATACTTTGGAGATGTTTTTAGCAGCAAGGACTGGGACGTACACAGCCAGAGCCTGCTCTTGAACATGGTAAAATATCTCTGGAGAAACCTCACAGAGTTTGAGAGGGTCTGCAGAGAAGAACAATAGAATATCACCAGAATCCACTTATGTTGAGCTTGTGTGGTGGGGAATAATATAATATATAACAAGTAACACATTAAACACTAGATTTATTCCAGAATTTTAATAAAGCAGTGTGCAATTTATATCGCCCTCTGCTGCCTGTGAGAGGAACTGCAATGAACCTGGACAAGTCTTTGATATCCCCTAATTAAAATCTCTATTAAAATTCCATATGCCTTGTGAGTTGATGCTTATGTAAAACAGAGCAAGGTTGAGCACGTGTCATCTAACTAGAGGTGGAGCTAATTTCTGGGCTGGAAAAATATAAAACAAACAAAAGACACTAGCCAGATGGAATTATTGGGAATTGCAGATTTTCCAAGATATAATAAAAGAAAATATGATTATTTCAGGTTACTAAACATTTAAAATTTTTACAAACAGCATCTTTAATAGCTAAATGAAAACATTGGCTTACCTCAATGGGATCTTCTGCACAATCAAGAATGGTTGGCGCTGTCTGTATAAGAGCTGCAGAGCTTTCTCGCTCTGCAAAACATTTAATAATGAAAGATTTATGAGATTTATTGTTGTGTAGTCTGGATTGAATGCTGAGAAAAGTCCTAATAAATAGTATGGCATTGATACCTGTAGCTATCGGCCTCCCAACGCTAATGCCAGTCTGCTTGGAGGAAAGGCCCAAAATGGTGCCATCTATCACCGGTCGACCTCTGATCTGCCAAAGCGCCACCTCTTCGACGGGTGAAAAGCTGGTCGTCGCTAAACCTCCACCAAACTTCTGCTTCCGTTTCCTGTTCGCTAAAATCGGAGCACATGTTTCACAACAACCGTCACACACAGCAGAGTGCAAAAAAAGTACTGGATACACTTACCACATTGCACAATGTTTTTGTATTTAATTTTGACCTGCTGCCAGGTGCGCTTTACGTTGTTGGGGTTGGCGCTGTAAAAAAAAAAAAGGCAAAGAAACAGTTTAATTTTGTTAAATTATCTAATTAACGATCCTATTTGAATAGGCCACACCCACAAACTCTTCTCAGCTAACCTTTAAGAAAATACTTAATACCATGTTTCACAAAAAAAATCCATATAAACTACCCACTCATATCGTACTTCACTTCACAGGTTGACAGAACCTATGGAAAATTTGTTAGTGGTCAATGCTAAGTGTATTTTTAGTCATACAAACCTTTCTCTTAATAATTTACCAAATCATCTGAGAGAAATGTTGATCTTCCTGACGGTTCCTGACTCATTTCCAAAGTCAACCTGCCTGACTTTTTCCTCTCGTTACTTGATAAATACTTCATTTCATTTCAAACATTATTTAATTTGTGACATTACTTTTGACTTTGACTATCCAACATACAGGGGCACATGGTGACTTAGTGGTTAGCACGTTCGCCTCACACCTGCAGGGTTGGGGGCTCGAGTCCCACCGTGTTTCCCGGAGTTTACATGTTCTCCCCGTGCTGGGGGTTTCTTACCCCAGTCCAAAAAATGCGTGGTAGGCTGATTGGCATCTGTGAATGTGTATGAGATTGTGCCCTGCCATGGACTGGCACCCTGTCCAGGGTGTCCACGCCTTGTGATAGGCTCCAGGTTTCTCTGTGACCCTGAAAAGTTTTAGTGGTATAGAAGATGGATGGATTGAGTGTTTTCTCATTAATTTCCCCAACACGTCTGAGAGAAATGTTGATGTATCTAAACTTGTATTGGTCTTATTTAGATTGTCATTCTGTCTCTATAATCTTTGCGACGGCTTTGTTAAACGGCCAAAAAAACCACTAGCTAGCATAAAATTACGATCACCGGCGGTATTTGACAGTTGCCTAGCAACAGTGTTCTACAGGGCTGGACGATACGACTTTTCTAAGTTATCGGCAGAAGTTTGAGCAATAAATGTTGAATATTTATGTTTTTTTGTTTGTTTATTTTATTTCTGTTTCAGCATAAAAGACTGAAAATTAACTAAATCTCGGCGGGTATACTGCATTCAATGTTGCCTAGCAACCGTGTTCTCATGAATGGTGGTGGGGGGGTTGGTTTTATTTTTATGTATAAACTAGAAGTTAAGAATGATCCTTGCTTACTAACACCACTCTTGTTCCCTAGTAAATACTTTGTTTCTACTTTTAAAAGTTATTTTAAATTGTATTTATCGTGATGTTACCCTATAAACTTTCATCAGGTCACCACTGAGCTGGATGGGTTTTATACTAGGCTATATCATTTATTTCGTACTGTACCAGATTTGAGCTTTTGGGTAACTCTAAATAAATCTAAATATATAAGTAAACAAAAATAAATGTTTTAATAAAAAATAAAATAACTAAATAAATAACAAAAAAACAAACAAAAAAAACCCAAAAAAAACCCTTACGCATTTAATCTGTCGGCTATTTTCTGCCAGGCTTCCACTCGGGATTTGGCAGCAGCAGCTGTGTTACATTTCGCCGTGATGATGGCTTTGTACTCCTCAAAAGTCTTCAAGATTATCTCCTGCTCGAACGGGCTGAAGAAAGCTGCTCTTTCTCTGGCCATCGCTCAGTGTTTTCATAGCTTTTTCATACTGTTTCTGAAACAACCCTCTGGATTAGTTCATGCAGAATTTATACATCTTGCTAACACTATCCGGCTAACGCGATTAACCCGAATAAAGACATCATTCCGCGCATGCGCAGTCGACCTACCGTCCGCCATGTTGAGAAACTCGAAAGCCGCACTACCGCACTAAACAGGATGCGCGCACACACAAACACGGCATATCAGATGAAATATGCATACTATGCAAACATTTAGTACGGAAGAATACTGGTTTCAGCGTAGCCATAGCAACCAGCAAGCACACCAACGCGAGTTGCATAGCCTACTATTGTGATCTTAGATTTCTAGAAGTAAAGAACAATGTAGGCTACATTAAATATATTTGTTTAACTGCAATTCTTCCATGAGACATTAAATTCCAAGTCTAGTGCACCATGTTGCTTCATTATCTCCTACTTAAGCTACTTGTACAGCAGGATATAATGTAGTGCGCCTACTTAGGGAGAGGAAGTAATTTGAGATTAGGCTCACGTGTTTGACGTCATCAAGACTGATTTAGATAACCTGATTACTGACTTTTTACAAATGTATATCATTTATTGACTTCTTTTTCTTAAAACAGGGTTTATTATTACTTTTGTTATTATTATTATTATTACTATTATTAGTAGTAGTAGTAGTAGTAATAGTAGTAGTAATATTGTTGTTATTATTATGATTATTGTTATTAGAAGTAGTAGTAGTAGTATTGCTATTATTATGATTATTATTATTATTAGTAGTAGTAGTAGTAGTAGACTAGTACCAGTGTTGATTTAACACCCACAGTGTTGAATTTACACCCTACAGTGTTTATATAAGTCCATTGGACTTATATGTTAATTCAGTAGGGATTTAACTGTGTAGTAGTAGTAGGCCTAGTAGTAGTAGTAGTAGTATGTCGTTTTTATTCTGCCAGATTATTAGGTAATGTGTTGGCAAATCAAGGGAAACACTTACACAGATTTATATTATAACTATATCAATTTCTGAAAACAATAAAGAAAGAAAGAGAGTAAGCTCTTGTATTGAAAAACAAAACTGAAGAAAGTTTATTATATATAGACCTGTGCTATATATATTATCATCAAATTATTTATTAATGGATTTATTGCATGATTATTTTGTATTAAATACTTTAATAATGAATTGAAGTCTTTCACAATCAATTCCTAAGATAATTTTTTTTAATGTATGATAATAAATACAATCAAACAAACAAATAAATAAAATGAGTTTATTGCTTGAGATAGATTTCAGATCGATGATGATGATTATTATTATTATTCATCCATTTTCTATATTGATTATCCTACTGGGTTGCGGGGAACCTGGAGCCTATTCCAAGGAACATTGGGCACAAGGTGGGGTACACCCTGGACGGGCACAAACACACACCCATTCATACACTACGGACACTTTAGACATGCCAATCAGCCTACCATGCATGTCTTTGGACTGGGGAGGAAACCGGAGTACCCGGAGGAAACAGCACGGGGAGAACATGTAATCTCCCTATACACAGAGCAGTGGCGTGAATCGAACCTCCAACCCTAGAGGTGTGAGGCGAACATGCTAACCACTAATCCACCATGCGCATTATTATTATTATTATTATTATTATTATTATTATTATTATTATTATTATTATTATTAGAGACTAGGCGGCGCTAAGGAGGAAATCGGGTGTGTTAATCCGTCACCGCAAACACTGCTCCTTCCTGAACATACGCACTACATAGGGTACAAAATGAATGACTTTTGCCCCCTATCTAGCGCACTTCATGTTTAAAGTGGAGCCGTTTGGGGCGCGTCCAAATATGTGTGTGTGTCCGGTCCTGGCTTCTCTTTTCTCAGCATCCTCGTCATCATCATCATCATCATCATGACGGTGATGCTGAGCGGCTCCTCGGTGCTGGCGATGGCGTGTGTGGATGCTGCCTGAGCGACTGGAGAGGAGGAGAGGAGGAGAGGTGGAGAGGAGAGAAGAAAGACCGGACAGAAATCTTGCTCGGTGTCGGTGTCGGTTTGATGCGCGTGCGTGCGTCGCTCCGGTGGAATGAGAAGCTGCTGCAACCATGATGGAAGGTGAAACGATGTTGCTTTAACCTTCATGTCATTCCCGGCAAAAAAACCCCCCAAAAAAAACAAAAAACAAAAAAAAACCTTATCCTCATTTCACGCAACCTCTGTTCATTTCTCTATCACACCTCTCCCCAGTCCTGCTCCATTTATTCATGCGTTATTTCTCTAAACGCGCACATTTCAACCTCGTCAAAGGGTGTGTGAGGGAGCTGATGACTCGGGTCAGGTGTCTTAACACAGCAAACACACGGAAATGTTCAGGAAAGGAAGCATGTAGGACCAAAATGTGGAAATATACTTATAAACCTGGTGGAGTTAAGAAGAAAATTGTGGTCAAGAAACCAAAATATGTTCAGCGTCAGATCTTTCCTTCTTTACTTTTACTAACCGAATATAACCAACAAGTCCGTCTCACCTACAATATTTTCCGCAGCTTTTGAATTCTGGGTTGTGACCGGTCAGAAGCTGTTGATTCATGTTCAGTAGCAAATCTGCGAATCACAGGTTTCTGTTAATCGTTTCTATAGTAACAGCTCACATGGAGGGACGTACGGAGGGCGCTTCACGGAACCTGAGTATAAACAGTGTGTAATCACTGATTATGTATGGAGGCGTTTATGCAATGTTTAGGAAAGGAGTCTCCAGTGTCTTTGTATAAAGCTGTAACTTTGCATTTTCAGACGTCTGTGTGACAGAGGAGTTTATGCTTCATTGCAGTTTCTCGGTAACACAAGCTGCGTTTTGTTTAGTTGTTCTGCCTTATTATCCTCAAGAAAGAGAATAAAGAGAGGGCCGGTGAGGCTACGACTGTTTATAGCTGCTATAACGTAAGCGACAACAGGAACTCGTTCGAAAGACAATCCACAAGGAACAATGTTCTTTAAGGCAGTGGTCCCCAACCTTTTTTCCGCCACGGACCGGTTTAATATCAGACAATGTTTTCACGGACCAGCCTTTAAGGTGTGGCAGATAAATACAACAAAATAAAATGATACGACCGGCATAAAAACTGGGGTATTTTAAAATATAATACTAAACGTGAATCCAATGTGAAATCGCCGCTTTATTAGCAGCGTCCTGGTAACATCACGCCAACAACATAGCATGAGTAAATTCCGCTCTACCCCTTAACGTATCACGTGACCAAGTAACATATCACGGGACCAAGACAAGCCTCTTGACTTGCGTCAAGAGCGAGTCGTAGATGGATGTAACGGAGAGAATCCGGTCATTTTTCAAAATAAAACATCATTCAGCCACGGAAATAATTCAAGTTATTTATTCTTTTTGTGCGGCCCGGTACCAAATGACCCATGGATCGGTACCGGTCCGCGGCCCGGGGATTGGGGGCCCCTGCTTTAAGGAATAAAAACCATAATCGTTCGCAAATTGCTGATGTTTAAGAGGAATAAAATACTTGGGGCCGTCTTGTTGTAGGAAAATAATAAACTTTCGGTTGTTACCAGTAATTATATAATTATAACCGCATGTCACACAGTAGTTTATTCAGTGCTTAGGAAAAGTAATTTCAAAGTTTGCCATGTGATATAAATATTTATGAAAAGATATCAATATTTCTCTTTCTTTCACTCTCTCTGACTCCACCCACCTTCCTCTTCCTTAGGACTGAAGAAGCGAACCCGAAAGGCGTTCGGGTTACGCAAGAAAGAGAAGGACACTGACTCCACGTGAGTAACTCCATCATTAAATTTTTTTGTCATACATTTTATTACATCTACCATTTTAGCATTTAGCAAAAAAAAAGCAGGACACCCTTTGTTTGGCTCAGGAATACCAGAACTATATTATCATCACTTTAGGCCATGCCTTGCTTTGCTTATTTGTAAGTCGCTTTGGATAAAAGCGTCTGCTAAATGAATAAATGTAAATGTAAATGTAAATGCCCCCTTCATGCCCCATATGCATCAGCATGAGAAAGAAAGATGATATGATTGTTGGTTTTTTGTTTTTCAACTCTGCAACGTTTCCTCTTTAGAAAGCCAATTTAAGAGATGTAGTGTGCAGTGCTAAACTGGTGGCTATCAGCTTGTATTACTCGTTAGCTACATTAGCCTCTTAAGTCCAGTGACTAAGTGGCTCATTATATCTGGATTAAAGACATGTGCTAAGCATTCAGAAATCCATCACATTTATATATGAATGATGTGAATTCTTGTTTTATTTGATTTTAGGGGATCACCAGAGAAAGGCAGATCAGTGAGTATAGCCATGTTAATAAGTTTGACTGTTTGAGGTCGAACATTTATCGCTAACTGATGTATTCGAATGTATTCGGAGCTACGGTAAATAAAAAACGTCGTTTTTGCTTTGTGTCATTTCCAGAAAAAAGCTAACGGTGCTCCGAACGGGTTCTACGGCGAGATAGACTGGGATCGATATGTAAGCGACGTGCCGAGTATTACTCTGCTGTGACAGCGTATCCGTATGATCGTATATCGTGATAAGGAAATGTGATATTATTCTATTTTTTACTGCTGGATCACAGTATTTATCTCATGGTGCAGCAGCACATATTGAGTTAGGAAGTTTGGCTCATTTTCATGTTGTAACAACATTTGAGGTAATCGTTTATTGGTAGGTATGACATTTCCCTCACTAATCCATTGATTGCTTTTGTCTTTCCCAGAATTCCCCTGATGTGGATGATGAGGGTTACAGCATCAGACCCGGCGAACAAGGAGGAAATATCCTTTCTCGTGTAAAAACAGTATCATTGAATTTATTTATGTTTTCAGGGCTGTGTCTCAACCCACCTGGTCTACACTGCTGTGATTGGCTTTGTTCTCATGGTCTTATATTTCTAGGGTTCCATGTTTCCAGAGTCTTGTATTTCCAGGGTCTTATGTTCCTAGAGTCCTATATTCCCTGTATCCTGCATGCCCAGAGTTTATATTTTCAATGTCCTATATTTCCAGACGTCTTTGTTCCCAAGTCCCAACATTCCCAGGCACCATATTTCTAAGCTCTTTGTCCCCAAGATCGGTGTTCCTTAACGGAGCTCCACCGCCTGCCAAAGCCAAAATGTTCTTCTCATCCAGTGAGTCAGAGGGTGAGGACGAGCCAGGGAAGAAGTTTAAGATCAAAATCAAGCCCCTGGCACCAGATAACGGCACTGTGTCCACAGTGGATGAGCTGAAGGCCTCCGTGGGCACACTGGCCATCTCAACCTCACCTTTGGTAAGAGCCAAGAAGACAAGAGCGTTCCAGTTCTCTAATCACGTGTTGTCACAAATTAAGCTAATAGCTAATTCTTTAAACAGAATTTGTATGGCAACGCTAGCATCCCTAAAACAATCTAATTTTGCTGTCTCCCTTTATTTGTCTTGCAACAGATGAAAAGTCCGGTATGTCTGAAGCGTGACTTGATTATTAGCGTGTTTAAAGATTAGCAGGTGTAAATATCATCATGAGCTTCCTAGCAAACTTGACAAGTGTTTTTATTACATATTGAAATAGAGCTTAAGCTAAGGATGTAAAAAAATGGATCACTGTATGTAGCATGTAATAGAAAAGGTTTTTTTTTTATTTACTAAAAATAATAAATGTGATGGTTTCTAAAATAAAGTGCATTGTTAAACAGCGAAATACTTTGATATATTGTATAATTGATTATTGTCACTTTTTCCTTCCTTTCTTGCAATCACAGAGGCGCAGCCCAGTAAGTTTGCAAATTGCAGTTTCCATTTTTTGAGTCATTGCAAAAAAAAAAGTTGGACGGGGTTCACTGTCAGTACTCAGAGCTGCCATTCAGTACAAGAACAAATGTGGCGGTCGCTCTTTGAAGGACCAAACGTGCCACACCGTGACAGGCCATGGCAACATGGGTCATTAGGCCAAAACATCTGGGAAACATGTGTTTCTCCACAGAGAAGACAAAAAACAGTCCTTGATTCAAAGTTAGGTTGGAAGAAGAAACTGGCTCCATATTTTATTAAACTGCCAATTTGCTAGATTCAAAACATCAGATGGCAACGTATCTTGTGACACTTTGTGGTCTAGGTTTTATGTGGATAAGCTAGACAAGCCTGGTTTGAACAGACCCCAGGTTGTCAATCAGATATTGAGAGGTTGGCGTAGCAATTGTAACAAAATTTTTGAGCTTTGTAGCATTGGAGATGATTGACTTTATTTTTCCCTACTGATATTTACAAATCTGTTTTGGTGGATATCCATCTGCATTTTTCACAGCTTTTCTTCTTGGTTATCCAATCAGAGGACTGATTCTAAGCAGCATATAATTCCAGGGTCCTGGATTTTATGTTTCCAAGACCCTAGTTTCCAAGGATTCCATATTCCCAGGAATGTGTGTTCCCAGGATCATATATTTCCAGGGTCTCATGTTCCCAGGGACCTTCTTCCCAATAACCTATATTCCTGAAGCCCTATTTCCCAGAATCATATGTTCCCAGAGCCTTGTTTCCACCATCCAATGTTCTACCCTGTAACCTGTATCCCAAGGAGCCAGTATCCCCAGGAGCCTATGCTGTTTGGCTCCTTCGCTCTTAGAATCAAGGAAATATTCCCATCGTCCTGTACTCTAAGGTCCTAACTTGTCAGAATCTTATGTTCCCAGGATTTTCATTGCCTTATGTTGCTGCTTGTAAGGACTGCTGGTTAAAGGGCACGATATTTTGGAATTTGCGAATCACTAGAAAAATTATTACTAGCAATTCGGAGAACCACTTACCTGACACTTAAAGAACATTTCAAAATTAAAAAAACTTTGCTGTCTTCTTTTCCACAGTGTCCATTGAAACGAACTATCTCAAGTAAGTGTGAAATGTGTGAACATAATGTTGTTCAGATTTTAATTTGAAAAAGCATAAACAGAGCACTATTTGTGGATTCCACCCTAAGCTGTTACTCCTGGTTGTCCCTCTAGGTGAGGAGATCGCCAGGCCGAGACGTTCCACTCCAACACCGACTCTAACTCTGACACCTGGTCCGGACACACCAAGGTTAGCTGCTAGCTATCATGTAGACACATGATCACACAGAGCTTTAAACATCAGTTGTTTTTAAGACCTGGTCAAATTAGAATGAATAGTCATTCATTTTACTATTAGTTCTTGCTAATATTTCGATTTTGTTGTCCTGTATGTTCTGCAGTAAAAGGTTATCAGACAATGCTTCAGCTTTTTTTGGCCCTCCGTTTGAGGCAAACTTTGAAGCACAGAGCTCAGAAGGTAAACAAATCCAACATGCAACCATTTCTGATTCCATATGTCTATAAAATTTTCAGCAGTAATATTTCAATAGATAAAATACAAGGTGAGTTAACTAGCTTTTGCCTTTAGCAAGTCAGTTTACTATTTCTTTTTCTTGAAACATATTGAAAAAACTCCTGTTTAACCATGTTTAGTGTTCATAGCGGAGCCGGAGCTGTGGTGTCCTTCGACGCCACGCAACACCTCCCCGTTGAACAGACGCTTCCCCACAGGAGGTAAATTAGTATTGATAGAGATTTTTTTCTGGGTTATGAAGGCGGCCATGTTGTTTAATCACAAATATGTCCTTACAGCTCCACCTCCTCTTCCTCCAAAGAACATTCCTGCCACTCCACCCAGCTACAGATCCAGCTCTCTGGAATCGTCAGGTAGGAAGATCTGTACTGTACTACCATTGGGGTGGGATTCATTTTCCGGACACTCGGAAATCACAGCGACATCTGAATTAAGATTTTCTGAACTCTATGCAAATTAGATATGAAGCTGTAAAGTGACCAATCCAAATGATTGGCTCGAATGATTCGAGTACTATGGTGTGTTTGTTCCTACCTGCAATTAGTTCTCAAATGACAGTGCTAATATAAAATATGAATGTGAAAATTCTGCAATTAAAGGGTTACATCCAAACCAAATCGTACATCCAGCAGCTCATCCATGCAGAAAAACACAGGTTCTTCAAGGTTCTGCCGTGGCCTGAGAAATTTAAGACCGACTTTTAGTGCCGTTTCTGTTCCTGTCATTTTAGATCAGAAAAATCAGAGCTTGTGACAGTTCATTAGACTTACTTTCTAGCTTTTTGATCTTCAAAAATGCTATTGAAGGCCCCAGCGAGAATTGAACTCACGACCCCTGGTTTACAAGACCAGTGCTCTAACCACTGAGCTATGGAGCCTCATGGCATGAAGTTGGTTAGAGCTCTTGTTATGTCAATAAGTTCACACCCGAACAGTCATTTTGTTCAACTTGAATATATGTAAGCACTAAGGGTGTGACTGCTTTTATAAATATGTTCTTCACATTCTTATAAACATTTGCCTTAGGTAGGGCTCCATAGCTCAGTGGTTAGAGCACTGGTCTTGTAAACAAGGGTTCATAAGTTCAATCCTCAATGGGGCCTTCAACACTTCTTTTGAGAATTCAAATGTAGAAAGCCGTTCCAGGTTTGCAGCTTCTATCCTGAGCTAAGGTTACTGATTATATAGAGTTTCACATGTTCTGTGGGTTTTCCTCCAAGTTCTCCAGTTTCCTCCCACTGTCCAAAAACACACAATTGACAAAATTAGTTGTGCTAAATTGCACCTTGACTGGTGTGCCTTCTGAAGTGAAATCTCCTCCCTTTGGATAAAACATGATTGTAAGCCCCAGAATCTGCATTAACGTCTATATCTACATTGCATCACAGAAGCTGGCTCAGAAGTGCTGGACTCATGAGCAGCAGTTAAGCAGAAAGTTTTTATGCGTATGCCCGATTTTTTTACTTTGTATGTGCAGGTCGCACATGCGCATTTAATTCTTTTGCGCTGTTAATTGTTCCACAAAGTGGCAGCAGTGACCCTGGACCATTGATTCTCAAGGTAGTTGAAGAAAAAAATGGAAGAGACAGAAACGAGTTCAGGTTAAAATGTACACTCATTTGTATAATTCTAGTCTCAAAGAGTATAAGGATTTGTACACGAGCGCTAAATGTGGCGAGAGATTGCCCAAGCATTGTTCTTCTTGTTGTTGTGATTCTTCTTCATTGCCGTCCTTCACAACAAAAGACCTGCTTTACTGCTCTGTACTGATTCTTGTAGGCCAGGAGAGGTAGTGCAAGTTGTCGTAATGCGCATGCGTTGACAGCCCGTGTACACATACATGTGAAATAGAGCTCACTTTGAAAGGCTATGCATACAACTGTGCACATATGCATAAATTTTTTTTTTAAACCTAGGATGGTCCATGAGGTTATGACCCTCAAGCATCCTAATGTTGGTTGAAAGCCCATGAGAGTTGAACAAACAACCCCTGGTTTACAAGACCAGTGCTCTAACCACTGAGCTATGAAGCCCTGTGAAATGCATCATTCCACCAGTCAGTGCTACGTATTGTGTCTGCTCTTCTTGCAATATTTTGAATAACCAACACCAGAAACTGAGATAATTTTTTTAGCTGTAGGACAAGTCCACAGCTAGAATCAAATTCACAACCCTTGGTTTACAAGGGCCAGTCTCTAACCACTGCTCTCTGGAGCCCTACATGAATCATAGTAAAGTACAAAAATGAAAGCTGTCTTCGGTCACACCCTTGGTACTTATGCACACACAGAATGAAAATAGTGATAACGTGTTTGCATTCCAGGGTGTTTACTAATTTACATGCCAAAAGGCCAACAATGTAATAATCTAAAAGCTTCTACAGGTTTCAAGTCTAACACAGTCTCACAAACTGTAGTTTTCCCAGCCAAGTAGTCCATTATGAGTGAGAGATCACTGATATCATTTTCTGTCCCATCATAAATGGTTGGACAGGGTTAAAAGGGCTGAAGAAGTAGAAAGACCTACTTGCTGGAGTGCTACCAGCACTGTAGAGGTAGGAGTACTGTAGTTGCACAGTCTGTAGATGATTTCATCATCCCTGCTGTAAAAAAGGTAATCTGCCAGGTTTAAAGTAAAGGAGTTTATAAAAATATAAAGTGCATAGTGTATAATGGCTACAAGGTAATTTTCTCAATGTGTTCTTCTCACTCCTTTATCTTGGTGGGTCCTCAACTGTCCCCACTCAGTCCCAGGTCAGCAATGTAGACCTTTCTGTGTAGTTTGGATGCGTGAACCTCTTAGTCACACCAGATTACAGCACATTTTCAGGCAGATACTGTCATTTCTTAAACCACCTAGGATGGGATTGATACATCAACTGTGGCATCCCCAAGGATATTTGAGGTTGTCTAGCACCAGTCTTTCCAGAGTTTTAACATAGATGATAGTATGATAGTCAACCTAGTCAATATCCTAGTCTTTCTTCAATTGTCTTGAAGAATTAGTTTGACCTGTTGATGGTATGTCGTATCACCATGCACAGCAGATGTCAGTGATGATCACATCTGTCCTAAGTTTGATATCGTGAAGCAACATCACAGATGCCAAATCTGTACAATTTCACCTTCTCTCCAGTCTAATGTGAATCCTCTATGTTTTTTGGGCAGGTTATTACAGTGTTGTTCCGAGTGTAAGAGGAGAAGGATCATCTTCTATCTATCGGGACGTTCTACTATCAGACCCTACAGGGGGACCTGCTCTTCCTGACATGGACAATGTATTTGTACCATCAGATAACCCCAAATCTGAAGCAGAGACGTTGCAGTCCAACTGGGTCAGTTTCACCGATGGGACAACCTCCAGGCCTCCACCACCTAATGAGCCTGCCCCTTCCCCACCTCTCTCATCCTCTTCTGAGGACACGCCCCCTAATTCACCTCCTGCCTTATCCCCTCCTCCTCTCCAACCTATCCCTCCACCTGAATCTCCTCCTCCCCCACCCCCAGATTCCTCCCCAGACTCCCTATCTCCTGACGAACTGCCTCACCCTCAACATTCCACATCCCACCTTCAAGAATCTGGCTTTTCCATGACTGCTCCTCTCAATCTACCCAGCCCTGGCATGCCCCCTCTGCCCGCTGTGCCACCTCCTCTGGGGCTGCGAGATGACGCCAGAAGAACGCCAGACTCTTTTGGGCTAAGAGAGGAAATCCTCTCACTTTCCACCTCGCCCAAGGACATTGGGATGGGGGGTTTGCGCGGTACACCACCTCCACTGCCTCCTCTCACCTACAGGAGTGTGGTTGTCTCACCAGGGCCTTGTAGCCGTAAGTGTTCCACATTCTTATAGTCTCTTTTTAATCCATATGTTCTGTTTGTTATGTTGTAAAAGGTGTAAACGTACCCTCTAAAGGTACACCAGTAGTCCAACTATGTATGTTAATTTTCTCAACAATAATGTTGTTCTAACTAAAGGTACGTAAAATGTCTCTTTGAAGCTACTACCCCACTAACATGTCTTTCTACCCCCACTAAAACACCAGGGGTCCCCCAGCATACCATATTTGAACGTGCATAGCTTCTAAACCTTAATAAAAGATTAAAATTCAGATCTAGAAAAAGTGTTTCAAGGCCAACCCTTTAGGGAGAACTTTAAACTGTCCATAGAACCCCTTAAAGAGTGTACACAGACACAACAATGAAACTCTAGCATGATTTTCAGACAGGTAGACAAAGAGAGTACATAAGAAAAAGTACAATTCTGGGTGGACATATTGCCAAAAATTGGCCAGTGGAAGCTGAAGATATTAGGTACCACATGCTGAGCTATGCTGTATATTACTGTTTTAATTTAAGACATTGGTAGCCCAAAGAATTTCAGCAACTAGATCTACAAGTACATAGGGAAAGGTGTATGAATATAGTGCTTACAAACATAACCATTGTGTCAAGATCTTCCTGCATCTTTAGTGATCATGACCAGCCATAATGTTTGTTTTTTCATTGTGTGGACGTTTCAACGAGTTAGACATTTTTTTCTTCTTCAGGGCCTTCATCACCTGCTCGTCCTAGCACTCCTTTATCAGCAGGTAGCCCAATACCACCACTCCCACCCCGGCCATCCTCGCGGCCCAAACTTCCCCCTGGCAAACCAAACATGGCAGACTTGGTACAATATGCTCCTCTCTCCTCACACACCAATTTTATATATTTTAAATCCTTGGATTTCAACTAAACCATCATTGCATTTTTCTTTCTGAAATTGTGTACTGTTGGCTACCAGGCTTGGCCCTTCAGCGCTCCAGTTCACTCATGGAGTCCTCCTCCATTCGCTCCCCTGGCCCGAGCAGAAAGCAGTTCCTCCATTTCTTCCATCACTTCTCTCAGTGCGGCGTCCACACCGACGCTCGGCAGAGAGTTCAACCTTTCTGTATCAGGTGAGCTGCTAAAGATCTGAACCAGGAGGATTCCAGTTTGTCATGTTTCACCTGATGACATTGGTCAGATGAGTGGAAAAATTATTCAAGACAAACACCATGATTTACCACTGCTAGACTTTCAAAATGACCTGGATGACCACATACTTTCACAAACATGCAGAATTTGAGTTTAAGGCTAGACTAACCAGGAACCGGTGCTCAAGAAGATCTCAATTTTAGTGTGATCTTCCTTAGATTCAGTTGATTTAAACTTAGAGTATACTGTAGATTGAGTCAAGGCTAACTTAGGTTAAGGGTGTAAGGGTGTATCTGCTGTTATCTCTTTGATTTAGCCTGTTCCCGAGGACCAAGTCCACTTACCATGGGTCCCCAGGACACTCTCCCGGTGGCAGCAGCCTTCACAGAGACCATCAGCGCCTACTTCAAAGGAGCCGACCCTAGCAAGTACGGACTACGCTGATCAAGTCCAACTGAACCATGAACATGTCTCAGTCATGCACGTTAACTCATTAATCCCAACTATCCCTCACTCTGTGTCTCTGCAGGTGCGTGGTGAAGATAACTGGAGAGATGGTTCTGTCCTTCCCAGCAGGCATCACGAGACATTTTTCAAACCAGCCGAGTCCTCCAGTACTGACCTTCACCGTCAACCATTATGGCCGTCTGGAGCAGGTCCTCCCCAACCCCCAGCTCCTCTGCTGGTAAAATCAATATGTATAATGTCAGAGGTTGCAGAAATAGACTCTGGAATATAATTTTATATTTAGGGGGAACAACAGGGGGTCCGAGTGTGTGAACGATGTTGCACTGTTCCCCCCTTGGATTCCAGCTAAATCTTCCTATACCTTAGGCTAAATCTTTCTGTACTTGATGTACAAGGTCTCGAATATTTGCATTTTGCTGACATTGCTAAGATTTGCTAAAAAAATGTGAAATCTTTAGGTTATAACAGTGAGACTTATGCGCAGTGACCCGATGCCTGCCGTCTCCGACTGTAAAGAGTTTCGGGTGAACATGCCCAACCTGATGGCACATCTCAAGAAGGTGGCAGACCAACGGCCTCAGGCTACCTACTACAACGTGGACATGCTGAAGTACCAGGTGAGCCAAGAACACACTTTACTTCAACAAATATCAATGACTAATCAAATTGTATTTCCTTAAATGACAAAATAACACAGTTATACCATAGCACTTGATTCTGATTGGTCAGAAGGTGACATTTGCCCTGTGTTTTCAAACCCAGGTGTCGGCGCGGGGCATCCAGTCGACGCCGTTGAACCTGGCTCTAAGCTGGCGCGGCGATGCTAACAGCACAGACCTCAGGATAGACTACAAATACAATGCAGAGGCCATACACAACCACACAGCCCTCACCAACATCCACTTCCTGGTGCCGGTGGACGGCGGTGTTACCAAACTGCAGGCCATGCTACCTCCAGCCACATGGTGAGTATCTGTAGTTAATCCTGTCATAACAACTTAACAATTATTCATGAATGTTAGCTCAGTATCTAACATTTTGTGCTCGATGGTTGTGAGTTCAAATCCCAGAAATGCACAGCTGCATTCTTGATGTTTTGACCCACATATGCTTATGCTAGTATGGCTAATTAATCTGGATGAACAAAATATATATTTTGTTGTCTCAGGAACCCAGAAACACAGAAGATACTGTGGAAGATCTCTGAACTCTCGCAGAAATCAGAAAACGGAGGTACAAGACGTTCAAGTCCTTTTTGACTATAATATTATTATCATTTTTGTTCACCTAGTCCTCATTGGTGGTGAGAAGAGTACTGAAAATCCTTGATTTATTATGACCTTTGGTTACTCAATTTCTAATTAGTTTCTTCGTGTTCATAGTAATTGTTGAGTAATGAGCTGTAAGATTATTATATTAGGAATAACACACGATGGGCTGTGCTATTACTGGAGACTCCTTCCATAAATATATATAAGTAAACTCCTCCTTGCCGAAACTGTCACCAGATCAAACAGATTTTTAAAATCAGTTTTATATGTCGCGTCTTCCCTGCGATTAACGTGTTACTGTAGAATTGATCATTAGATTGAGTCCGTAAATATAAACTGGGTTTTATTATAACTGCGTGGGGGGAGTCGATAACTAGGAAAGCAAAAATCTACGAACTCTCACGTTGTCCCAAACGGTAAAATTCATGTCTCATTAGTGTTCATTCTATAAGCATTTTGTTGTGTTTACCAACAACTGTAGCCCAACTGTTGATCTTAACATATTTATTAGCCCCGGCCTCTCAAGCCGTAAAAATGCTGTAAAGTGTGTAAAGCCAATGAGATGGGTCACGTGTGTGTGTCTATTTTTTCATGTTAGGAGTGGGGGCCCTGTTGTGTCGCTTCCAGCTGGCCGAAGGTCCGAGCAAACCATCCCAACTGGCCGTGCAGTTCACTAGTGAGGGGAGCACGCTGTCCGGCTGTGACTTCCAGCTGCTGGGAAGCGGATACAGACTGTCCCTGGTTAAGAAGCGCTTCTCGACAGGTGTGTGAATTTGATAAATAAGGAATGAAACATGACAAGAAAATAATCAATGACGTAACGCTGGAGTTACCGTTACAGCCTTGAAGTCGAACATTTCCAGCACACCTCTTACACCGCTGCAGTTTGACAACAATTAAAAGTATAACTTGGCATACTTTTTTATCCATTTACATTATGTGTTACTAGATATATATTGTCTGTTTTTTCAGTGTCATTTGATCTATTTTGACAGGTAAATATTTGGCAGATAACTGATGCCGGTTAACGACGACGACTGATGGAACAGATGGAGTGACGACGCCTTCAAACTCACCACTGAAGAGACTTAATGTTTTTAACGTTCAGAGGAATTCCTTAACTTGGAATTTCACAACCAGTGTCTCTCTGACATAGAAAGTGTATGTGTGTGTGTGTGTGTGTGTGTGTGTGTGTATATAAGTATAAAGGCAATTTCAGGACAAATGTAATACAGCAACATTGTTTGCTGGGCTTATGCACGAAGGCAGAGTTTCCTCCTAGAGCTTGATAATATGTGTGTTTCTTTGTGTGCGAGAGAGAATTTTTATCCCTGGCATGTGCCGATAATCAGGTATTTAATATATTCCGATATTCACCATGAACAATTCTTAGCAGGGGCACTTTTTTTATTTCAAGTCACAATAATTCTATTAATCAGATAAAACGTTCTGAAAATCTGACTGAAAAATTTAAAGATGTATTTTTATTTGTGATTCATGAGGTAAAATTAACGAATGTAATTGTACCTGAAAGTTACTGTCTAATTTGCTAGATAGCATTAGATAGCTTTGTTTAGATAGATAGCTACCTATGAAACATAGGGATAAAAGATTCAGTCATTCCTAGGGTGAACTTTAGCATGAAATATACCTAATGACAGGCTAGCTAGCATTAGCTAACTAGCTAGTTAACTAATACTACGTTATACCCAATAACTGACTCTTTGGGGAAGGCTAGCTATTTTTTTTGTAAACTAATTAGCTTTAGTTGCATAGCCCCTTACAGTTGCACAATATTAGATAGCTATTTGCTACATATCAACAGTGAATGTAATACAACACGACAGGCACTAGGTTAAACCAGTTAGCTTGATATTTGATACGAATGCTGATCAAATATCAGGAGGAAATCATCATTTGTCAGATGTTATGTCCTCAGTTTCTAGCTAGCATTAGTTAACTACTATTAGTTAGCTAGCTAGCTATGTTTTCTTGCTGTTTAATATAAAGGGGTAACATTTACTGAGATATAAAAATTTAAAATCGGCACATGCCTGGCGATATCGTGTACTGTTGGTCCGAGAGTTTGATTAGCCAATACAATAACAGAAATGCTGAGGTGATGTTCAGTTATCTTTTAAATGTTTATTCCCCCCGAAAAACAAACAAACAATGCAAATATATTACTGTAACTGGATTTCAAATTTACTTAAAATTTTCTAACCAAATGTTGAATTCAAGAGGAACTTTGGGGGGTGGATCAGTGAATAGACGGGAACGTCGTAGACATCAGATTAGTTTCATATGACTTTTGATATCTGTGTTGGTTGTGAGGTGACGTTATTGTCTGTGAGGTCGAAAAAGCGGACATGATGTTCCATAATTAGATATCGATAAACTCTGGAATTTAAATTTTCATGCAACATAGCGATGCCTGAACATTTTCTAATCACGTGTCTTGAATCAAAATACGAATAATGTTGATAATTAAGCGACACAGAATCTGTGTCAGGATTTAATGCAGCATTCCGTAGTATGAACTATTTACCAATTTGATTTTCCACAATGTGGACTTTTTTAATGTTTTTTTTTCCTGTAGCAATATTGACGATTGTGTATAAATGTAAGATAAGAATTGTTATATGTATGTCTAAATGGATATACGGCTTCTAGGAATTTATCATAAGTCAATGTTTAGTAGTTGAAAAATTTTTTATGACATCACTTTATTTCCCTTTTATTTGATGTTATTTTTCTGCATTTAAAAAAAAGCACATTATTTATTAAGTATACAAACGGCCATTTTATAGATATCAAAGTCAAAACCACTTTTTCAGCGTGTTCTGTAGGATGCTTTGTATTCTAGGCAAAGAATTGGTTTGAGTTTGTTCCTCTGAACCACCAGGTGGCGATGAGAATCACATCGATAAACCCCAGATACCCACCTTGTCATTCAGCAAGATGGCTGTAGATACGTCATACATCAGTCTCACTGGTGGTTATCTGTTATTTAGTGTTTAAGATTAATTAGTTCAAGAACTAGCCACATTGCTAGCTACAGTGTGTTTCCAAAAAAAAGTTAAATATAATATTTTCGTTATAAATGTTCTTGATTAAACACATTTCACTACACGAAGGCCACAGCATGGTTAGCTAGCATAACACAGCAATTTTAGGTTAGCAAAAACTCTTTCTGGAAGGTTCTAGACAGTTGCTTTTTTTTTTTTTTACTGCAAATTTAATCAGTCACATTGTTCTGGGTGTTCTGAGGTGAATTCTTTCATAACATTGAGAAATGTACAAAGTTGCTCCAACATTTTCAGCCGCATGAACGAATTCGGACCAGAACTGAACACGTAACACATGTGACATATGTCTTATGTGTTCCTTTCTTTTTTGTTTCTTTTTCTTTCTTTTTTTTTTTACATAAACAGAGTAGCTCTTCAATTTTTAAATAATGCATCGTCCTTGTCTGATTTAATCGATAATGATTAGATTGTGTTCATATATAATTTGTAGAAACATTTAGAACTGTACAAAGGTGCTGCAAACCAGTTGCATATGTAACTAGCTCAAATTAATCATACTGTTAAACGATCTGTTTTCGCTGTATTAGTGTGTTTATGCTCTTCCTAATTTAAAAAACAAACATTTAAGACAGGTCTGAGAAGATTCTCTCATGAGTTTAAGTTTACACAAATAATAATAAAAAAGAAATCTGCTACCGAATTATATATAAAAGTAGCCAACCAGCTAGAAGAATGCTAGCTGTAAGTCAATTCCTAGCTAACACTGAGCAATATCAGAGCACATAATCTGAAGTGCGAACGTTTTCTGAAGGTTATGAATATAACGTAGGTGAGATATTGTGAAAATGTGATGGTCTGTCTTTACAACGCTCATGATGAGGACAAAGACTAACAGTATGGAGATGTTTGTGTTAATGTTCACACTGCTAAAATATTGTTTGTGCAGTAGCACTTCTACAGTGTTACATTTCTAAATGTTTCTGAATGTTATGTAAGAATACTCCTCAGAGCCCTGAGAAAACCCTGACAGAATGAATGTTCAAGAAACTGAAAGGTAATTAAAACCTTTCAGAAAAAGCGTGTCAATAATGCTTGCATAACACTGTTATAACAATGTTGTTAGCATGCTTTATATCTGAGCACTGCCAGAGCTAGCATTGCGGCTAGTTTTTTTAGTCAAGGAATTCAGTCAAGGATTCTGTTGATTCTTACTTAGTTTGAAATGAACAAAAAACTAAACAAAAAAAACAGGTGTGTGTGTGTGTGTGTTCATCACGCTTCTGGACGACGGTGTTAATTAGGTGATGTTTATTTTGGAAAGCTGTGTATATTATGTTGTTATGTTTTTTTTGTTTGTTGGGGGGCTGGCGGTTACTTCATTTTTGGAGGGTTTATTACAAACACATGATCCACACAGAAAACAAAATTCTGGAATTATGAATGCTAATTGTTTTGATCAGGATGAATCAGGAAATTGGCTGCCATCAATTTAGCAGATTATTTTTGTTTGCGTTGTTATATTAAACTGTCTTTTTTTTTTTTAGACCTTGTGTGTGTGTGTGTGTGTTGTCTGTGTTGTCTGTGTGTGTGTGAGACTGTTACAGTTTCATCCCATAGAACAGTCCATGTGTGAAGTAATATCTGTATTTATCAGTTGCATCTTGTTCATTACAGATAAAACAGAATATGCAAACGGTTAATGTGTAGGACATGGCCTTCACAGGGTCTATGATAATATAAAGGTTGAAAATGATAGGTATATTAAAGGTGTAATATAAAGTATTAACATAAAATAAACAAATGAAAAACACCACTGTGGGGTCTGTGTGCTTGTCAGTGGGTTTCCGCTTGCATGCTAGCTAGGTTAGCTTTTAACAGTAGCAGCTAAATGTTTACACACACATATATATATATATATATATATATATATATATATATATATATATATATATATATATATATATAATATATATATATATTATATATATATATATAACACGATGGAACTTCGGACTCAAAGAGAAGGTTATTATATAAATAAGGTTATTACTGACTATAGTAAATATTTAAGTAATTGAAATAAGTAGGCTATGCGATTTGAGACGATTTAATGGAAGCCCCGCCCCCTTCTCAAATTTCACCCAATGACAAGGCGGCACTGGCGTTTCCATGACAACACGGCGCTACAACATGAGCACTTGTATCCTGCTTCACTAAAGGCCTCTGCTCAACCGAGTTAAAGCGGTAATGTTATTATTTTTACTCGTTTATCCCTCATTTCCACTTGTTATTCCTCAGAAAGTGAGCTAAAGTGTGTTGGAAGTGTTAGAGGATGAAACGCAAGTGTTCAGTTCAGAGTAAAAACGTAATCACGTTATATATGCTGTAAATAAATGAAAGTGTAATTCAGAGCAATCCACAAATCAGCTTGCTCTCATTAACAACTAATGATTACTAAACATTGCGTATGATTATAATATTATCATTGGAATTATATTAATAAACAACAGAATAGAGGCCTCCAGAATATTAGTGACTATCTGCATCTATAAATAAATAATTTAATAATTAATAATCAAAGAAATACATTTATTTAAAGTATTTTTGTAATTAATAAAGGAAACCAAAACTTTACTGAATTTTCTAAATCAGATGCATTAGAGGAATAAATCAACATTTCTGTTCCAGAAATATATACAAGAGCACACACAAGACTGTTGTAAAGGTTTACAAATGTCCATGAAATATTATTAAGTATTAATACATTTTTAAAAAGTGCAGCGTTTGATCATGTTGGATGCGGCAAAGGAGAAGGCTGTCCGGCTGCTGAAGAAGCGAGAGAGCATGTCATCTCTGGGCAGTCAGGATGTGAGAGCCAGGAGGGAAGATCTCACTGTCAAGACCAAGGAGTAAGTTCCTGATAACTCACCATGTTCCCTTTACACCACATGCACTCGATTAGCTGAGACCTTTGAGTCTTTAGATTTGCACTTAGGTTTCGATCCTAATGTTGCTAACAAGTACAGTGTAGTGGAAGCTTATAGCTACCAGTTTAGCATATAAAGCATCACACTCCCACAACAAAGATGTTGTTTGGCTCAGTAACAGCGGATTTGTCATTCGAATCCCTTTTTATGTACATGGTCTGCCTTTGTACTTTATGTCATACCCCATACCTGAGTCAGATGTTTCTGGTGCAATTAAATCCGACATTTATTTAACACTAATGGACCACTGAGTACATGTTGTGATGAGTGTGAATTAACCAACCATTTCCCATAATGCTCTTCTCTCTCTCTAGCTCTATCAGTAGCGTGTCCTATATGGACGAAGCCGGTCACCATGACGAAAACCCTCGACATGCAGTGCAAATGGAGAACACGTACCAGCTTGGTGAGGCCTTTTTTTTTTTTTTTTAAAGTATTGAACTTCCAGGAAGTGATGCTGGTTGCAGACATACATCCCTCACAGACTTTACTAGACCTTCTAGCCAATCAGAATTGCAGATGCAGAACTCCACAAGGCTGTGGTATAAGGGTGTTGATAAATACAATAGTTTTTGCTTAATCACGCAACCTGATATGTCTGAGGTTTACCTGATTCTCCTTTGCTAAGGTCCCATGAAGCAGTTCCCTGTGCACTCTGTGAGGGAGATCCTGAAGGATGTTCTGAGCAGCTACTTGCAGGAGGAGAAGTATGAACCTGAGCTGTGCAGACAGATGACCAAAACCATATCAGAGGTCAGTTCTCACTATGAAGGGCGGGGCTTTCTGAGAGACTATGGCACAGAACCCTTGAGGGGTTCTCCAGGACTAGCATTGTGAACCTATGAACCTGTCATGAACCTGTCATGATCACTTGAGATTCCAATGATTCCAATTCTATTTTCCAATAATTCCAATTCAAATTTTTTCCCAAATTCTGTGTTCCTGCAGGTGGTGAAGGCGCGAGTGAAGGACCTGATGATCCCTCGCTATAAGATCATCGTGATGATCAGCATTGGCCAGCTGGCAGAGCAGAACGTGCGCATGGCGAGCCGCTGCCTCTGGGACGCCGCCACCGACACGTTTTCATCGTATGCTTTCAAGAACAGCTCACTCTTTGCCGTCGCCAATGTTTACGCCGTGTACTTTGAATGATGCAGTTTAGTGTATGAGAATCACATCAGAGTGGAACATCGAGTTCTAGCTTTAAAGAATTCTTCAGGATTAAGACTTATTAAAAAAAGGAACTGGGGATTGTAAGTCAGGTTTGAAAGCTGATTATGGCGGAATGGAACATTTTCACTGGAATTTAACCATGTCATGAGAGATTGGATGGATGGATGAAAACTCTTTTTTCAAACATTTTTTTCCCATTGCTCTAGATTTATTAATTAATTTACATTTATAAGTACACTGCTGTTAGTGTTGGATGGGATGGACACACTGATATATGGAGCAGTAGATGGATGGATGGGTGAAAGGATATATGGATGTATGGATATGCAAATCCATGGATGGTGTAATGAATAGATAGATAAATATACATGGATGGATGGGATGGATAGATGGGTGAATGGATAAATATATGGATAGGTTTATGATAGATGGATGGCTGGATGGATATATATATATATATATGTATATGTGAATAGATGGATGGATGGATTAATGGTTAAATGAATAGATATGGGGATGGACAGAAATGGTGGATGATGGATGGATAGATATATGGTTAAATTAATGGATATATGGATAGACTGAAAGATGGATGGATGGAGGGATATATTGATGGACATGTGTAAATGGATGGATGGATGCATGGATATATTGATGGATATGTGCCATTGTAAATGGTGAATCGTGAATAAACTGTTCACTGGCGCAGAGCTCTATAAGGTTCTAAACATGATACATTATTATTAATACATTATTACTAGTGTCACAATCTACCATGACAGTTCATTCAGTATTCATGATATAAGCTCAGAGACACGTTTAAATGTATTAAATTTATTTATCACACATCTCACATAATCATCAGCTTCATCATCATCTTCATCTTCAGCATTTTGAACATTATCAGGATAGTCAGCAGTAGCACACATTGTTTTATCAGTCTATATTACACAGCTTTATCATTCATTACATGCCCCTTCCAGACATTACTGCCTTGTTTGCATTGAACATGCAATTACATTTATTGATAAGCATTTTGTTTAAACCCACTCATAAATTAAGATAAGGTTCAAGGATTGGTTAAGAAATTGGACCAAAAGAAATATATAATGCGTAATCAAATCTTAATTTTCAGCCTTATTTATCAGGTTTGCATGTCAAAAAACAAACAACAACAAAAACAAATTGTTTCATAACACTGAAAAAACAACAGGTCTGACAATCTCTTATTTAAGATTAAGGTGTCTATTAGAAATGGGGATTAAACTAAACCTGATTTAATACATTTTTCTTCAGACGAGCAAAAAATAAACCAGAACATGGAAGTATCTTCACTATGAAATCAATTAATGGAGAATTAATACCAGAACTTCGCCAGAAATCGTCAGTTTAGCATGAATGAAGAAGCAAGGTTCAGCACATTATGATTTCTTGACTCCAGTTTAGTTTTCGGTAACTAAAGTAAACCACAAGAAAAAACCCTAAACATTTTAATGGCCTTTACAGGCTTCTCTACCATTTTAATTATGTAGTTGCTGGTAATGGTTTCGAATCTCAGGAGCATGAAGTTATCTCAAATGATTTTAGATTTAACAATTCTGTTAAACTGATCACATTCTCAAGAGAACTGAAATTAGTCTGTTTTGAATTATGATAGTAAATCTTCCAATCTTCCTGTCAGTCTGTGAATTGATTGATGTATGAAGTACATGTGTCAGGTAGAGTACAACAGGATGTGTGTGTGTGTGAGGAAGCGAAGGTGAGCAGTGTGAAGTGTCTCAGGTTTATATTTCAGCATGACCACGAGCTGCTTTTTCTCCTCTTTTGATAAAAGTCACCGGACAGAAACGAGGTGGTTGAGGCGGGACGGCATTTCTCTCAGCACATGAGCGTCAGGTCGCTTTTCCTGCAGCCCACGCTGCAGCAGAGATCCAGCAACGCCAATTCCTCGCTCCTCCTGAACCTCAGCGTGTCATCCGGCTCTGAGTCTGTGTGCAAAACACACCAATGAACAGGGGTTAGGGGTTAGGTGACTTTCTGAGGAGACACGCAAAACATTCCTTAGAAATAAAGATTCTGATGATTTTCTGATCAATCAGATGGTTACTGACCCTGTGTGAAGATCTCGTTCATGCTTCTCCTCCATCTGGAGCCACCACACGTGTAGATGACAGCGCGCAGGAACTCGCGGCCACACAGCCTCATGGATATTTGGGACGCTTCTGTCGGTGGCGTACAGACCAGCAGGGACACCAGGACACATACCAATAGCAGGACCTTCATAGCTGATAGAACATCTGTCGAAAAAAAGCAGGATAATGGAGTAACAGAGGAACGGCGCTTCACTTTTATACTGGACGTGCCATGATTAACGAACCGTTGACGCATTTGTTGGTTTTCCATGACTCTCCAAATGACACTGTTTTCCCTACATGAATATAAAAGGAACACCTCCGAAGAGCAGAAGAGCGCATCTACGTTTTTTTCTGCAAAACACAACTGTCGGAAGAGCCATTTCTTTCATTTTATAGCAACATGTGTGTAATGAGGCTGGTTTATAGCCGTGTGCTGGGAAAGTGGGTTATAATGACGCTATAAAGATACTCATGCGTAAACGCGTACGATCGGTGATCGGTGTCGTTCTAATGTAATGGCGGCACTTACCTGAGTTCGACCAGGCCGACATCAACTAAAAGCATGATCGGCTCATGAGGCAGCTCGTTTTATGTTGTGACATCATTTCACAAAACACTGTGCAGAAGATTCCACGTAAGAAAATTATTCATCCATCCATCTTCTACCGCTTACTCGTTCTTCGGGGTCACGGGGGAACCTGGAGCCAATCCCAGGGAGCATCGGGCACAAGGCAGGGTACACCCTGGACAGGGTGCAGGTCCATCACAGGGCACAATCACACACACACAAACCCATTCACACTTTAGACACACCAATCAGCCTACCATGCATGTCTTTGGACTGGGGGAGGAAACCAGAGTACCCAGAGGAAACCCCCACAGCACGGGAGAACATGCAAACTCCGCAGACACGGCCCCAGCAGGAATCGAACCCCAGACCCTGGAGGTGTGAGGCAAACGTGCTAACCAATAAGCCACCGTGCACCTGTAAGAAAATTATTTTCAATAATAATAATAATAATAATAATAATAATAATAATAATAATAATAATAATAATAATAATAATAATAATAATAATAAACTAGTGGTCATCCCACTAGCTTAAGAATCAGTTGTGATAGAATTGGTTACTTTTGTAATGTTAAAGTGACAAAAGTTGTAAGCAGTATGTTTTCCCCCCTAAACATATTAGTGAATAAACTACAAAATGGGCGGTTATTGTTAGTAATTTTACGCCATATGAGTCTGGTTCCTCTCAAGGTTTCTTCCTCATGTCATCTCGGGGAGTTTTCCCTTGTCACCGTCGCCTCTTGCTTAATTTCATTGTTGTAATTATGACTTATTGACTGAGCACCGACGGGCCGATCTAGTTTGTCATTTCAGTCCAATATGACTGATTGGATATATCAGCCAATCAGAAGGCAGTATATTTTTAAAGTGGCCATGCTTTCAATAAGCGATAGGTTCAGAATGACAGCTGCTTCAGTGCACAAACTGCAGTCATTAATTATCACACACACACACACACACACACACACACACACAAAAAAAAAAAAAAAAAATGCTACATCTGACTTAACTATTTATACATGAATGCTGAGTTTATTTTTCCAGGGAATGAGGAAGTGCGAGTGCGTCAGACTGTGTGGGTCGCGACAGTTTCACAATGTAGTAAAAGAGAAAACAAATTAGGAAGAAAGAACTTAGAAAGTTGTATCACGAGTCTATGCGTCAGACACAAAGTTCCCCTAAAACTTTTTCATTTTGAAGAGTGTGCATTTTCCAACAAACCAATCCAACATAAATAATTTCTCCTTTACAGTATGAAACATTCCACACCAGCACTGCTGAGTTCTGAGTTCTGGAATCTGATTGGCGCTGACTGGAGTGTGGGTTTATATTTAAGCACTTCTTCAAATACGTTATAATTTCTATAGTAACAGCTCGTTTACAGTTATGTGTACACTCCACATAAATGGATTAAAAGACATGTATTTGCTGATACGCGAGGAGTATTATTTATAGAAGGAGTATTCATTTTGTGGTTCTGTGAAGGTTTATGAATATTAATGAGCAATGGAAATACGTGGGCGGAGCTTGTGAATTGGAAGGCCGTGTATTAAATAGTGTATGTATTACAAATATATAGCTATGATTTTTATAGACATTCAGGAATACTATAAAATGTGTGAAAATATAAAGCTACAGCACCTTTCATGAAACATATTTATTATTTAAAGAAGCATGAGGTATGATTAGTCCATTTTTTTTCTAGATTAAGTAAGTAGGTGAGTTTGACATTAGAATGATATATTTTTTTACTCCTTGAGCCCCATACTGTTCAGGAAGCTCCGCCCCAATCCTAACACAAACAGGCATTCCGGGCCGGAAGTCAGCCTTCCAAACGGGCCATCATACTCAAATTTCAATTTCCTGCATTTAAATATTTGATATGTTTTCTATGTTCTATTGTGAATAACATACAGGTTAATGAGATTTGCAAATCATTGCATTCTGTTTTCTAAAAAGCATCCAAACTTTTTTAGAATTGGGGTTGTACTACATATCTTCCAGGACATTTGTACAAGTATGATTTTTTTTTTTTTAATTGACTGTTGTACCTTCACAGGATCAAACAAAACATGATCTCTGTGTATTCCCATAAACCCCACCCATTCCTGAAATATTTCTGGTCAAAACACATTCCTAGGGTTAATCTCAACTGGTGAAAAGGCCATTCAAGAATTACAGAAGTTATGTTAAAAAAATAAATAAAACAAGCAAGAAAAAAAAACAAAAAACAAAACGATAATAACAGCCTTCTTTTCATTCAGAGGATTCCTCCAACACTTTAATGATGCAACATGTTCAGGCAAAGCTGTTGTACAGAACATCTACACTGTGTATACATTTAAATAGTTGGCAGTATTTTAAAAATATATATAAATGTATCTATCTATCTATCTATCTATCTATCTATCTATCTATCTATCTATATCTCTCTTATCTATCTATCTATCTATCTATCTATCTATATATATATATATATATATTTTTTTAAATAATACTAATTATTAGCATTCTTATTATTGTTGTTAATATTTCAAGAAGGAACTGCAGCAGATGATGTTAAAGTTCTTTAAATTATATATACTCACTTCTAGTTCATTTTAAAATGAGATGACAGAGCTTAACAATGATGTTTAAAGTAAGTAGATAAAAAGTATAGGCCTGTATTTACAGAAAATATGAGATTTGAGTGAGACTTCTCTTGTGTCTTATCGTACTGTAGCTGCATTACCGTACATTAGTTCTGGTGTACAACTGATGAGCTGATCAAGAAACCTCTCTAATCAGTTGATGCAAAAACTTGTGGCTGATTTTTGACCACAGTATATATATATATATATTTGTGTGTGTGTGTGTGTGTGTGTGTGTTTGTGGTTTGCTGAACTCGTTTGACCTCGTTCTCTTTAACCTCTTGCCTTTAAGCTTTGCCTTACTGTGTTTCTCACAATGCGCTGAATCACACACCAAGTGTGACCTTAAACGTTCTCAGATTTGGTGAAACTGTGAGATGGAAATGAAAGGTGAACTGAAAGAGGAGCTTGACCTTCAGCACATTTTATGATGAGCAGTTTGCTCCATGATCCATGATCCAAATCAATTACAGCTGAAAATCGATCGTAATTTCTATTGGAATTGTAAACGGCAGAATCGCTGGCATAAAAACAATAAGCAAGTGCACACATGACAAAATTTTTATTTTCCATTCAAACAGGAAAAACTATCTAAATTCGTTCTAATAAAGATTATTCCAGAAAGGTTAGCTTTTTCTGTTTCACTGAGATATAAAAGGAGGTTGCAAATGTGAAATCTAGGGGTGTAACAATACACAAAATTCACATTTCAATGTTATCGATAACGTTCGACTTTAGTAGAAGCGTAGTGAGAGTGTTTACGTGATCCAGTATAACTACCAATAGCGAGTAGTGTTAGCAAGAAGCTACCCAGCTAACAAAACTCTCATTTCTGATGATTAGCTTCTAAAAACAGTTAATAGTACAGTGTTATAAATTTAACAGAGTACTATGATGGTATATGAACTGATCTAAAGCTAATACTGCCATAAACGCATTTAAAAGTAGAGGAGCAGAACTTTACTCTGTGCCGTCAGAGTCATGCCACTCTCTGTCGCACTAACCGTGTTTTTGAATCCACTCCAGATAATGAACTTCTCAAATTGCCATGGCTCACCATTGGAGAATACAGAGGAATCTACGTTCTATGAGGAGCGAGTGTTGGCTTGATTAAGTTTAAAAGTTGATCACACCTTATGTAATACAAGTGCCATTTTATGACAAACAGCAGACTTCGTTATGCAGTCTGTTGAACGTGTTGTCCGATACGCAGACGTATCAAATCGAGTGTCGTATCGCTCACACCGTATCGTTACGCCCCTAGCGAAATTCCTTTGCACCAGCCACCATGTTGCTCTTTGTATCTTTAGTTATTACTCGTTGTATTTAATATACACCCGTGTTAAAATGTGTGAGAGTGAACAGAAACCATATCAGAGCCCAGAACGTATTAATATGATCGCTTTAACAATCTCACAACCAACACAGAGGCGAAAAATTGACTAAAATCCACCCACAATCACAATATGATCAATCATGTGTCTATGGTGTTATAACTGCAGAGCTACAAAGACCTGATATTTTGTGAATTTATTTTTATTTCTTTATTTATTATTATTTTTAAACAGCATAATAATTCACTTCAATACAGTGACGGGTACGCGCATTTCTCCCTTGAAGTACAACTGACGAATCTGCGACAGTAAAAAATCTCGATTGCGTAATGATCATGATTGCGCTGCCTGGAGGAACACATCACCGAGGAAGAGAAGGAAGGGGGGATCTAAATCATATCTGATGCGACACGTTTTAAATGATTAAGACCAGAACTTGAATTAATATGCATGTATGTTTCAAACATGAAACGGTTTAAACGGGTGAATGGGACACGCAGCGATGAAAATAAAAAGCGATTGAGATTAAATGTAGATTCATGGAGGATACCCCCACGCGGTGTATGAGTGGTTCAGTCCGGTGGTGGAATTCCGAGAAGTGAGAGCTGAGCCTTCAGAGAAGTTCAGATTCCAGGAACCGCCGAGGGACTGATTTCTAAGAAAATCGCACCAGGTGACTTAAACTCTGTTATCTGATAATAATAATAATACCGGTCTTTACACGCGATTTAAAACACTATCATTCGTTTTCACTGCTTTTATTTGAACCACGCTGGTATTTTTTATTTTTTTTTATGTCTAAGCTGCTTGTAGTTTGTTTTTAATCCGACGCAAAGTTGTCTCTTGGCCCGAGTCTTCATTTCTGCTGTTTTAGGAGAATATTAGTCGTTTCAAATAAAAACTAAAAACTTATGATTTATGATCATACAAAGCAACAGTGATTCGTGCATGAGATTTTCTTTCACTTTTATGAAACATGAATGAGTAAAAGTCAGCTGTGGTATTGAAGAAGTTTGGGGGCTGGGAAGAAACTGCTCTAATTTGCATTCTGATCCATGTAGGATTTATTTTTCTGTAATAAATAAACACACACACGTTATTAAAAATAGCTTTCAGATCAGTTTGTAGAGTTTGAGTATAATTATTAGAATTAGAGTGACAGTATGTTAAGTTGTAATTACGTCACAGGTCTGGATTGTGATTGGTCGTTTCCTATAACAGCAATGCTCTGGTTCTGATACCTTATTGTTTTTATAGTAACAGCTCGGTCACAGGGACTTATGGAAGGAGTCTCCAGTGTCAGAAGTGAAGCTGAGCTTTAATACTTGAGGTTTTCCGACATCTTCAGGACAGAGGAGTTAACGTCAGCTGCATGAAGGAACGACTGTTTATAGCTGTTGTATAACATGCGTGACGATTTGTTTGACATTAAACGTATTCGCTTGTGGTGTGAGAGGAAAAAAAGACTTGGGCGGGATGTTCCGTGACAATGATGATGATGATTTGATACCAAATTTCTTCGTCGTTTTTTCCCCCGTGCCGGTCTCACGGTTCCGGGCTGGTGTTAGTGGACTGAACGTGCGTATATGTTTTCCCAAGCAGAAAGTTAGTATGAGCAGCACAGCGGATGGCTGCGTCCAGTTCATACGGCATGCAGGCGACGTGCTGTTCAACTTCAACCGCCTGCGCAGCCGGAACATCCTCACCGACGTCACGGTGCGGGTAGGGGGCCGAGAGTTTCATGCGCACAAGACCGTCCTCATGGCCTGCAGGTCAGTCAGTAGTTAAATATGCAGTCATCGCTTTGGGGTTTTTCTGCCCGTCGTAACTCTTCATCCTCCTGCTCATCCTCGTCTTTTCTCAGTGGCTTCTTCTACACTGTCTTCATCAACGCCCACAAAACCGACCCTGCGGTGGTTAGCTTGGACGCTAAAGCCGACCCTGACGGCTTCGCCATCCTGCTGGAGTTCATGTACACTTCCTGCCTGACCCTAAAAGAGCACTTCATCGTGGCCACGCTCAACACAGCCATCTACCTGCAGATGGAGCACATGGTGGAGACCTGCCAGCGCTTCATGGAGTCCAGGTAACTCACTAATTACGGAGCTAGGTGCCATGAAGGTGATATGAAGCCAAATTAAAGTAGCCAGTTGAAATGAGACCTTGACAATGGAAACGGTTTCTTCTTCTCACAGGGGTTTGGGCGTGAAGCCGCCGCGAGAGAAACCACCAGCTGGCTCTGCCCACTTACCTCATGACATGACCGTTGACCTCCGTGACGTCTCTGCTCCTACAACGCACTACGCAGTCAGCACTCCCCGCCTTCCTCCTCTGCCTTTTCCGATGGGCTCCGTCTCAAACGCCAAGCCGCTTTCCTGGGAAATTCCAAAAGACTGCCGGGCCGTAACTCGCGAACCGTGTTCCAACCAGGGAGGAAGTCGAGGCAAGTGTTCGAGTATGGACCCTGATGTCCGGAGTGCGAAGGTGGAGGAAGCTGAGGTGGAGAACTCTCCTCACGTGGTCACTCCTCGCAGCCCTCTGAAGTCGGACTGCCAGCCGAATTCCCCGGCCGAGTCAAGCGGCTGCAGTCGAGAAGCCACGACTCCTCTGAAAGTGCGCAACTGGAAGAAGTACAAGTTCATCGTGCTCAACTCTGCTGAAGGAGACGAGAATCCATTCCGGAATTCCAACCGGTGCGTTAAAGTTCCGCTAACTGTTGTTTCCTAGCTAATGCAGCAGCTGCTCGGCGCCCTCTAGTGGCATTGTGTGGTTGAATTTTTTAAAAATCCTGTTTATGTATGTTGCTTTTCATTGTCTGTTCTGTTTTTTTTTTCTACCAGTATATAGAATTATCAGTTAGCACATTAGCATTTTGTGTATTAGCCTTTGCCTTGTGTCTATAGAGCCCTGGAGAAATGCAGCGAGACAGCGAGGAAGCAGACGCCTGTCTCCATGTCCACCCACGCCGTGAGACAGGAGAGCAAGGCCGAGACAAAGAACGGTTAGTGTTTTAACTTTGAATCGGGTTTTTAATTTAATAAGTTAGCAAAGGATCCGTTCTGATGTAATGATTTAAAGAATGCCCTCTGTTAGTGAAGAAGGTTTGGCCTCTGTACTTTAATTTCAATGAAGACGAGTGAATTTAGACTCGGAAGCGGCGTAGTCTGTGCTTTAGTCCCAGTGAAGGAGGTGTGGTTTCTGTACATATTAGTCCTAGTGAAGGAGGCATGGCCACCCATATCTCAAGCCTTTATAGACATGGGGTTCACTTTTAGGAGCTGTAAGGTGTTATAACCTGGTTATAGATATTGTATTGTGCGTTTCACATTCCGTTATAACTCTTAAAGCTCCAGAAAAGTCTCAGAGTGAAACATACAAACTGGTTTCCTGTGCTCCTCATGTTCATCTCCTCCTGCAGAGAGCACTGATCTGACCTGCGGTGATTGGGACAAAATGGAGAACGACTCGGAGAACCATCAGTGTCTCCATGATGCCAAACTGTACGACTGTGATGTCCTCAGAACCTCCTTCACCTCCAACCACAACCTCACTAACCACAAATCTGTCTCTCCAGGTAAAGTCATCTCGCGTTGTTCTGTAGAAACCATACCAAGATCTAACATCATCGGAGAATCGCGTTTCTGTGTCTCACTGTCGAGTCAAGACTTATTTTAATAAAAATAAGCTTGTTACTAAATAAACAATTCTTAGCTAAATAAAATAAGTTATTTAATTCTTAATTAGCTTGTTTTGAATAACAACTTCCTTTCAATAATCTGTGAAATGATTGGGTGTGGGTTTTAGTCTCGCCTTCACTGAAGATGGAGAATCACTTGTCTATATTCTGATTTAATTTAGTTTTAAATAATCAGTTGTTTAACTTAACCATTTTACCGATTCATTTGTTTTTTATGTAAAAGTATTTTAAGCTATGAATAAATATTCTATATTCATTAAGTGAATGCGTTCTTACATAAGTACATGTAAATTAAATCGTAGAAATAAAAAAAAGGATTAATTCATGTTATAGCATGTTAACAGTTATTAATAATTGCATTTATTTTTTATTATTGTTTAGTGGCAGAACCCAAATAACTAAACGATTATTAATTAAATATTCCTTTCAGTTTTATTTATTATTATAAAAAAAAAATAATTAGTTTATTTTAGCCAGTTAGAACTTTGTGCTTCTATCTATTTACTTGTTTAACAGGAAAATATCATTTAAATCAAGTTGAGTGAATAAACTATTGTGCTACCAGGTGAGAAGCCGTACCGCTGCAGTGTGTGTAGCGCTCAGTTCAACCGACCGGCCAACCTGAAGACTCACCTGCGCATCCACTCGGGCGAGAAACCGTACAAGTGCGAGACGTGTGGCTCCGCCTTCGTCCAGGTACGACCCCACCTGAGCATGAACCTCGCATGAACGTTTGTAAAGTTCCAACTTTCTGACCATGACTCGTTCTTAAATCTGTCAGGTGGCTCACCTGCGTGCTCACGTGCTGATCCACACCGGCGAGAAACCGTACTGCTGCTCCGTGTGTAACACGCGCTTCCGCCATCTACAGACACTCAAGAGTCACCTGCGCATCCACACGGGAGAAAAACCCTACCACGTAAGTGCAATGTCGCTCACCTTTACTCTAAATATGCTGTTTTATATCGTTAAGGAGTTTACAGTGAATATTAACGAGCATATGAGGACTATTAATATGTACAAGTAATATTAACTAGCAATGAATATTAACAAGGGTACAATGCATATTAATGATTACAATGAATAAGTGTGCAGGTAATATTAATGAGCGAAGAATACTAATGAGTGTATAGTGAATATTAATGTGTACAAGTAATATTAACAAGTGGGCATTAAATATTAAATGTATAAGGAATATTTGTTTATAAAACATTCAAAATAATTGTATGTGTTTGTTCTCTCCAGTGTGAGACGTGCGATCTACGTTTTAGGCACAAGAGTCAGCTCCGTCTGCACTTGAGACAGAAACACGGCGCTGTGACCAACATCAAGACCTCCAACCGCTGAAACACTGACGCAGCAATTCTCTCTCTCACTCACACACACACACACACACACACGCACGCACTCTAATACAGTGGTACGTATACTGTGGGGTTTAAATGTCCCGAGTCCACTACTAATGACTCATCACAAAACTATCAGAAGATTATAATGCATGATATCTGTATATAATATGACTGTTGGGAAATACTCTGTTCTGATTGGTCAGTTGTGGTATTCGGGGGGGTGTTTTTTCAAAATCGGAGCCGTTCACTGTATATAAGAAATTTCGTTCATATCGGCTCCCTGTTGATTTAAACGCAAATGTTTCTTTAACACTGGAGTGCAGATAACCGCTGACTTTATCTAGCCAATTCTGTGCAAAAATAAAATATATATGCAAATATATATTATTCAACCATAAAAATGCTGAATATATTAATAATAATAATAATAATATTTATAGAGCACTTATCAGTATTATGTGTTAGTTAACATGCTGGATAAGTGATTGGTAGTGCACTCAGACTTTTTATACAGTCGTATGTGTAAAGGTTCCAGATGTTTATTATGTATTATATGACGTGTTATGATGTTATAAAGTACACTTATTTTTGCACTTGTTCAATGTGGTACATACGAGGTACTATAAAATTTACATAAAAATATATCCAAAATATTCTATTTATAGATGTTTTATAGCTTTTTTGTACAGTATTTTGATATAAAAAAATAAGTGGAGATGGGTGTTGTAATAAAGTTTTTAAGATAAAATGTTGCTGGGTTTTATTTTAATTTCCTAAAAAAATTATAAAATGGTAATAAACACTCGCCACATGAAAATTCATTCATTTTTGTTTTAAAAGTTTTATCGTATTTTGGCTTATAATGTAAGAGTGCATTTGGTCTCTACTTTTAGGAGGAATATAATTATTCCTGAAGCTGTTTGTAGTAATGCTGCTTTATAAAGGTATTGAAATCTATTCTATAATGTTAGTGTTGTTAATGTGCACAAGAAACAGATCAAGTCGTTTACCTTTGCTTGGTTCACTTAGTTTATAGAGATGTGTCGTTCACAAAAGAGTCAGCTCTTTGAATCTGCTCTTTTACTTGAAAGTTGGGAGCCGTTACACAATTCACGCAATTCTGAAGAGTTGTTTAAAAAATGGGGACAGGATATATTTTCATCTAGACTATAGGTACATGCATATTTACAATTCATTAATTCATTAAAGCCATTAATTACATACAGAGATCCAAAACGCATCCAGTGAATCATCAGTCGTTTGTGTAAGCTTAATGATTGATTCAGAGTCAGTTCTACTGAGATGCATAAGATGTACGTTTGCATATCAGATTAAATCGGCAGGAATCTAATTTAAATTATATACTTTTATGAAAGATAAGTGCAAGTAGGCTATAAAAAAACAAATACAGGAAAGTAGAAAAGTTCTTATGTCTATTCATATATACAGCATATGTAGCTCCTATATGGGTTTTTTGTTGTTGTTGTTGTTATATTTATTTAAGTTCTGTTTGAGTTTATAACAAACACAATGCAAAGACTCCTGTAATGCTCTTTTAATAATCACAAAGTAGAGACGGATTTCACGGAAGAATTTAAACGATCGATTTAATTGGCTGCTTTTAAAACAATAGCAATGAACTGTTTGGGAGTCGACTCCTTACTGACAAATAATCTGATTCACTGCAAATTATTAGATCAGGGATTCTTAACTCCAGACCTCATCTTCCTGAGATTCAACAATCCTCATCCAAATGATTAGCTGAATTATTATTATTATTATTATTATGATGATGATGATGATGATGATGATGAAACTCTTACTGGGCTGTCCCAGGTGTGTTCAGGGCTGATCACAAACCCAGAAATGAAGTGACTAATGTCGTTTCTCATTAACTTTAACGTGGCTTTAGGAACTATTCTATAATAACGTGCTTTAAATAATACATACAGTCATGGGAAAAAGTAAGTGCACCCTCCTTCAATTCTCGGTTTTTAGTAATCAGGGCCTAAATAATGTTTGTGTGGTCCTCACCAACGTCTATAAAAAAAAAAAAAACATTTCAATATGTAACCAAAAAGTAAACATTCAGAAACCTCGTGAGAAAAAATGAGTACACCCTATAGATGAGTAACACATAGCACCACCTTCAACAATAATAACCTGAAATAAATGATTTCTGTGATAAATTTTCCATAGTTGATAGTAATAATAATTCCTGCCGGGAACTATGTGTGCGGAGTTTGCATGTTCTCCCCGTGCTGCGGGGGTTTTCTCCGGGTACTCCGGATTGTGTCCTGCGATGGACTGGCACCCTATCCATTGTGTACCCCGCCTCGTGCCCGATGCTCCCTGGGGTAGGCTCCAGGTTAAGGGGTAAAAGATGGATGGATGGATGGATGGATAGTAATAATAATTGATATAAATATGTGTATTTATATTTATGCATGACCACCGTTAAAGCACCAAATTTTATGAAACTAAAAGGATTAAACATACTAATAGTACTTAATACCATTCCAGTGGAAAATGTGCTTTAACTCTGATGTGCTTTGGATTTTACTGCTCTACAGGAATATTGTTCCTCTCAGTAATATTCATTATTAAGAGAGGAACGCACACACATACACACACTGTCCCTCTTAAACAAACAAAAAATCTGTGTAAATTTGTAAAAAGGTAAACGTGTGAATAAATTACTCATAGAGTCGTCGACATTAAGGAAAGTCTTTCAGGGCAAATTCAGCAGGGTCATCCTTCTCTGTCGAAGACTGACTTCACGTCGGCAAAGACCTGCACAGCAGATCAAGAAAGACAGCAAATCAGAAAGTTTCTGGATCTGCAGAAATATCCGTGAAGGATAATAGCAACCTATTAGTGCAATCTCAATCATCATCATCATTATTATTATTATTCATTTAAGCTCGGCCCCTACTGCAGTCTCACCTCATTGAGGGAGCGTGAGGCATCGACAGTGCGCACTTTTCCCTGCTTCTCGTACCACTCTATGATCGGCCGCGTGGACCGTAGGTACGTCTGGATCCTGCGGACGAAAAGTCAGCTCGTCTGGTCAAATACAGTACATGCACACATAAACGGATAAACATATACATGTAATACAATGTTTATAAGAGTAAGAAGGAGCTCTTCCTCACAGCTCCTCCTACTGGCGGTTGCACAGCATGCTAGACACTGCAAAAAAAATAAATAAATAACCACATGGTGTAGCATAAGATGTATATTTTCAATTCCTTATTGAAGAAATCTGCTGAAGAAGAGTGCCACTTAGACAGAAGGTTCAGTAATCTGATACAGCAGACAATAATGTGATAAAAGCTGACAGTGTATGAGATTTTATATTTTTAAAAAAGTCATGCTCAAAAATATCTTTCTAAAAAAAAAGAAGTACAATTAGGGGATTTCATTATTTGACCATTTTGTAATCTAGTGTATTTCCTTTCATTTTCACCACTGCTTTGTGCTTTTTAAGCGCTTGATTAATATGTGAACCCACTAGACTAGATTGTTGTACTGTGCACATTTCAAACCGTTAACCCCTCCAGATGAGATGGTGAGTGAGGCGTTCTGAGAATTGGAGTATTTGTGACGATAGAAATCTTTATGAAAGAGTGGATTAAAATGGACAGGTACTTTCTCAAAACACAGAAGTTCTTACCTGACAGGATGCATAACCAAGTATTTCTTTTATGTATTTTTTTCTGGAAAGCTTTTATTAATATATTATTACCTTTTCTCCAAGCTCTCTTTGTTGTCATCATCCCTTCCACTAGTCCTCCCTCTTTCTAGGCACCTGTTGATGCAAACCTGCACCCAAGACCCACAATAATACAAACAATCAGTCACTAAATACTCACGTTACACCATAGTATAAAAAGTCTAATAAGAGTAAGAGAAAATTACTCACTTCATTACTACAGTCCAAAAATAAGACAAATTTGACGTCTGCTTTGCCGTCCATGACCTTCATCCAGCCTTGCAGGTTATCCTCGTTTGGAGGGAAGCCGTCGATAAGGAAGCGGAACTTGTTCTCGCCGGTCTTCATGGTCTCCTCCATTGCCTAGAGATGGCAGAAGTCGTTCAATCTACAGCACTTCATCCTGTAAGAGCTTTTCAAAACAGATTCATTTTCCATCCATATTGAGGTCTATCAAGATCACAGCGCTAGTCTGTTTCTACACATCTATGGAGTTAGGAGAACAGAACCAGGAACCAGTATGTAAAACTGGTTCCGTTTCAACACCAAAAGAAATAACTTTATAAACTTTAAAGTTTACATGAGCAGTACTGATTTAAATGATTATATTTTGGCTTGGATGTGAAGCAGACTGTGTTTACAGACTGACACACTGAAAGAGTTGATTACTCTCAAAATACACACCTTTCTCAGTAAGGTGATGGTGATCTCCACAGGGGCGAACTCTCCCCGTTTAAAGCAGCTTTCGATGATCTGGCTGAACTCAGAGTCCGTTCGGCTACGATCTTTTCTCAACAGATCACCAGCGGACAGGTGTGTGTAGCTGTAGTGCTGAGAGAGATGGACACGGAGCGCTATAAAGCAAGGGTGTCTTGGGTCTCCATTTAAAGTTTCCATTTAGTGAACCACATTTTTTACACAGAGAACATTTTTTATCAAACTGATTGATTCCTGTCCAACAGGAGGAGCACTTAATGGACAAGCAACTCATCACTGGTAGGTGGAAATCTAGCTAGGACTGTACAGCCAAGGGGTCGTCAACTCTTGGACCGAGAGCTGGAAGTGGAATGAACCGAGTACTTGAAACAATACCGTAGCAGAACCAATAAACGTATGGGGAAAAAACAACAACAACAAAAAAGCACTGGCTGTCTTTGAACAATTCTAATTTTCAAAACACGAACCAGCGCATTTTCCGTAGCAGATCCTTTGTTGCGGTTTATCCAATCATACGCATTTATGTCAATAAATAAACAAGAAACTAGCTAATGCATTAGAGATGGTCAGAAATTTGACCGTTTTTAACATATTTTGATAGATTTTTAAAATTTTATTTACACTATGAACATGTTTTTCCCCCATGCACTTGCCTTGAAAAATGACCTAATCCCAAATACAGCACAAGCACAAAACACACTCCATTTTTTTCCAGATATACTGTACTCTTTAAATGTAAATGCTTGAAAGGATATTTTCTTAGACTGAAAGTTGAAAAGTGGTTGATTTAAAAAAATTAAAAATAAAAAGTTTAAGAGTTAAATGGCCACCACAATCACAGAATCATCCAGTTGCATGATGTTTAATAAGATGCTCTTTGTGATGAATAATGCATGCTGTAAAAAACATTATTTCACCCCTTGGTAGTGAGCTCATACAGGGAATGTAACGTTAATGCGCGCGTGAGACGCCCTCAGCTCGGTGAAACACAGTTTATGCGCGAGCTTTGTTTCTATTTAAAATTTTATTAAAAACAAAGAACAAACAAAACAAAACAGTCTTTCCGTGTTTTACCTCAGCAATTTTGGAGCACTGGGTTCCTTTTCCGGCTCCGGGTCCGCCCAGGGCGAACACAACCTGCGGATTCATGGCGAGAAAATAATAAATCCTGGGATCTTTCTGATGTCTCGAGTATGTTTTTCTTTCGGTTTCTATTCACGCGAAAGCAAACCGACTAACGTGTCCTTATTGGTTACCCTGCAGATTTGTTAGACCTTCCTACTATATAGGCCACGTATATTAGCCCATTTATTGCGCTGCAAAGTATTGGCACCCCTCTACCTATGCTTGGTGGGGGTGCCAATACTTTGCAACAGATTGCCTAAACTAAAGCATCACTGAGCAGATGCGTGTGTGTTGTTGGTGGTGTTGTAAACAATGTGCACGTGATTACACACTTCCTGTTGCACAGTGTTAAAAAAAAAAAAAAACACCACAACTTCTTGACGGAGGAGATATCTTTTAATTTCACTGTATGATCTTGTGACTTTGCAGGGTTCAAGGGCATATCAAGATAAAACATTAGAGCTAACACCAGGCTGGGAGGGTTGCATAACACGTCATTTGTTAACGATGTGCAGTTGATTGCAATTGTTAATAGTAATATGACAGATGGATGCTTTTATAAACGAGCTCTGAAGTGTAATTATGTAACGAGATCCTTCTGACCGATCAGCGCCGGAGTCTGTATGTAAATTAATACATCTGGTCCAGATAATGCAGGACAATTTTGAACAATGATGGGTTTTCAATATATTTTGTTTAATATACTGTAGCGACAGTACAACAATACAATACGGTATCCGTATAATACAGCCCGACTTAAAATTAAATTAAGAACAATTTTAAATGTACTTTTCATTTATGATGTAATTTAGCCCCCTGTGATCGCTGCTCAGGCCGTTTTCCATAGTTAATAATAACAACAGCAACAAAAACAACAATAATAATAGGAAGAAGAGCATAACAATATGACACACATTAATATCAATATGGCCACAGATAAAATGCCAAATCCAATTCAACTAAAAGTCCTAAGAGTACTAGAAGTACTAAATACCACTCCTATGGAAAATGTCCTTTAATTGGACTCTATTGCTCTACTTTTATCATTGTTCTACAGGAATATTGTTCCTCTTGGGCATTATTAAGCAGAAATGGACACAAAGTCATAGAATATCCCCCTTTCACACACACACACATACATTCGGTCTTAAACAAAAATACACTTAAACGAATAAAAAGATAAATGTGTAAATAAATGAAGCGTAGCATCGCTGAAATCTCTGAACTTAATTCAGTGTGGAATCAGCAAGTTCAACCTTCTCTATCGAAAATCGACTTCACGTCGGCGAAAACCTGCACAAAAGACAGCAAATCAGAAAGCATCCAAATCTGAAGTATTATCTGAGTCATGAAATTATATTACTGTGTCCCTAATTATTATTATTTAACTCCTCCCACTGCAGTCTCACCTCGCAGACGGTGCGTGAAGCGTCAATAGTGCGCACTTTTCCCTGCTTCTCATACCGCTCTACGATTGGCCGTGTGGACTGTAGGAACGTCTTCATCCTGCGGACGAAAAGCGAGCTCGTCTAGTCAAATACAACACACACTGTATATACACATACATGGAAACAAAACACAGTGAAGTTTTGAAATGGAGACAGACATAGTGGGATTATAAGAATAAATGCTGGATGGAAACGATGTGCTAATACAGAAAAGGTCATCAAAGCTATGAAGGATGGATAGCAGCATAGTGAGCTGGGTCCGTGTTCGCAGGACCTACTGTACAGAAGGTAGGTACACTGGAAACTTTGGACCTTTGGGAATGTAGGATCTTATTAACATAGGGCCCTAGGACCATGCCTGAGAACATAAAAAAATATTAAGAGCCCTAAAAACTGAATATTAGACCTTTGAGAATGTAGGACCATGTTAAGTATAAGACTTATGGGGGTGCTGTCGAGCGGGCAATGGACAAAGTCGGGTTCAGTTTGAGCTCCTGTCAAACTTCCAATTTTTTTTTTTTTAGTTAATAAGTGTTTTTCATAGTTAAATACTAGCAAACCCTGTTTCGAATATATTTTCCTAAGTTAATCGATCAATCAATATATGTACATATATTTGCGTGAAGATGGCGACAAATTTGTGGAAATATAAATTCACAGTCAACCAAATCTAGGCCCAGCACCGCCTCGTCCGGGAATTCTGCTGCCTTTTCTGCTGCCTTTTGCTGAATTCTTGGCTGAACAGCCAAGAGATGGACCATGAAACCTTGAAGGATGAAACCCTAAGGGCCGACATTGCTACGGTGATAAAAACGGAGCTGAAAAGTGCACTTGCTGAATATTTCGACTTTCTTAAGAACGAGTTGCAAGCGGTGAAAGCGGAAATCAAGAACAGTACGGCCACAATTCACTCCAAAATTGACCAGATGAAATCTACAATTAAAGAGGTGGAAGGTGGGCTAATGACCTGGTCGGACAAAGTGGCAGTTTTACAGACAGTGGTGAATGACCTGGTAGTAGAGGTGACTGGACTCAGAAATAAGTGTGAGGACGTGGAGGGGAGACTGATATGTAACATCAGAATTCTGGGGGTGGTGGAAACAAATGGATCCAGCTCTACAACATCGGTCTCTGAACTACTGAGAGAAATACTACAGCTGGATAGAGATGTGCTTGTGGATCGCTCTCATAGAAGCCTGGGTCCTGTGAGGAAGGATGGGGAAACCATGCGCCATCATAGCTAAACTCCACTACTACCAGGACTGCATTGAGATACTGAGCTGGGCGTGCTCCGGCATAAGACGATTGCTATCTTTCCGGATTATACCACGAGTGTCGCTAAGGCTCGGGCGGCCTTCAATGAGGTCAGGAAATTGCACCGTAACTGGCAGGGAGTTTGGTATGACATCCTGTTCCCAGCCCGTCTCCGCATCACACTCAACGGAGAGGAAAATTAGTTCATAGATGCAAGCAAAGCGATGAGCTACGTCGGGAAGAAGATCATTACTACTGTAGAGGGCTGTGTGTACCATTGCCCTGGCTAATTCATCGTCTCTGAACTTTGACTAGATGATAACTGTTTGATCAGACTTTAACTGTAATAAGGAGGATGATCAACACTGCTGTCTTATATTATGTTATATACGCTATGACAGGGTGTATGCTTCTACACTGTGATAGGATGCAATTTTTTTTTTGAGTTTACTTTTCATACCCGGGGTTCTGTTGGATCTTGAGCAGAAGGTTCTATAGAGGTCCTCCATACAAGCACAGAACGTGCGGATTTGTTTCGGGAGGGTACAGTGAGCACCCTGTTCCTGTAGGTGCTGTGGGGGGTGGGGTGGGGTTACGGGGAGGGTGTGCCAGACTTTGTTGTTTATTGTGTTTAATTTGCCAGACATCTGTGTTGTGGCCCATCTTCTGTCATTCAAGGTTCCCTGCAGGGCTCAGATATCTAACCTTTTTTCTCTCTCATTATGACAGACTTCAGTATTCCCAGAGGGTCGGATGGTAGTATGGTTAATTTCGTGAGCTGGAATGTTAAGGCACTTAATCATCCTTTAAAGCGAAAGAAGGTGTTTACACATCTGAAACAGCTTAATATAAATATTGCATTTCATCAGGAGACCCATCTATGGTCATCAGACCATTCTAGACTGGGAGGGGAGTGGTCAGGACAGATTCAAATTTCCATTCGAAGGCTAGGGGGGCAGCTATATTAATTGATAGAAATACACCATGTACGATGACAAGTGTGGAAGCTAACCCCGCTGGAGGCTATGTTACTGCCGTAGGGCAAATTTATACTTTTCCGGTCACGTTGGCCAATGTTTATGCACCAAACTGGGATGATTCAATGTTCTTCACAAATTTTATTTCACATCTACTGAATGTAGCATCACATTACCTTATCCTCGGTGGTGACGTGAACTGTACACTTTCCCCTGTATTGGATCGTAGCTCACCCAAATTCTCATCCCTGTCTGTGGCGGTGCATTCTATACAGCTCTTCCTCAAGTCGTGCAGCGTGGTGGACGTGTGGCATTTTCGCAACCCTACTCCTTTTTCTCCTCAGTTCATAATACATACTCCCGTATAGACTATTTCTTTTCGGACAAAAGAATGCTTCCCCTCATAGCCAGATGTGATTATGGACCCATAGTTATTTCAGATCACTCTCTGTTCTCTCTGTTTGGTGTCCTTCCATCCATCCAACTTCTATACCGTTTTATCCTTCTTCAGGGTCACGGGGAAACCTGGAGCCTATCCCAGGGAGCATCAGGCACAAGGCGGGGGACACCCCACTTTGAACTTAGTACATAGTACCTCAACATCGGGATTGGGAATGTAGGAATGTGGAACATCAGCTTGTTGAGCACTTTGTTGATGTGCATTATAATAAAAAGGGAGCTGGATTTTACACAAATGTAAAGATCTTGATGTTACCTTTTCTCCAAGCTCTCTTTGTTGTCATCCGTCCGGCCACTGCTCTTCCCTCTTTCCAAACACCTGTCAATACAAACCTGCAACCAGTACCCAAAATAATGCTGATCAGGCTCTAAATCCTCAAGTCACACGAGACTTAATTAGATCTTCATAATGACCTGTCCATGGGTGTGTCCCTCAGCAACTACAAAAACCCACCGGAAGACCAGAAAATGACTCACGTCATTACTACAGTCAAAATATAGGACGAATTTGACATCTGCTTTGCCGTCCATGACCTCCACCCAGCCTTGCAGGTTATCCTCGTTCCGCGGGAAGCCGTCGATAAGGAAACGGAACTTGTTCTCATCTTTCTGCATGGTCTCCTCCATTGCCTAAAGATGACAGAAATGAAAAAGATAACAGTTTTATCATGTGACAAACAATTTGAAGTCTTTTACAGCTGTTTTGAGGAAATGGGATGTCTTTGGTTGTGTGGTGATTTAAAAAGACTTTTAAATACAACATATTGAATATAATCTATTTTTGACTTTTGTCAACGTTGTTGTTGTCTTTTACTTATTATTCACTATAAAATAGGGTTGCTTTTGTTTTTGATTAATTCATTCTCTAGTTTGTACGTTCTATTACATAATACTAAGACAATTTTTTTCTCTCTTTTGATGTTAATAAGACATGTACAAAAAAAAACCAACTGAGAAACCCTCCGCCTCGGTACTGAAGATGTCGGAAAATTGTGTTTACACTGGAGACTCATTCCATAAATATTAAGCCAATTACACAAACGTCAACATATCATTTATGTGGAGCACCGGCTGTACATGTCCCTGTGAATGAGCTGTTACTATAGAAACGATAAAGTTATTAGAACGCGCGTTCATCCTAAATAAACCTGAACTCCTTACAGAGCTGTTGTTATAGACAATTAAATCAACAACGCTGTGATATAATGTGCTACCATTATAGTATAAGTATGTGATAATAAAATCGCAAACAGCAATTATTAATGTGTTAGAACAAATTCAATATATTTGGTGAAAAAAAAAAAGACAACGGTAAATGGCCACCATCCCATCCAATCAGTTACTAGGAAGTTTCTGCTCGACAGTTAAACATCATTGGTGGTTGTTCATGCAGAAGCTTTCTATGATTGGTCCAAATCCCTGAGGCTACATGTAATGCATAACTCATTTTGCTAATCTGAAATACAGTTTCAGAAACGAAACACCATATCAACGCTGATGTGTCTGCTGAAGATCAAAGTGCACAAATAAAGTAATAAAGAGAATTACAGAAGGAGGGTGAAGGACAGAGTGAGCTCATACGAGACAAAACATCACACACGCTGTGGTAAATATTTGGTTTGTGTCGTGTCTGTGTAAAATAACTCTCCAAAACAGAAATCTTTCATGAGACTTCATGAGAATCTTTCATCTACCTCCAGAATGATTGGAATTTATTCAAATAAAAATGATTTTGTTAAAAATGAATTTGTTAAAAATTATATAAATTCAAATAGTTCTGCTTTGAGATAATGTCCATTGTAAAATTCGCGATACAAATAAAATAATTACTTCTTTTGCTAGTTTTAAATGTATGTACATTGATGTAATAAATACAGATGATTGGATTTAATGAAACACTTTCATACAGAAGATATTTACTATTACCCATTTCAACTATTTTATTATGCTAATATTTTTGTTTAATTTATTTAATGAATAATTGTTATTAGTTATATTTAGGCACCCTTTAGACTCAATCTACAGAATTTGAAAAATTAAGTATATCGTGTATGGAATTAGAGAACGGAAATTATTTTGCATACCAAGAACCCGTATGCAAAAATAGTTCGGTTCCAGCGACCTACATCGGTCAGTCTGGATCCGAGGAACCTGAAACTCAGGGAGCTTACACAACAACGCACAATAAACACGAGTCGATCGGCATTTTAACACATTCCATACTTTGTGTTTATAAGTGCTGCTGACGGCCAACTAAAATTCTTAAGAAAACAAACATTCATGAGAACTATTTTTGATAGTAAATTACTTATTTATAGTAATGCACAAATAAAATCATACTAAATATCAAATCTCAGTTCATTTCAATTTAAGAAAAGCATTAATTATGCAAGAATTTGCAGAATTAATGCTTTTCTATTCAAATTCTACATAAGATTTGATTATTGTACTTTTAAAAAGCCTGTGTTCAACAACGGGGTAAGAAAATTATCTTCCAGTGTATCTTCTATCTTTTTTTTATTATTATTATTTGTTCGTTTTGTTTTAAAATTGTTTTCAACCTCACCGCACCGGTTCTTTAATTTCCAGACCAACCTGATTTTCCGGAATTGTTCAAAAGGCTTGTTGCGTCAGCGTGACCTACTGACCTTCTTCAGTAAGTTGATGGTGATCTCCACGGGGACAATTTTTCCCTCCTTGATGTAGTTGTCGATGAGCTGTCCGACCTTGGAGCCCGTCCGGCTGCGCTCCTCTCTCAGCAGGTCTCCAGCAGACAGATGGGTGTAGCTGTAGTTCTGGTACAAACACACAAGGGGCGCAATGAGAAACGATTACACATCTAGCTTACGTTTAACCCAAATCGCTCTAATGCGTTATGCTTTCTATAGCAACCAGTCGCTCCAGGATCTGCAATTTTCCGCAATCGTAGAAATTACCGCAAAATCAGAGAAAGTCTCCAATACTCGTGATAGTTATGATTCAGTTAAAGTCCTCTTCGATTCACGTGTGTCAAACATGAGTACAATTAAAAGGTCTTGTTAACGAACAAACATCACTGCGAAAGATCGTGCAAAACTATTGTGATTATAATTTCTCCAAACTCAAGTAGTTTTCTGCAAAAATTCTTTTTTAAATAGCACAAAAAACTTTCGCAAATTTGGAAAAAAACCAAAACAAAACACAGCAAAAAAAAAAAAAAGTACAGACTGAATTATAGCTGCTATAACATAAGCGCATAAGTGAGAACAGGAACTACAGTGGTGTGAAAAGTGTTTTTCGCCTTTTTTTTTTTTTTTTTTTTTTTTTTTTTTTTTCTTTTTTTTTTTTCAAACCCCAACCCCTTTAAAACCAATTCCACCCCAACACACACAAACACAAAATTTATTTTTTTATTAATTTTTTTTTTTTTTTTTTTTTTTTATAAAACCCTAACCCTCCTTTCCTTCTTGTTTTTTTTTTTCTTTCTTTTCCTTTTTTTTTTTTTTTTTTTTTTTTTCCCCCCCCTTTCTTTCCTTCCCCTTCCCCCCCCCTTTTTTCCTTCTTTTTTTTCCTTTCCTTTCCAACCCTTCTTTTTTTTTTCCTTTTTTTCTTGCTTTTGTTCCCTTTTGCTTCTTTTTTTCCCCCCCCTCCTTCCCCCCCCCCTTCTGATTTCTTTTTTTTTTCTTTTTTTTTTTTTTTTTTTTTTTTTTTTTTTTTTTTTTTTTTTTCCTTTTTTTTTTTTCTTTTCGGCTCCCCCCAGGCCCCCCTTTTTCCTTCTTTTTTTTTCTTTTTGTTCTGTTTTTGTTCTTTTTTCTCCTTTTCCCGTCCCCGCCTTTTTTCCTCTCGCCCCCCCCGCCCCCTCCGCCTCCCCCCCCCCCCCCACGCCCCCCCACCCCCCCCCCCCCCCCCTCCCCTCCTTTCCCTCCTTTTTCCCCCCCTTTCCTCCCTTCCCCCTTCCTCCCCCGCTTAGCCTGTTTGCCTCCTTCTCTCCTTTCCTCAGATCCAAGCCCTTTTCTTCTCCTCTTTTTTTCATTCCTCTTTCCTTTTTCTCCCCATCTCTTTTTCTTCTTCCTTTCTCTTTTTCCCCTTTTTTTTTTTTTTTCCTTTTTTTCTTTTTTTTTTTTTTTTTTTTTTTTTTTTTTTTTTTTTTTTTTTTTTTTTTTAAAATTCTCCTTTTTTTTTTTTTTTTTTTTTTTTTTTTTTTTTTTTTTTTTTTTTTTTTTTTTTTTTTTTTTTTTTTTTTTTTTTTTTTTTTTTTTTTTTTTTTTTTTTTTTTCTTTTTCTTTTTTTTTTTTTTCTTTTTTTTTACCTTCTTTCTTTTTTTTTTTTTTTTTTTTTTTTTTGTTTTTTCTCCCTTCCCCCCCTCTAAGTTCCTCCCCTCCTAATCTCTATAACTACCACCACCCCACCCCCTCCTCCCTATCCCTTTTTTTAACCTTTTTTTTTTTTTTTTTTTTTTTTTTCTTTTTTTTTTTTCTTTTTTTTTTTTTTTTTTTTTTTTTTTTTTTTTATTTCCCACAATACTCCTTTTTTTCTTCTCTTCCCTTTTTTTATTATTTTTTTTTTCTTTCCTGTTTCTTTTTTCTCCCTTTTTTTTTTTTATTTTTTTTTTTTTTTTTTTTTTTTTTTTTTTTTTTTTTTTTTTTTTTTTTTTTTTCCGTTTTTTTTTTTTTTTTTTTTTTTTTTTTTTCCTTTTTCTTTTTTTTTTTTTTTTTTTTTTTTTTTTTTTTTTTTTCTTTTTTTTTTTTTTTTTTTTTTTTTTTTTTTTTTTTTTTTTTGTCTTTTTTTTTTTTTTTTTTTTTTTTTTTTTTACCCCTTAATTTTTTAACACCCATAAATACACAAAAAAATAAAAAAAAACAAAAAAAAAAAAAAAAAAAAAAAATAACTTGTTTCAGGAACATTAAATGTAAAAGGGATAAAAAGTACAATGGGTTCTTCTTTAAGCAATACAAAATTTAAACTGATGGCAAATCGCTGGAGTATAAGAGGAATAAAACCATTCTGAGGCATGCTGCTTTAGGAAAAGAATCAACTTCAGGGTGGTAACAGTAACAGATGAGTAGCAACATGCGTGGAAGCACCGATCAGTTTTACTTTTCAGCCATATCACACAACAGATCAAATGTGACGGAGTAAAGATGCTTAAGCTTCTTAGGGGAAATGAGAAGAGAGTTTTGGCAAGTAACAGGATCTAATGGAGGCGGAGTACGTTTGAACACGCTGTCACACCACCACCACACCACCACCACCGCCTTTATAAAACTGTTTGTTTACTTTGCAGGGTTAAAAAAAAAAACCCCACACACCCACGGCCTTGCACTGCCACATACACAGTGTGGAACAGATTGGACAGAATATATCCTGTCTAATACAGTATAGTGATTGGAAGGTCCTAGAGGACAGGGTGATGGGTGGAAGTGATTAAGATTTGATGGTGAATTTAAGAGCAGACCTACGTGACACGGATATAAGCCGGATGGAAATAAAACTGCATAGCAAACGGCTTCCCATGACCCTTATAGGGCACTTGGTAGGCTTTAAAAAGATAATGAATGTTTATATCGGTATGTAGGAGTAGGAAGACATTTTGGTGACAGCAAAGATGTGTGTGTGTGTGTGTGTGTGTGTGTGTGTGTGTGTGTGTGGTATCCAGCCCTGCAGTTCTTGTACATCACCTTTTCCGGGTGTGTATTATTATCTTATATTATTCTAGCACAAGACCGGTTATGCCCGATGTGGCGCGAGATCTACCTACCTCGACGATTTTGGCGCACTGGGTTCCTTTTCCGGCTCCGGGTCCGCCCAGAACGAACACAACCTGCGGATTCATGGCGAGAAAAATCCTCGGAGCTTTCTTACACAGGCTGCGGAGCGGTCCAACGATCATAAACCCGGCAGGGAAAAAAAAAACCGTCGAAAGGTCGCCGATGAATGAGTTGGCCGGCGAGTAGGAAGTGGCGCTCGGAGCTGATTCCTCTTCCGCTGTGACGCAAGAGCTACCAATCAGCGAGCGGGAGGTGCGTGACGTGGAGTTGGCACGGACCACGCCTCCGGTGCTGTGAACGCGCACGCTTGATGCTGCTGCTGCTGCTGCTGCTCCGTGCGCGTGACCCGTATAACCATCAGCACTAGCTACGACTGAACAGCGACCGTTGTGGCCACCGTTTCGGATTAATTGCTCGATTTATGAGTTAATATGTATGTTTTATTCATATAAAGATGCACCCCGAGGATTATTCAGATTCGACGGGTTTGTGTTTCCGGTACCGTCATTCAGCGCGCGCGTGTGGCTCGAGCAGGATCCCTTCGGCTCGGATGCTGCCTTCGTCTCCACCGCCGCCGCCGCTCCTGCTGCTGCTGCCGCCTCTTTCAGCACCTCACCACTGACATGACGGCGGGGACAGAGGGCGCGGAGACAGGCAAGGTGGGGACGTTGGAACCGGAGACCGAGCGCATCCGAACCGCGTCGCGTGCACAACCGAGCGCGGGGACAAACGCCAAGGGCAGTGCAGCACTCCGCGCGAGGAGAGGTAGAGGAGGAAGAGCAGGAGGAGGAGGTGGTGGAGGAAGAGAAGGAAAAAGGGGGGGGTCGGGTGAATCTACCATTCACCCCGTTTCTCTGCACTCTAGCCCTTCATCTTATTTATTTGTTTCATTTTTATTGTTTTTCCCTCCAAAATGATTTAAACGCGCAGGACAGCCATATGTCATTCACTTTGGTTATTTGGTAACCCGCAGTGGCGTACGCGATCCATATATTGCTCTGAATAGATGAATAGATCTTAATTTAAACATTCTCTTTAAAATCATCTCTCTTTCTTTTATTATCATAATTTTTTTACAAAGTCGAAGTGTAAAATCAATAATTTATGTCATTATCAATTTCTTATTGATTCTGTTCCTTTAAAATAAAACTAAAATATAGCGACATGTATCCCCATTAGCAAACTAACTAAACTTAATAATAATAATAATAATAATAATTTATTAATTTATTTTTTGGTAATTCAAAATGGTTTGGTGATCTAACTCCACAACTTCATTAATATATTCAGGGAAAGTTAGCTAGCAATGTTTGATCCTTAGCTAGCTTAGCTTATCTTAACTACTGCTACAGCTATAGCTACAGCAGGCTAGCTAACTATTTAAAGACGATCTATATATGTGTTAGTAAGAAATGGCTATATGTGTAACGTTTAATGAGGCAAATTGTTATTACTATTGTCATTAACCATACCTGTGTAATTTCAATCACAGTGCATAAAAATTACCTCAGAAATAGGAGCTTAGCGACAAAGCTAATTTTGTAGCCTGACAACAGCTCACTGTGTGTGCGCGTGTGCGCTTGTGTAGTTCTACACTACAATACATCATTAGCAATACATCAACATTTTTCCAGGCAGCAAGGTGCGAGTGTTACTGTCACGTTGCGAAGAGACTTGAACATATGAGCGTACGGCTCCAAGCTGCCTTGTTCCTGCCATCGCTCCTGGCGCTCGCGCTCTTTGTAGGTGGGGCCATGGGCTGCCTCCAGAGCGTGGCGTGTAAGCCGCGCGTGCGGCGTGAGAACATCGTGGTGTATGAGGTGTCGGCATCTATCGACCGGAGCCCCACGGTGGTGGAGGAGAACTCACCCATCGTGCTGCGCTACCGGACACCCTACTTCCGCGCCTCCGCCGGGGTTGTCATGCCGCCTGTGCCCAGGAATGAGACGTGGACGGTGGGCTGGATTCAGGCGTGTACGCAGATGGAGTTCTACAACACATATGGAGACGCGGGCGCGTGAGTATCTGCAGTGACCCGAAACACCACAACAGCAGCACTCCTCAATAATTATAATAATAATAATAATGATTATTATTAATGTTTTGCAAAACAATACTTCTTCTACTACTAATAATAAGAAGAAGTTTAGAAGAATTAAAGCTGCAAGCAGTATTTTCAGGAGCCAAGCACCCAGACTTAGTGAGCCGCACATTCACAGACACGCTACAGTTGTTGCCTAAGCAGTTACAGGAAAGCAGAGCCATACCTACAGGCAAAATGATTCGAGTGATTTGTAGTTTTACTCATGATATGTATGTTTTAACCATGTAATTCACGGAAGTTGGACTTCTCTGGCTGTAGGAGGAAAGATCTTGATGAACAAATGGGCAGCAGGGTGGCATCGCTGTTGCAGATGCCGCTACTAGTGTTGATGTTTTTTCTCTTCAGTCTAGAAGAGCCTTTTTTCCCCACTTTGTGCAAGTATCTGCACCAACATTTGCCTGCTTTATATTGTTTTGGTTTTTTATTGAACATTTTTCAATAAATATTCTATTTGAAAATTGTCAGCCATGCGTTGTCTGTATAACAGCGCACTGAATGGCTAGAATGGCAGTAAACAGTATAGACAGGTCTCAAGATGATGTGAGCCAAATTTGCTGAAGATTAGACAAAATTTGGAGGAGGAGGAGGAGCAAAAATGGCACTTAGATGGAAGCATTTTTTTGGAAGCATGTTATTCTAACCTTTGATCAGTGGCACTGTCATGAAATTAGTTGCAGAGCCTCAGGTCATGGTCCTGAAGGTGCATACCAAGATTTGTGTCAGTGTGCAAGGTCATTGCTGAGATACAGCCTCACTTCCTGTTTGGCACCTTTGGAATATCAGCATTCTTCTGAAAACGTCAGTGAGGCTTACTCTGAAGATGACGTGTGCCAAGTTTGGTGATGAATGGACAAAAATTGTAGGCGAAGTAGCGTTTTTGACCAAAACAAAGATGGCGGAAAATGTATTTAGGCGGAAATTGATGTCATAGCATGCGATGAACTTGTTTTTACCCAAGACCTGAATCGTGGATTTAAAAATTTTAACACCCAGTTCAAATGTTATGATCATAAACATACTTACAAATGAGGCCCTAATTTGACCCAATGGTTGCATTAGAGTGTCGGAAGCACTTGGCAGCCCAAATTTTGTCAGAATGCTCCTTAGACCCTCTCCAATCAATGTGCCAAATTTTACAACTTTTTTACCAGACGGTTCTAAGGGCTGCCGTATATAACCTAGCCAGAAAAAGAAGAAGAAGAATAGGATCTCTATGCACCTTCGGGGTATGGTCTTAATGCTAATAATAATGCTAGAATGCTTATAATAACATCAACAACAACACAAAATAATAATAATAATAATAATTATTATTATTATTATTATTATTAAATAGTCAAAGGACAGCTATAAAGTTTGGTGAATTGGTTTTATGTACCATTTTGACATGAACTAAAATACTAATTGGTGTTTTCAAAGAATGAGTATTTATTCAGCCTGCTCCTTCTGAACCACACCAAAATCAAATAAAAAGAACAGTCGATAATTAATAACTTGTAATTCAACCACAACGTTGAACATTACACTGTTGTAGTTCAGCGCGTGCTCAGTAGGGGGCGGTGTGGTGTGGTATTACAGGAGGAGCATTAGTGACTCATATTGCACAATTTGCGTACTATTCTAGGTGATGTGTGAGTAGTGTCTAGTGTGTAGGAGAATAAAAAGACGGGACAAAAACTAAATAAATATATTTTATATCATGTACTCCAAATCATTGTGTAATTATCTTAAAATTAGTTCACTAAATTTTAGAAATTCGATTCTACAAACTATTTTCTTAAATGCATCTAGGGCCTTTTTGGGGCACAAAAAGTATTGAAATATGGCTTTCAGATGTTTCTTCTGTCCCAGTGCATAATGAGTGATTAATGAAAAGGAGGACAAACAGACCAAAGCTCCTGCACTTTTCATTCACCGAATAATTTGTTCTGTTTTATTAGCGCTTGAATGAAGTTCTTCTCTATCCCCAGCTCATCTTATCTGCTCCGGTTTCACTCCTCCATCACTTTCATTTGAGAAGCTGATTTTTGAGAAGTTGCCATGACCCCTGACCCTGTTTCCTTGTTGCATGTTCATCCTCAGGCCCGTCTTTAATAAATTTTTTAATAAACATCTGAATGAATGATCACCCTCTCGTTTCTCCATTGACTCACCATATTTTGTTGGAGAAGCAAGTCTGCATCCTCATGACTTCTGACCCCTGAACATTTACTCCCACCGCAGGTCGAGCTGGGAACTGCCGGAGCTGCGCGAGGGCCGCGTGAAGGCCATAAGCGACTCAGATGGCGTCAGCTACCCATGGTATGGCAACACTACGGAAACAGTGACCATCACGGGTCCGACGTCGAAGCCATTACGTCTCACCGTGAGCATGAACGACAACTTCTATCCGAGCGTGACGTGGGCGGTGCCCGTGGGCGAGAGCGGCGCACCGGCACTCACTCGCGTCACTCGCGACCAGAGCTTCATCACGTGGTTGGTGGCATTGAACAATGTGACCCGTGAGAAGATCCTGCTGCAGACGGTGCGGTGGCGCATGCGGGTTGACATCGCCATTGATCCCATGATGCCTCTGGGCTCCCGCGCCACTCTGGTCAGCCAGACGCATCAGGAACAGCCACTCATCCTTACCAACAACGAACCTATTCCGCCAAACGCACTGGCGCGACCCAATGCCAACGACGCACAGGTGTTAATGTGGAGGCCGAGGAGGGGGTCGCCGCTAGTCGTCATTCCCTCCAAATAGACCGGCTAATCAAAACTGGATCATGGTTCAATGTGGCAAAAATGCTTCCATTAGCATCTGTTTGCCCTCTGTGCAGGAGTATGGCGTCATGGGAAATAATAGGAGGGTTAGTGGATGGTTTTACAAATGAATGGTCAAAACTCATCTGTGCATGAGCAATGGATCATGGGAAATGAAGGCATGGTTTCCTCGGTCCTGGACTGCTGATGAGGTAAGGTGAAAAATCAGTTTAACAGTTATGTCGGACCGCCAGATGAAGCTCCTCAGTACAGGAGGTTTAGTACTCAGATCTTGAGCAGGGATCGATTGATACGGACTGTGTCATGCACGAGCGAGTCACGTGACGTGAAACAGATCGAGTGGCACTGAATGACACCGCACCTGAGGAGTATTATTAGTATAAGAAGCTTCAGATCTTTCGCACCGCTTTAGAGGACGCTAGCATAGAGAGACGCTTAGCTAGCAAACACCACACAAGCAGTGATTGAGAGGTGTAGCATGATTAGCGATGTCTCACACACAGACACACACACACACACACACACGGAAAGCTGGTAGGGGTGTGTTTCTATCCTCCTGCATGATCTGGAACTAGGTTCCCCTCACTCCTCCTCACTCAGGTGCTGCACTGTTGGCATTTTCCTTATTAGCTCACACTCCATCTGTCCTCCATTCCTCCTGCATCCCTCTCTCCCATCCCCCATCTGTCCTCCATCCCTCCTGCATCCTTCTCTCCCGTCCCCCATCTGTCCTCCATCCCACCCTTGTCCTTTCACGCCGACACTCCGCGGGTCCTTACAGTGTTCATTTTCCATAACGTAAACCTTCTCCAACCAAACATAGCTAATTATTGGTAAACACCACACACACACAACATGAATGTGGAAATAAATTGTACTTATTCCTGGCTAAAGGAAATGCAGGCAATCGAAATGAAAATGCCATCAAAAGTTAGTCTGCGTGTGTTTAGAGTCTCTATCAGTCTGTCTTTCTCTCTCTGATTCTCTTTGTATCTCTATCTCTATCTGTCACTTTCTATCTATCTATCTATCTACTCCAATTAGTTCCCAGTTTCATTCCTGACCCTTTCAAGCTTATAAGGTAATCATGTGACTAAGCTGATCATGTGACTGGAGATCTCACACACACACACAAACACACAAACATGCACACACACGATGTTATACACCAGCAGAATATTTGGACGTCACACCTGAAAATCATTTTGATCTTAAACGAAGACATTTTCTTAGAGCAAAATGAAACTAGTTTCTCAAAAAATTGAAACAAAGGACATTTCTTGAAGATCAACACTTAACGCCTCCACCGACGGTTTCACTTCGCTTCTTCGTATCCATATCAAGTCTATCAAGTCTATGCAATGGCTACACACGTGCTAGCTAACTGCGGAGAACAAGAAGGAGCCTCAGACTCTGAGCATGGAAAGTTCTTTAAGCAACTGAGGAGGTTCACGTTTCTTGCATGCCAATGGTTTTATTGGAAACAAACTGTGTTGTGTTTCTGTTGTTTCTGTTGAAGGTTGGTGAGGTCTTCAGGTCGGCTTTGAATAAAAACAACATTGAGGATCTCTAAAGCAAAAGCGTCTCACTTTTATTACAGTATACGAGAGCAATTGACCATCTTTTATGTTGACTACATTCAGGCAGATGATGAAAATACAGATGCAGACATAGATGTTCCTCAGGAAACCATTCAAAATCCTGCACTGACCATTTAACGTAAACCTTATGTGAGTGAGAAGTTTATAATCAGGCACAATCAGTAATATATAACACATTATGTCTTTAATACTGTGCAGTCTCGTCTTTTTTTATAGTCCTCCAACTGGAAACCACTTTGCATAGTGCTATATCGTCACATTTGATCATCACGAGTAAAGACCCATTCGCACCAAGAACAATAACTATAAAGATAACGATAACTAACTATATTAGTGTCCACACCAACACACAACATCGTTCTGTTTATTCTAAGCAGGCGCTGCAATTATGCTGTCTGCTGCTTTAAATGCGCAAGCTCTTTAAAGCAGGATGGATACTGATTGGCTGTCAATGTTTTTATCGTTCATCAGCAGGACAAAATCATTCTGAAAGTGATTCCAACGATTTTGTTTCTCTGTGCCGTCTGTAACGTGGTTATAGTTGTGGTGTGGACTCTTTCATATTTAGAAAGATTTTTAGAACTATATCTTTTATCGTTATCATTATAGTTAACGTCCTTTGCGTGAACGGGCTTTAAGAATCCCCATGCCCTCTTGTCTGCTTCCTTCTTTTTCTTCCCTGGTCGGCGATTCCATGTCTCCGCTAGACCCTCCAGTGACTGCTCTGTCATGTTCACGCCACTTCCCTCATCCTAGGGTTTGCTAAAGTTCACACCAAATTTCCAGTCATACCCATAGATGAACGTGGCTATAATGACCAGCACAGCCCCCACGAAGAACAAACTGTTGGAGAGGGGGGAAAAAAACCCAAATTAATCCTAAAGTCTAAAGGTGTTCAATTTTAATATTAATGCCACTCACTCAGCTCTAAATGAGGACGTGTGGGATACCTGGTAGGATAAAAGTCCTGCATCCAGAAGTAGGAGATGAAAGCGGATAACATTATGGAGACAGATGTGGCAAAGCTCTTCAGGATGTTATCTGCGTATTTGATGACAGCCGCAACAATCAAGCCACCCATAGCCTAGAGTCCAAAACAAAGCTGGGTTAAACTAATCAGCGAGTGAGGATGTCAGGAGGCGAAACAATTTGTAAAAAATGTACAAATGATCCACCTGTAGAATCACCACAGCCCAGGTCACGCTGTTATAACCCTGTAGAATTCCGTTCTCCCGGACCTTCTCCCCATCCTGCGCAAACACTCCGATTAAGCCAAAGAGTAGACCAAACAAACCTGCAGGGAATGGCAGAAAGAAAAGACCAAGTGCATGGGTTGAGTGAATTGTTGCATAGATCACACCAATAGAGAATGTTAGATCAAACCCAACTACTTTCAAGACTCTGATGTACGAAACGTGTAAAAACGTTTTTTAAAAAAAGGTTGAAATTCTCCCTGACCCAGCTGAATGTTACGGATCCAGACGCTCTGATTGGTCTCTTTGAGGATCTTCTCAAAGTAAACTCCAGCAAAGCCACTAGAGAAACACGCAAACAGCACAGCGAGCAGGCCGATTATCTGTGAACCTGCAACCATCTCCTTCTTCTCGGAGTGTGACGGCCACTGTCGGTTACAAGAAGACAAACATAAACACATACAATTATATGTAAAGTTGCTGAATCATGTTTATTTGTTTGTTTTTTTTTTTTTTTTTTTTAAAAATTTTTTTTTTTTTTTTTTTTTTTTTTTTTTTTTTTTTTTTTTTTTTTTTTTTAAATATATTTTTGTTTTTTTTTTTTTTTTTTTTTTTTTTTTTTTTTATTTTAAAAAAATTGCTTTTTTTTTTTTTTTTTACCCCCAGGCCTGTTGGACACCATAACAAATTCACCTGCTCTCCCCCCTCCCCCAACAAACCTTATATGTACATTACTCCTTTAGAAGAACATGCTGCCATCAGGAGCTTCAACACGGGGAAGAAGTTGCAGAGTTTACTTCTCGACCAATCAGTTTACAGCACAGATGTTTAGGAGAGAATATGATTTACGCCATGTTGAGTTGACAATATTCCAAGAAGTAGCACTCTTTTTGGAACTGGAAATGTTTACACATAAAGACACTTGTTTTTTTGTTGTTGTTCTTAAGAACACAAGATGGGATGGGTATCGATACTCAAGGTTTCAGTATCGATATTTGTATCGGACGATTAAAAAATGGTATCGTGAACACCGCATTAATCGACCTACATTAAGCCAATGGGCTATCAAGGTTATACACCAGGGCCACGTCTCTTTAGAGGAGGGTCACTGAATCACAATGTAACATAACTCATGACATTAGTGCCAGTAATATAATATGAATTTCAAATGAGAAAATATGTTAAAAAACACCTCATTGTTGATTGAAATTATTCGAAAGCTGAATGAACAAATCATGTATAAATGTCACAGCCAGGTTATTATCGTCTTGATATTACCTGTACGAAAGCGATGCCTGTCATTAGAATGAGTAATGATAGCCACTGGAAGACGCCAAGTCTCTTCCCAAGCATCGATACAGAGAACAGAGCGGTAGTGAGGATCTTCAGCTGATACGTAACCTGGAAAAACAAAGCCACCAGTAAGGATGAGGCTTCCTGCTCTTCAGCTCGTGAAGGTCCATGTTTATTAGATTGGATTAAGTGAGATTCTGGTTCACCTGGTAGGTAGTAGCATCCAGGTTGGACAGAGCCATGTAGAGCAGGTTGTTCTGCAGCGTGTAGATGCCTGATGGGATCGCCAGCTTGATCGTGTCTAAGGGTTTTTGAATTATCTCCTCCTTCAGGACCTGATTCAGGCCTCGAATACTAAAACCTAAGAACACCAAGCAGTCAGTGATAGAGGAATGATGTGTTAAGGAAATATAAAATCCTGGATGCCAGAAGCATTTGTTCCACCAGTGGAACAAACCTCTGGTTCCACCATTGGAACAAACCTCATTTTGAGAAGCATGAATCTAGAGCATTGGTCACCAACCCTCTTCCTTGAGATCTACCTTACTGCAGGTTTAATTTCCAACCACAATCTAACATGCCTGTTTTAGTCGAGCAAGAACTTCTTAAGGTGGGTACCATTATGATTGGTCTTCAGGAAGGTAGATCTCCAGGAACAGGATTGGTAACCACTGGTCTAGAGGATTGTCTAAAAGCAGACTGATGGAGACTCACTGTTGATGCCAAAGACAAGCAGGGTGCAGGTGAGGATCTTGAGGATCTCGGAGAACACGACAGCAGAAGAGGCGAGGTATCGCGGACCCTCGGACTGCAGCGTGCGTGAGTAGCGCATGGTCAGGACCAGCGAGGTGGTCTGGAGCACCAAAACCCAGAGAGAAGCATGCTTCAGCCGCTTAGCCATGGCCACCTGCGAGATGCTCGAGATCTCGTCAAGGCTGAGTGGAGCGTGCTTAGTGGAGAGGTTTGACGGGAGAGACTGGGTGAAACACACACACACACACACACACACACAAACACACACACACAAACAGAGACTTTTACGACAGACACTTCATATAGATGGATTAAAAATCATTAATATGTAAGGAGACATTTATGCAACGGTTATGGAAGGAGTCTCCAGTGTCAGAGGGAAAGCTGTAGCTGTAAGTTTTCCCAGACATTTTTTACGAGCAAAAACTATGTTTTTTGTTTGATTGGTTTTTTGTCTTGAAAGAGATGCCGGTAAGGGAACGAGTGTTTATAGCTGCTATAATATAAACAAGAACAGGACATGTAAATAAATGTAACTATAAAGGGATAAAAAGCGTGATATGATGTTCAGACGCACAGTAGAGGTTTAAAAGCAATGTTAACATGTTTTCTTCTATTAGCAGTTTACTCTACACACACATACACACACACAAACACACACAAAGATATCTGATATCTCAAAATGTAAACACCCTGAGTCAGTAAGAGAAAATCTAAGCGAATCATGTGTCTTACTCTGACCAAGGCGTGACGTACAGTGAAACATAAGACGCTCTGAGAACGAGTACAGCGTGAAGAATAGTGTCGTAGCTGCATCGTGATCCGATGACTTTGTTTAATCTTTAACTCTAAATCGAAGTGTTTTGCTTTTTGTTTCTTTTTTGTTTTTTTTTCCCCTCAGGAAAGCTGAAAGGCTTACCTGCTCCTGCCCCTGCTCTTTCAGCAGGGTCATGCTTGTGCTTCCCTAAGTTTCCAGTTTCCCTCACACTCGAAACATCAGCGCATTTCACACACAACCCTGAAAACAAAACAAATTTTTAAGTTCTCAACCAGGAACTTGCAAATCTACCAATTAAAAAAAAAGTGCTACAAATCTAATGCCTTTAAGAGGCTTGGAGGAACATTCATACTGTACATCTGTTTGTTACGGTTCATTAGATGCCCTTTTACAACTTAGAATTCAATTTAAAAATACTTGCGAAAAGGTTTTTTTCGTGATGTTTTTCACAGTGTAGCGAGATATTATTAAACGGTCGACACAGTTTTACAGTACCTCGTCACGGATACTGAATCCGACCCAAAAGTATTTCAGTTTACTTTTGAATTCTTTGTTGAAATCATGCATTATGGATAATAAAATAGTGAACAGATCTAGCTCGGCGATTCCGACGGATCATTTTGCTTTCGCTCTGTTTGAGAAATGAGCTAACAGTTCGTTAAATGAATACAGTCATTCCTGGAGAATATATATATATATATATATAAGAGAATTTAATTGACATTTTAATTCTTAACTTTTTGAGTAGCCAGACCTTTCACGACCCACTATTTGGTTATTCATGGATAAAAACGACAAAATAAATTGACAAGTTAAATACATGTCACAAACATGTGCAAAGTTCCCTGACTCCCAGAGTGTAAACTCAAAATGTGCAAAGTGGAAAGCATTTCTGTAGTTGTAGGTGAAAAAAAAGAGTTTTACGTACAAGTCACATCTGCTAGAGTTGTAGAGAGGGTTCTGATCCTTTCTACCAAATTTGATATCTCTACTATATTGACAAGCTTGGATGACAATAAAGAGAAGAAAAAAAAAGAAATCCTAATAAAACAATAGAGGTGCAATATTAAGTGCTTGGACCCCTAATTTGGAAATGTATGATTATCTCTAATTACAGTGTCATGGCTTATCTTGTAAAAAAAATAAAATTCTTATAATTGTAATAAACCTGAACAACGCTTATAATGAGTCTGACCACGTGTGACGACAATACTGAAATGTCTTTGAAGATTTCCATCTGATAATCTAATAATCTTATAATGTGATAATTATCTCATTATTTGTCGTTCAGCTAGTTGGCCAAACTTGAAAGACAGGATGTGACTGTTAGGAGAGACATTCGAATGGAATATAATTAAACTTGACATGTTTAAAGAATATTGTGCCCTGCGATGGATTGGCACCCTGTCAGGGTGTACCCCGCCTTGTGCCCCATGCCCCCTGGGATAGGCCCCAGGTTTCCCCGTGACCCTGAAAAGGATAAGCGGATATAGAAGTATATAGAAGGATATAGAAGATGATGGATGGATGGATGTTTAATGTATCATGTTCAGCAAACTGAAACCTGCATGTATAAAGAGCTTAACATTCAAGAAAATCTAAAATTGAAAGATCTAAAATTGAACCATTTTAACTTTAAAACTTATTAGAAAATTAAGCTTCGGTGTAACATATCCAGTATATCACAACTGCACACACACACACACACACACACACACACATATATATATATATATATATATATATATATATATATATATATATATATATATATATATATATACACAGAGAGAGAGAATACATGAGAGAGAAGGAACATTATACATTATAGATTGACATTTGAAGCATATCCAAAACAGGATAAAGGTTCACCACTCACCATTATCATCATCATCATCATGATCATTATTAGTAGCAGTAGTAGTATTATTATCACTGCTGAGTCTACAAAACTTCCAGCACCTTCTCACACTCTACACCAACTAAACAAACTCAAGCTTCACTCACTCCTTCTCTGAGTCATGTTTAAAGAGGAACTGTAGAGCGACAACCTGCTCAAGCTACACCTTCAAATGAGCCAATACTATTAACTCCACCCCCTAAAATACCTCAGAGCATTAAAAAAAACGCAGCAAGAACACTCCAGTGCTGCTCAGTCTTGATTGACCTGCCTATGTGTGTGTATATGTGTGTGTGTGTCGCAACACTTCCAACTCAGTTTTCATAAAAGGCATGTGACGTTTATTTACATAAGAGTACCTGTTATTTTGGGTTAAAATGTTGACTTTGACATTACCATTAACATTGACCTGTGTCTCATTTGGTTGGGACTTTGATCCAAAAATGAGTTTCTGTTGAGACAGGATAGTACAACTACACAGAATTAACCTTTAGGGCTTTCACGTTTAAGATCCCATCTTACTATGTAGCAGCTTTGGTTCATTTATTGCTTGTGATTCAGAGAAAGTGGAAGAACAGGATCTAAACCGGTGTTCAGAGGGAGAAAGAGTGCACACTACAAGCACACTAGCTGCCTTATGCTGCTTTTTGGAGGGGGGAGTAAAGTAGACAATCCCTCTCTGTGTATATGTGTGTGTGTGTGTGTGTGTGTGCGTAAGGTGCAGAATTAGGAGTTTTTCCATCTACACACACCCCGACCCTGCCACATGGACACACTGAAACAGACTCTATACCTGTATTACACACAAGAATCTTTTGCCTATTTGTATATGAAGTGGAAGCAGCAGCGCACATCACGTGAGTGTGTGTGTGTGTGTGTGTGTGTGTAGCGGCCACGTCTTCTTTCAAAACGTTCACTGAAATCAAACTCAAGTTCACTTCAATTTCAAGTAATATTCTAGGAGTTTAATATACACACACTGATCCTGCCACATGGACACACATATAAGTCATATATAAGTGTGTGTGTGTGTGTGTGTGTGTGATGGCCATGTCCTGTTTGGTAAACATGTTCACGTTGGTCTTGTCATGTCATAATGAAGGCATTTGAACTTGCAGTGAGATTGTTAATAATCTGCCTCACCTATAAAGCTGAAGTCGCGGATTGACAGTTTGTGATCAAGAGCCAACACGCCACATGTCAGCGCTGTCACTTTAATCAAACACCAAATAAACAACTAGAACGCATTTACTGGCCCCGGTTTACAGGGTTGTCGGACTGTCAATTAGAGCAACACTTATATAATACATTTTTAAACACTTACATAACGTGCCATAAATGTTATATATTGCACGTCCAGATATAGGTGGAGGCTCCAGTTCCAGTTCATCCCAGAAGTGTTGAACTGGAATAAAGTTGGTTTGACGTTGGACATTCGATATTCAATATTCGATATTAAAATGAGGAAATTAAGGGACCGTCTCCAAACTTACACACAACATTGTTATACACGTTTCTAACTTCAATAGCATTTGAAGGGAATGACTTGCAGTCATCAACTGTTAAATGTTCACGTAGGTGTCAAGTATGAGACACACCTTTTAGATTTTTGATATTTAATAAGCTATTAAATCACATTTAAATTAGACATGAATTTCACTGAAGAATCGGGTACACTCCAGGGCTCTTACAAGACTGATGTAAATCAACATACTGCTCCACTGTCACGATTCCCCCTATGCAGCAGTGCACCTTGGGCGCTGGCGCGCATACACATGCTGTTTCTGGGGTGACGTCATGTTTTCGCCCCCTCGCGTCATGTGTGACGTATGTGGAAGTGCCCACAGCTGGTAGCGATTGGGGCTAATGACTGTGTGGATATACAGTGCCTTGCGAAAGTATTCGGCCCCCTTGAACTTTTCAACCTTCTGCCACATTTCAGGCTTCAAACATAAAGATATAAAATTTTAAACTTTTTTAGCAAATAAAAAACTGAAAAGTGGTGCGTGCAAAATTATTCGGCCCCTTTACTTTCAGTGCAGCAAACTCACTCCAGAAGTTCAGCGAGGATCTCTGAATGATCCAATGTTGTCCTAAATGACTGATGGTGATAAATAGAATCCACCTGTGTGTGATCAAGTCTCTGTATAAATGCACCTGCTCTGTGATAGTCTCAAGGTTCTGTTGAAAGCGCAGAGAGCATCATGAAGACCAAGGAACACACCAGGCAGGTCCGTAATACTGTTGTGGAGAAGTTTAAAGCCGGATTTGGATACAAAAAGATTTCCCAAGCTTTAAACATCCCAAGGAGCACTGTGTAAGCGATCATTTTGAAATGGAAGGAGTATCAGACCACTGCAAATCTACCAAGACCTGGCCGTCCCTCTAAATTTTCAGCTCAGACAAGGAGAAGACTGATCAGAGATCAGAGATCAGAGGCCCATGATCACTCTGGATGAACTGCAGAGAACTACAGCTGAGGTGGGAGAGTCTGTCCATAGGACAACAATCAGTCGTACACTGCACAAATCTGGCCTTTATGGAAGAGTGGCAAGAAGAAAGCCATTTCTCAAAGATATCCATAAAAAGTCTCGTCTAAAGTTTGCCACAAGCCACCTGGGAGACACACCAAACATGTGGAAGAAGGTGCTCTGGTCAGATGAAACCAAAATCAAACTTTTTGCCCACAATGCAAAATGATATGTTTGGCGTAAAAGCAACACAGCTCATCACCCTCAACACACCATCCCCACTGTCAAACATGGTGGTGGCAGCATCATGGTTTGGGCCTGCTTTTCTTCAGCAGGGACAGGGAAGATGGTTAAAATTGAGGGGAAGATGGATGCAGCCAAATACAGGACCATTCTGGATGAAAACCTGTTGGAGTCTGCAAAAGACCTGAAACTGGGATGGAGATTTATCTTCCAACAAGACAATGATCCCAAACATACAGCAAAATCTACAAAGGAATGGCTCACAAATAAACGTATCCAGGTGTTAGAATGGCCAAGTCCTGAATCCAATCGAGAATCTGTGGAAAGAGCTGAAAACTTCTGTTCACAAACGCTCTCCATCCAACCTCACTGAGCTCGAGCTGTTTTGCAAGGAAGAATGGGCAAGAATTTCAGTCTCTCGATGTGCAAAACTGATAGAGACATACCCCAAGTGACTTGCAGCTGTAATCGCATGCAAAAGATGGCTCTACAAAGTATTAACGCAAGGGGGCCGAATAATTTTGCACGCCCCACTTTTCATTTTTTTATTAGTTAAAAAAGTTTCAAAAATCCAATAGATTTCGTTCCACTTCACAATTGTGTCCCACTTGTTGGCGATTCTTCACGAAAAATACAAATTTTATATCTTTATGTTTGAAGCCTGAAATGTGGCAAAAGGTTGAAAAGTTCAAGGGGGCCGAATACTTTCACAAGGCACTGTATACCGTGAGCCGTGCTTCACGCAGCACGGTTGAATGTTTGAACTTATGTATGTCTCTATGTATGCCAAGCTAAGTCTCCAGTCCTAACCATGTCTCAGACCCATGTCCATGCCATGTTCCAGGTCCATGTCCCTGCCGCGTCCCAGTTCCATGTCCCTGCCACGTCCCAGTTCCATGTCCCTGCCATGTCCCAGTTCCATATCCCTGCCACATCCCCGGTCCAGGTCCCTGTCCAGGTTAAGTCTCCCGGCGCTGTCCGAGACATATCTCAAGTCCCTGTCCAGGCCAAACCACAGGTCCAGGTCACAGCCAAACTCCATGTCACAGCCAAGCCCCCGCCAGACCCGTCCTTCCACCTCTCTTATGAGGAAGGAGACAGAGCAATCACCGCACATCCTGTTAAGCAAAATCCATTCATTTCCAAATCTGCGGACCCAATTCTCAGAGTTCCACTCAAAGCTAAGTTCCAAGTTCATGTTCCAGTCACAGTCACGCCTCCAGTTCAAGCCCCAGTCATGTCTCCAGTCCAAGCCCTAGACACAGCTCGGGTCCAAGCCAAGTCAGAGTTTCAAGTCCAAGCTCCAGACAAAGTTCATGTCCCTGCGGCCCAAGTGCCAGCCCAAGCTCACGTCCAGGACTCAGCCAAAGCCAAGTCCCAAGGTTCAATCCAAGCCATACCTTCAGTTCCAGACCTCCAAGTTCAGTCTCAAGTCTCCGATTGCAAAGCCCAAGTCAATTCACAAGTCTATGAAGTCAAGGCCCAAGTCACGTCAAAGGTATCTGACGCCCAAGTTCCTACCACGTTTCAGGTTCCGGACATTCCTACCCAAGCCATTCCTCAAGCTCCAGGCACAGTCACTCAGAGTAGCTACGTCAAAGCTACTAAAGAGGGCTCATCTGTGGAGTCTCAACTACAAGCAACACATGTTTTGCTGCAAGAGGAGACACCCCGTAAACGGGTTCTGGGCATACTGCTTTGTCAACTAGAGGAGGAACGTAATCGACTAAGGGAGCTTCTGGAGGAGGAAAAGGAGAGAAGGAAGAGAATACAGACTCAGTTGCGGGATGTGGATGAACTCTGAGCAGCGAGAGATGCTGCACGGAGCAGAACCGAAGAGGGTGAACGCAAAGTCAAGAGTAGGGAGGCGGAAAATGTGCGGTTCCATGAGGTTCTGTCTGCAGCTGATCACAGTCAAAAGCAGGTTCAGCAAGAGAGAAATAAGTTGCATGAGGAAGTGACCAGCTATATCTTCCAGATCTCTGCTTTGAATAATGAGAAACTGAGGTTGGAGGCTCGTATCTCTCAGCTGGATGAGGAACGAGATGAGGAGCAGGGCAACATTGAACTCGTCAATGATTGACTGAAGAAGGCAAATGCCCAAGTGGACACACTGAGCACCGAGCTAGCGGGTAAGCGCAGCAAGGCTCAGAGAAGTGAGATTGCTCGGCAGCAGCTGGAGAGACAGAATGAGGATCTGACTGCCAAAATGCAGGAGCTGGAAGGCTCGCTCAGATTGAAGTCTCAGGTCCACGAGGCCCAAGTCCAGACTCAGTCCCAAGTCCACGATGCCCAAGTCCAGACCCAGTCTCAAGTCTCAGACGCACAAGTCCAAACCCAATCGCCGGTGCCCGACCGTCAAGCCATGTCTCAAGCCCAAGCCATGTCTTGGGCTCCTGACCTCTCGTCCAAGCTGCCTGTTCCAGCCATGCCTCAGAGCCCTGTTCCGGCCACGCCTCTGAGCCCTGTCCCGGCCACGCCTCTGAGCCCTGTCCCGGCCACACCTCTGAGCCCTGCCTGTTCCGCTGGGGATGCCGCCCAGCCTCCCAGTTCCGCTGGGGATGCCGCCCAGCCTCCCAGTTCAGCTGGGGATGCTGCCCAGCCTCCCAGTTCCGCTGGGGACGCTGCCCAGCCTCCCAGTTCCGCTGGGGACGCCGCCCAGCCTACCTGCTCTGCTGGGGTCGTCGCTCAGCCTCACTGTTCAGCTGAGGTCGTCGCTCAGCCTCCACAGCCAGCTGAGGATGTTGCTCGGCCTCCCAGTTACGCTGTGGAAGCCACTCGGCCTCCCAGTTCCGCTGGGGACGCCGCCCAGCTTCCCTGCTCTGCTGAGGTCGTCGCTCAGCCTCCACGGCCAGCTGAGGACGTTGCACCGCTCCCAAGCACCGCGGAGAACGTCGCTCATTCTGTCTGCCCGGCTGTAGTCCTTGCTCTGCCTCCGTGTTTAGCTAGAGACCTTGCTCCGCTTTCCTGCTCCGCCAAGAACAGCGTGTGGTTTCCTGGTGCAGTAGGGGACATTCAGCCCAGGGGCCCGGGGCCACCAATGAAAGGGGAGGACTCTTGGCACTCCGGGAGGAGTGCCTTTGGGGGGGGGGTTTCTGTCACGATTCCCCCCGTGCAGCAGCGCATCTTGGGCGCTGGCGCGCATGCGCATGCTGTTTCCGGGGTGACGTCATGTTTTCGCCCCCTCTCGTCATGTGTGACGTATGCGGAAGTGCCCGCAGCTGGTAGCAATTGCGGGCTAATGACTGTGTGGATATATACAGTGAGGGAAAAAAGTATTTGATCCCCTTCTGATTTTGTACGTTTGCCCACTAACAAAGAAATTATCAGTCTATAATTTTGGTAGATTTATTTTAACAGTGAGAGACAGAATAACAACAAAAAATTCCAGAAAAACGCATGTCAAAAATGTTATACATTGATTTGCATTTTAATGAGGAAATATGTATTTGACCCCTCTGCAAAACATGACTTACTACTTGGTAATGACTTAGTAATTACTTTACATTTTCAATGCCCTGGCTGAGGGAAGGAGGTTCTCACCCAAGATTTGAAGGTACATGGCCCCGTCCATCGTCCTTTGATGCGGTGAAGATGTCCTGTCCCCTTAGCAGAAAAACACCCCCAAAGCATAATGTTTCCACCTCCATGTTTGACAGTGGGGATGGTGTTCTTGGGGTCATAGGCAGCATTCCTCCTCCTCCAAACACGGCGAGTTGAGTTGAGGCCAAAGAGCTCCATTTTGGTCTTATCTGACCACCAGAGGACAACTGGGTGAAAGTGTTGTGGTCAGATGAGACAAAAATGGAGCTCTTTGGCATCAACTCAAGCAGGGGGACCTTGCGGGTGCTGCAGGATTTCAGTCCTTCACGGCGTAGTGTGTTACCAATTGTTTTCTTGGTGATTATAGTCCCAGCTGCCTTGAGATCATTGACAAGATCCTCCCGTGTAGTTCTGGGCTGGTTCCTCACTGTTCTCATGATCATTGCAACTCCACGAGGTGAGATCTTGCATGGAGCCCCAGGCCGAGGGAGATTGACAGTTTTTTTGTGTTTCTTCCATTTGCAAATAATTGCACCAACTGTTGTCACCTTCTCATCAAGCTGCTTGGCAATGGTCTTGTAGCCTATTCCAGACTTGTGTAGGTCTACAATCTTGTCCCTGACATCATTGGAGAGCTCTTTGTTCTTGGCCATGATGGAGAGTTTGGAATCTGATTGATTGATTGCTTCTGTGGACAGGTGTCTTTTATACAGTTAACAAGCTGAGATTAGGAGCACTTCCTTTAAGAGTGTGCTCCTAATCTCAGCTTGTTACCTGTATAAAAGACACCTGGGAGCCAGAAATCTTTCTGATTGAGAGGGGGTCAAATACTTATTTCCCTCATTAACACGCAAATCAATTTATAAAATTTTTGACATGCTTTTTTCTGGATTTTTGTTGTTATTCTGTCTCTCACTGTTCAAATAAACCTATCATTAAAATTATAGACTGATCATTTCTTTGTTAGTGGGCAAACGTACAAAATCAGCAGGGGATCAAATACTTTTTTTCAGCCACTGTACCGTGAGCCGTGCTTCACGCAGCGCGGTTGAATGCTTTGAACTTATGTATGTCTCTATGTATGCCTGCCATTTATAGCACGAGTGTGACTTTAGCGAGTCTTTGTTTCATCTCCGGTTTATGCCATAGCCTTAGCCTTAGCATTAGCGTTAGCCAAAGTCCTAGTTTAGTTTAGCTTTGCTTAGTTGTAGAGAGTCTTGTTTCTGTTTCTGTTTTCATCACTTTGTAAATAAAACTCACTGTTTGAACTGCAAGTGCATCCTATCTACTTGTCTGCCGTCACGCCACGTGACATCCACAAATTCATAAGAACTGTGACAGAGTTTAATATAAGAAACTCTTTGTTTTTCTTTATGTCGTACAATTTAATGAGGAAATCCAACCTGCATGACAAACACTCCACAGCTGTAACAGTCCTGTTGTGTGGAATGGTTCATTTTTCCTCCGTTCCATTTTATGTCCACCCATTTTCTGAGACAGTTTCTTCTCATCTTGAAGTACTCTGTAGGCAGTGTAAATAAAGAAAATCATGAATATTCTTCATGTAAAAACCTATTTATTTGTTAAATCTTTGTTGAGTCTAAATATAGAGAAAGGTGACAAATCAACTGCTTCTCTCCTACCATGAAGGGTTCGTTTCCCAGCTCATAGGCTATTTTCCTGATCACACCCCACTCTTCTATCCTATACTGCCTTGTCAATTTTCTACTACCCCTACCCCAATAAAGCAAAAAAGGCCCCAAAACCAATCAAAACACATTCTTGTGATTTAAATTACTTTAAGGTTCATCTTTTAACCATATTTTTACCAAATGTTAGTACAAAATCCAAATAATAAATGTTGTGAATCTTTTTTTTTTTATTTAAGAGACCACTTTGTTAGTCAATTTAAAAGAATGTTCTGCATTGTGCTCTCCGTTCTCTTTACAAGCCATTTAAATATAATGATATTATTAGAAAGGCAACATTATCCATTTTCTTTTAGTGCTTAAAACACAAAATGTTTGGAAGAAAGTGTGTTAAGTGAATCAAAATGATTGACAAGATAACATTAAGCATTAAAACATTATTACTATTACTACCAATTTCCTATATATGTAGTACATGGTAATTTTTATCTTTACATATCTCACTCACTTTACACTTAACAGTTATTGTGAATTGCTTGCTACTTATAGTAAAAGTAAATAAGTAAAATAATTGTAAAGATTTGACAGCATTAAAAAAAAACCTTATGAGAAGACTAGTGTACTTACACAATTTAAAAGACTCGAAGCCTGTCATTCTATTCTTACGAAAATAATTGTTAAGGATCCAGAGATCAGCAAGAGTTATGCCAAGTCTCTGGAATACCAACAGGAGGGATAATAACTTATCTTGATAAATATTAAAAACCTAAAAGGTGTTTCTCATACCTGACACCTAGCTGAACACTTTCTAGTTGGTTTTGTGACCTTACGTCATTCCCTTCAATTGAGCTTTAAATAATGGTATATTTTGTGTATGGGCCCATTCTGCAGTGAAATTTCATCCATCCATCCATCTTCTATACCGCTTATAATACTTTCTTCAGGGTCACGGGGAACCTGGAGCCTATCCCAGAGAGCATCGGGCACAAGGCAGGGTACACCCTGGACAGGGTGCCAGTCCATCGCAGGGCAGCAATGAAATTCATATCTAAATTAAATGTGATTTAATAGCTTATTTTAATAGTTTATTATTAGTTTACTTTACAGTTGGTTGTGTGACTGTACATAATTCCCTTCAAATGCTATTGAAGTCAGAAACGTGTAAAACAATGTTGTATGTAACTTTAGAGATGGTCCCTTAATTTCCGCAATTCCACAAATATAAAATGTCCAACGTTAAACCAACTTTATTCCAGTAAGTGTTCATGGAGCTAACTTTGCACACAGGGGCATCGTCATGCTGGAACATTTTTGGGATTCTTAGTTCTAGTGAAGGGAAGTTGTGAAGCTCCACCATACAGAGACGTTCTATACAGTCGCGTGCTTCAGACTTTGTGGCAACAGTTTGGGGAAGAACCGCATATGGGTGCTATGGTAATGGGTGCACATAGTTTTGGCTGTATAGTGCTTAGTATTATTTGCAGTTTCCATAAACAATTATTTTAGTCCTGACCTGTAATCATTTTAGTTGGAATAATCAAGATAATTTGCTTCTTAATTTAGTTTTTCATTTAATGCAAAAAGTCAGAGTTTTTAAATCGATAAAACGTTAAAAAAAACACATTTATCAATTGGGAAAACATTGACATAGAAAATGGGGCGGGGGGGTGTTTGTATATAAGAAGCCAACATAAAAGTCCATGAAAACTGCATAACTGAACAGGGAAGTTTGTTGACCTCGAAGTCACATTTCAAAAGGAACTCTATACCACCAATGTTTCCAGAAATCAGATTTTGGAATTATATACCATAGCCCGATGCTTCCTGGGATAGGTTCCAGGTTCCCCATGACCCTGAAGAAGAGTTAGCGGTAGAAGATGGATGGATGGGTGGATGGATGGTTGGCTTCTCATAATTTTTAATCTAGTTCAACTTGAAAATAGTGTTAGAGGTAGCAAAATCAAGCACACTCAAACCTTCTTGATTATATGAATGACAAAAGATATTCCAATTTAAACAGTGAGGCTTGTTTTTCCATATGAAGTGGGGTCATTTTTTTTAAGAAAAGATATTGGTACTTCTAATACTTTCGCAGGATAGACTATACGAGATAGTCCCTCAGTTTTGGACAAAAGTATCCTACCTTTGAGTGACAAATCCCTCATGAGCCTCATTTCAAATTTCTTTTTCATTTTCAACATGACTGGTTGGAAATTGGATTGTACTCTGTCTGACTGATATATATTTATTTATTTATTTATATATATTTTTCACAAATACTGATACCATGATAAGTTACTTCCTCCCTAACTGGAATACCTTCGAATGTGGTTAAAGGAATACCATTGTCTTTAAGTGGAAAAAGGGTTTTAAGATTTAGAGACAAACCTGAAGCTTCAGAAAGTAATTTGGCACGTTAACCTGTGATATGTCTCTCAAAAAAATGAACTGTATCATCAGCAAGCTGACAGCATTTAACTTCTCTATCCCTAATTTTGATGCCTTGAAAAGAGTCATTGTGTATAACTAAAGCCATTGTTTGCATGACCAGAAGAAACTTTAAGAGAGATGCCAGATCTCAAATCTACGAGTAGTTTCACTTGAATGTTTAACTGAAATATTACAGTCACTATATAGAGTTTGTATTGCCCTTTTAAAGTATTAACCAAAGCCAAAAAGATCTAATAAATCAAAAAAAAATGTTTTACAGTATCAAAGGCTTTGTGTATATATATATATATATATAAATCTAAGATTAATCAAATATCATTACTAATATGTCATCCTTACATAAAGGCACAGACTGACTATCATTTATAAATGTATCTAAGTAGAACTTTATTCTTTGTGCAGAAAATGTGAGCCAACAATTTTTCATTATTAATTAAGGTTAGAGGCCTCTAATTGTCAAGAAGCAAACAATCATTGTTGGGTTTACGTGACTATGTAATTAAGCCTTGACACATACTTGAGGGTAGCCTACATTTTTTTATAGCCTCCTAACAAAACAATAATAAAAATTCAGAAATGTAATGTTGAAATACCTAATAATATAAAATTCACCCGTGAGGCTATCATTCCCTGGTGATTTATTATCTTTTAACTTAGTTGGGTTTAGTTGAGTTTTTTATTTATTTTTTTATATAAAATTCTTGTCTTGTTTTCCACAAAGTTGTACATTTTTGAGAGGGTCTTCAGAAATCTGATCATTAATTTTAAGTTTATATATACTGTTAACACTAGCATTTCTTTTTTTTTCTAATTATGAAAAGATTTGGTATTCCTTTCACCATGTTCTCTCTATTTCCGTCTAGACCAAATAATAGCTAAAAGTTTTGGATATTGTAATTCAGATTGTAATTCAATTAACATATTGATATTAGCTTGAGATCGCTCAATTTATTCATCAATAGAAATGATTTCCTTGAGTATTCTATCTTGTCTCAGTCTTTTTTTTCCCTTAGATAATTATTTTTCTCTTTTGATGGCCATATTACGGATATAAAATTTTGTATATTCCCAATGTTTGCCATATATTTGCTCTTTTTTGACTTTTGTCATATTGTCTTACTCAAAATTGTATTGTTTCACTTCCAGTAATTTGGTTTATATTTAATTGATAGCTTCCTTATAAATAATACTAAGGTTATGATCAGACTAAGGTCTTAAATGACTACGGTTTCTGATCATATTATGATCAGAAAACATTGAGGGTTCTAATTTGGTTTCATCCATCTTGTAAGTCATTTGAAATAAGCCAAACGTTATAAATAAGCCAAATATTGTTATTCCAAGTGAACTGGATTTGATCTGGATTTTTTAGTCTCCATACGTAACAACAGTTTAAGTGCAGAGACAGAGATTACTAAATTCTCCATATGTGCTTCTTAAGGATCTTTGAGGGTGACAGTTACTTACGCAGTTCCCTTCACCCCCAAATGCTAGTTCAGTCTTGATGAAGGCATTTATTTGTCCTTCAAGTTCCACAAAAAAAAGGATCATGTTTCTATGGCTGTCATTATGACCATACATATTACCCAAAATGAAAATATCCTTCATAAATTCAACAACTAAAATATTCCATCTTCCTGAATCATGAACTACATTTTTAAAGATTTTTCCCTGAAAGAAGCCCTTCAATATGGCAACACCAGCAGATTTACTGTTTCCATAAACCATCCAGATTATTACTCCTCACTGATTTTTTCCCCAGAAATTAAAATCTGAAGCCAAAGCATGTGTGTCTTGTAAAAATAAATGAATAAAAATCTGCCTTGAAGGTGTTACAGAATAAAAATACATCTTTCCTCTTAATCTGTCTCTTGCATTAAGTGTATAAAAGGACAGAGAGGTATAACAAACAGTAAGTATAACATAGCATATCACTACTTGTGATTTTACATAATACTCCTTCAATTTTATTTTATTTGTTTATTTGTTCCAACTCTTATTTTAGTTATTACGAAATGCCAATAAATGCTGCGTAAGTGTCGTGAAATGACAACGCATGCGCAGTACAAACGCGGCAGTGTCGTAAAGCGAGAAAACGTGCGCGCGGGGAGTTGTGCTTTAAGTTTTAGAGACAGTTTATCAAAACTTTAAATTTGAAAATGGTTCGTAAATTAAGATTTCACGAGCAGAAGCTCTTAAAGAAAGTAGATTTTATTAACTGGGAAGTGGACAACAATCTGCACGAGGTGAAAGTGTTGCGGAAATACCACATCGAGAAGAGAGAAGATTACACCAAGTGAGTGCGCGAGACCGATACGACTAACTTTGCTAGCTAACATGAGGACGGTGTACTGGTGTTTATCTTTTTTTTAAGCAGAATATTTAAACTATGTTTAAACAGTGTAAGATATCCGTTTATTTGTAATTCGTACACAAAATGTAAAAAAGAAAAAGGAAAGCGAAGGCGAATGTTTAACCCGCTGTGCGTGTGCTAAAGGTGTGTGATGGAGCACAAATAAAATCGCATCGCGATACTTGGATGATATGGACCACGATTCTTAGGTTTAAAAACAAAAAACCTCAACTTAACCAGACACGAATATTGTTTTATTGAATGTCTACAAACATGCTTTTTAATAACTCAAACTAAGTTAAAGCTTCAAGGTTATGACGTCTTGTTTATTTAATTTATTTTTAAAAACATTTTTTCTAAGGTGCCGAATTATTGTTAATTGATTGATTTATTTATTTTGTTATTATAATTGTGTTGATATATTATTAATAACTTAATTAATTAATTGATTAAATTAATGGCATGGGTGGTTTCTCGTTGTGGCGAGTTGACTCAGACTGTGATGATGCGTTTCCTGTAGGTACAACAAGCTGAGCCGCAACATCCGAGAGCTGGCGCGGAAGATCCGCGACCTGGACGAGAAGGACGGTTTCCGGGCTCAGAGCACGACGCAACTGCTGGAGAAACTGTACGTCTTGCTGTCTCACTCGATTACTCGTATGCAGATGAGCTCATCGAGAAGGTGTTGGGGAATTTTCTCTAACGGCTGCTCCGACGGGAACAAACTCGTTTCGCGGATGTTTGGCAAAACATTAAAGCTATAACATTATAAACGTGTTTAAGATGTGACGTGTTGCTATCTGAGAAACTAAGAAAATTATGTTGTAAGTAAAACACTTGGAGGCGTGCTGTTAGAGGAAAATAATCAACAGCGTTTCAGTTGATTGACTGAGGGACTGGTCATAGTGTTTGATTACACTAGTCATCAGCTTGTTTGGTCACCTGATGCTCTGAAAATGATGATATAGTTTTGGACGGTTATTATACTGGAAATCCGTTCATTCTTCTATCTCATTTGTTCAAAAGGAATAAGTGAGGCATAACCTTAGTGGGGGGGCCTGTGGGGGGCTGGGTAAAAGAGAACAGGCTGTTCTGATGCAGTTTGTCTTTCACAAACAGCTACAGCGTGGGCCTGATCCCCACCAAACAGAGTCTGGCTCTTGCTGATAAAGTCTCCGCGTCGTCCTTCTGCAGGTATGTGGAGTTGTCTTATTTATTTCATTCAGACAGCATGTGGAACATCGGCACACGCGTAAACATAATAAAAGAACAGAATAACTGCATGTTTAAGCAGCGTTCCAGGCGGCCAATTGGAGAACCTGGACAGGTGCAGACGTGCCCACTGTAGCTTCCTGTTCTTGGCTGATGGGACTGGAACCCGACGTGGTCTTCTCCTGCTGTAGTCCATCCGCCTCAATGTTTGGACATGTGTGTTCTGAGAGGCTTTTCTGCTCAATGTGGTTAGAGTGGTTATTCCAGTTACTGTAGCATTCCTGTCCGAAGGCAGAAATGCTGCTCGCTGGATGTTTTTTGTTTTCCACGCCATTCTGTGTAAACATGAATGTCTCGTGTCTCAAGTGTCCCCCACTGCAAACCTATGTTTTGACGTTTGATATGAACAGTAACATTTTATGCATTGCACCACTACTACATGATGCATGTCTGAATGCTTGTTTGGATAATGTGTTTGCCCGGTGATTGCAACTCTGAACTATTTGATGTCCCTCCAGGAGGCGGTTGCCGTGGGTGATGCTGAAACTGCGCATGGCTCAGAATTTGAAGAACGCAGTCACTTTCATCGAACAGGGACGTATCCTTCTACTAATTCAGTTTTAATTGTGCGTACGTGCGAGTCTTATGTGCGAGTACAAGTCCGACTAGGAGAACCTGTTTAAAAAGTTCCGAGCCTTTGTGAGGAAACTGAGTCGTAGTTATTAGACATTAATATGCCATCAGCTTTGTCTAGTTGTTTGTTATTCTATCCGGGTGTGGATGGGCTGGGTTTTTTTTCTGTTTTTTTTTTTTTTTTTTTGCCAGTTTCCTTAACTCATTTCCAGATATTCGTGTCGGCCCTGAGATCATCACAGATCCTGCGTTTCTGGTCACAAGGTCAGATGTTTTTGCTGTAAAGAAATAATAATGAGTAAAAGTCTAATTAAATTAATGTTCACTCACTAACTTGTCTTTATCATGCTAGGCTATGCTAGCTTACACTCGCTAGATTAGCTTTTGTTTGCTATTATTCCGTGGTTTTAATGTCTCTTATCTCCTTACAGGAACATGGAGGACTTTGTGACCTGGGTGGACTCGTCCAAGATCAAGCAACATGTCATGAATTACAATGAGGAGGTAGGACACGTGTTAAAAAAATGGACCTTGCGGACACCCAGATCCGCGTTGTTCGCTCGGTTTCCGACAGTCGCTCTGTCTGCAGTGGTCGAGTTGTCGCTATGTCTCTGGTGTTGCGCTCTTCCCAATAGTCGCTCTGTCCATGAAGGTCGCTCTGTCTCCAGTATTCATATAGTCGCTCTGTCTCTTGTAGTTGCACGGTCTTTGGTAGTCACCTTGTCTGCGGTACTTGCATAGTCGCTCTTTCTCCAGAGTCATGTTGTCACTCGGTTCCCCGCAATCACTCTGTTTTCGGCATCAAGTTGTCGTTTAATCTCTGGTTCTGCTCTGTCCCAAAAAGCTACTCTGTCCCTGATGGTCACTGTCCTCGAGAGTAACTTGGTTATCAAGAGTCGCTTTGTCTCCGATATTTGTTCTGTCCCAGGTAGTCGCTCTGTCCTTGAAAGCAGTTTGTCCCTGATATCTGCTTGGTCCTTGAGTCACTGCCTCCCTCGTGTTAAACCCACCATCCCTAACATCTAGATATGAACCTGCTTAATCAGCACTCATTTGTTCTCCTGTAACTAACTCTCTCTCCCTCTCTGTGTGTGTGTTTTCCAGCGAGATGACTTTGATCTCGTGGTTTAAATCTGCTGTAGTGATTTTCAGCTATGGAGAGAATCAGAGCTGGTAATCAGGATTTGCTCGAGGTCTACACTCAGATGACCGACTTGGAGAACAGATGAACACGCCATCAACACGTTCCTGCCAAGTTCACAAACGTGAACAGGAGAATGTTACATTTAGAGCTTTTAAACACTGGTATTGTATTGTGAGGTGAAAATTTATTTGAGGATAAAACTTGTCGTCATCATGGACAGAAAAAGTTTGTAAAGAAAGAGTTTCTATCTGATATATAAACATCCTTTTTATATATATATATATATATATATATATATATATATATATATATATATATATATATATATATATATATATATATATATATATATATATATATATATATATATATATAAATATCTCCTTCCTTTCAGAATATGATACTTTTTCATGTTATGATACTTTGTCAGGGTAATTGTTCAAGAAATTGTCACGTTTGGGGGAAAAAAGAATGTGATATTGAAAGAGAAAGGCATTTTAAATTTAAATTCTAAAACAAAAATAAGAACGAAGTAATTAGAAACTCACTTAGATTAGTGCGACGATGAAGTACACCAGAGTTCAGCTCTATGAAATCGTACAACTATACATTCTTCGAGTTGCCTTTGAAGGAAAAGAAGTTGGTCCAGCTGGGGTTGGAGCTTGTTTCAGGGTCAGAAAAAATAGAAATGACGCCTTAAATGAAATGAAGAAATGACCCATGGAGATGTTAAAATTCCCAGTGTTTACGGTGTCTATAAAATGGTACGAGTGTTAGCGATTTAGAAACGCTTTCAAACAGCACTCACCCCAACTTTAACTAAATAAAAGTAAATTCATCCACAAGTGTTTTATTCCCCTCATAGCAATTCGAATCTTCTTGTTTATCAGTGAATAGTGAAAAAGATCAGAAATGATCTGACATGATTTATTTTGGCTTTTTTTATTTTATTTTATTTTATATTTAAATAAGAATTTAAACATCACAATATCCTGAGAATTGAACAGGGGTGTGTAAACTTTTACATCCACTGTAAATTGAAACTGTTACTTTTTGACCTTCCCATGTTGCCACACATGTTCTGCATGAATTTATCTCCATGACCATTCAAATATTTGAGCTTTTTATTTGATTAAATGTTAACATCTAAGAATGTAAAATGAGCAAGAGGGCGTATAATTTATTTTTCATCATTGGTACATGTTACAAAATAAAACTAAAGTACGGAAAGGTTTATACAAATTAAAGTATAACTTATAACTTTCTTCTCATTTTGTGGAAATTAGAAGTTTACTTAAAATCTATTTTTTCACAAGGAAATAACGTATCATTTATTTTATTATAATTTAACATTATTATTATTATTATTTAAAGTACCTCAGCCTGTAGTTTTAACAAAATTGTCTTTAGTGCATTAGCTTATTATGTACTTCCGGTTGCCACGTGGACGCAAAATTCCTCAAATTTGGCTTAATTTGTATTTCACACACCCAGACGTAGATGTATACATGTATATTTTCATTAAAGTAAAATGTTTTCTACTATGACTTGTTCGAACTGAACAAAATTTGGCTTTTTTTTTTTTTTTTTTTACCCGAGACAATTTTCCTAGTCACGACCGGAAGTGTGTCGCGTTCAATTCTATCCCCAGATCGCTATAGCGTTTCAAATGTTCCTATTATAATTTTGCTAGCCAGAATGGTTTTTATACATATATTGGCTTGAATAAACATGCTGTATGTATAGAATGTAAGATATATATCTTACAATAGAATACTATTGGATTATATGAAACTTGGTTAATTCATTTATTTTTGACGTTAATTGTAAATATTATTTATCTAATTGTCGGATCATTCACAAATATCAGCAGTAGTGATAATACACAACGATGTATTATATTATTTAATAAAAAAATATATATTATATATATTTAAAAATACATATTTTTTTATTATTATTATTTTAAAGAAATTACAAACAACGAACACTCGTTTAATTGCTGCTTGGCTTGGTCCCAAATCAACAAGTAGTGCGCTAAGTAGCGCGTTGGTGTCTCGTTACGGCACTCCGTATGTAGGGCCCCTACACAGGAAATCAGGGAGGTTTGGGACGCGTCCGGCGAGTCTTTTCGATTTCTAATGTCTACTGCTGCGGCTGGATTCACGTGCAGGACGCGGAGGACAGTAAAACGTTTTTTTTGTGCAACTCGCAACTATTTCCATCAAAACACTGAGTTTTGTACTAAGGTAAGACTGCGCTCAGTGGAAGCGAAGGAGAATGTAAAGGGGTGTTTGCTGTAATCTAGATGTAAAAGTAGAAAACACTTGAGGGTTTGTTTTCATTGTTGTGTGTGAGGTTTTTTTTTCTCTCCTACCGCCGCCTCTCTTACACAACATGCTGAAATCTGCACACATTAGCATCGTTATCGTTAACAGCTTTAGAGAATGGGAGTCCCGATGAGGATTCTGGTTTGCTTTTGAGTCTGAGTAATGTGTTTCGTGTTAAACCCCAGGCCGTTAATTATCATTAGCTAATGGAAACACAGCGACAACACCACACCAGCCGCGCGGTTCTCGGTTTGTTTTCATTTCACTTATTAACAGGGACTCCGTGTAAACATTTTTTTTGTACATTTAGTCTCGAAGCCTCGTTCCAGCAGCTGCCGGTGTGTGGAAATGTTCTTCCATGTGGATCAGAGGAGGAAAAATTGCGTTTGAGTCTTCAGTTTGGGCTCCGCTCCAAATCTCTCCCTGCTCCCTATAGGCGTGAGGCGAACACCGTGTGACGTCATGACGTCTTACGCACTACCTAGTGCACTGTGTGTTTAATAGCTGGCGGTTTGGGGTTCGGCCACGTAAACAATCTCACAAACACGACGAAATTACACCAGAATGCACAAAGTCTGCAAAATTTCCTCATTTGCTGTCAAAACCTTCAGCTTCCAGAGGAATCAATTAGCAATAATTTGCTGATTATTATTGTTTGATCTTTTTTAAAAGAGGGAAAAATCTCATGAAAGTTCTATTTGTTCTGAGGGTGTACAAACGTTTGTGTCTGAAAAGTCAACAGATGAGTCATGGTGTTTTATTCCTCTTGCACCACAGTGACAATACACTTAAGTCGTGCTTTTTTTTAATCCATTTATAGTTACATGTAATGTTGGGGAGCATTGGCAAAATTAGTTTATTCCTGTTCTCACTTATCCTCCTCCTCCTCCTCTCTCTCTCTCTCTCTCTCTCTCTCTCTCTCTCTCTGCAGGTGTGGAGGACTGTACCATGTTGGAGAGAGAGGAGGGTGTGAGTGAGTGATGGGCTGCGCCTCGGCCAAGCAGTTGTCGTCCGTTCCTGGAGATGAGGAGGATCGGGACAAAGCCCACAGCAATGGAGATGCCTTCTCTTCAGGTCGGGAACAACTCTCTCTCACTCACACAGTCAGTTTCCTGACTGACCTGACGGATCAGAGAGTCCAATATGATACAACTGGTCAATAAACGTGACCATAACCAGGTTGCCTGATTGACATTGCAAATGTCTCAGGTGACTGTTAACCAAGTTACCAGCAAAATTTCGGTGGGGTAATTTATTTAGTTAGTGTAGATGGTTGTAAGATGCTAGTGTTCCCCTCCAAGTGAATTTTTAAACATGATGCGATGTCGTATATCAGTTGCACATTGATTACGGAGCGTAGATCAGATGGTTCTAGAAGCACAGGCGGTTTGGATGGGACTTCGGACATGATCATCCAATAAAAGGCCCTCTAGACCGTTTAAAGTGTGTAAGCCCCACTCCCGGAGACGGGTCTTTATTTAATCTCTCTTTTTGCTTTTTTTTTTTCAAACAAAATTTGACCCTGTTAACAGAAATGGAAAATGTGTATAAGCTAAGAAAAATAGCTATCAGGTGGGTGTTTGTGGACGGAGCTTACACAACCCCCACCCACTGTACACCAGGCCAATTTGTTCTACAGAAATTAAGTTGCTGAGTTTTATACGGAAATTATTGTGCATCATATAAACAGCTGCTGCCCCCCCCCCTCCAGAAAGGAAACTAATGGAAGATGAAGTTTAGAAAGCAGTCAAGTGTTTAATGAAATCGGTCACTGTTTCTGTTTAGATGAGTACAAAATGAAAGGAGTGGAGAAGGTGAAGTACATGCATGGAGACGAGGAGCGGATGAACACGCGCAACCAGGAGCACCTGGTAAACACACACACACACACACGTTTAAACTGATAATAAACCACAATAAAATAAAACAGCGAGTGATGGCATTCCTGTTACCACATGTTGATTATTTTCCTATAACCGCATGAGTGTTTCATTCCTCTTGTACTCGTTACAGATTTTATTTGGTAAAGAACATCACGTCATACTACTTATACATTTGTAATTAAGTTTTTTGTTTTTTTACTAATCCACTCTGAATAGGGCTCGTGTCGAATCGAAGAACAAAGCCGTCCCTCAGTCATATTTGCATATAATTCAAGCTCCGCCCACTTCATCTATCCGCACCAAATCCCTTTGTTCCTGAGTTCTGGGTGCTTTATCAGAGCATGTAACTTGTCTTGTTTTCGTTTGTCACTTTTTGAATGTTTTTTTTTTGTTTGTTTTAAGTGAAGGTGTGTGTGTGTGTGTGTGTGTGTGGTTTCAGGAGAAGAGCACATTTTTGCACAAGGGCAAACACAAAGAGGCCAGCGGGAACACTAATAAAATAAGGTGAGTGGTGTATAGTGTAGAGTGTAATACAACACGCTGTCCCTGACTTGATGATGATGCGATTCCTCTTCACATAGCATCCACTCGTCAGAAAGCCAGCAGGAGTTCTTCAGGATGCTGGACGAGAAGATTGAAAAGGTGAGCCGTCTCACAAGCTCACCAAGTTGGCAGCAGAGCTGTGATTAGCTAACGACGTGGTTTCTGACTCAAGGAGATAAAAACCGGTTGCAGGTCCATTCCTTCCTCAACACCAGCATAAAGCTCAGGTTGGGGGTGTGGCCTAAAGCCGGACTGGCTGCAGAAGTGTTTCAGAGGACGATCTAGTTCAAAGATCACTTCTAAAGTGAACTAATTAAACACAAACGAAGTAACACGTCGCTCGCTAGCATGATCTCAAGGTGTGAGATGGTACGACAGAGCCAAAATATCGTAGCGATTTCCTACACACAGACGCTTTGCCGTTGTCAGGATCCGTGTCTCAAATCAAAAACCCACACCGTGCATTCAAAACTATCCAGAACGGTACTCTTGAGCAGACCTTTCGGCGAGTTTAAAGATGTTTTAGAAATTCAAGCACCGACCTTTTAACATGAAAAGCGTCATGGTTAGTACGCAAGTGCGCGATTTGAGACGGGACGCCAGTTTGTTTAGTCAGAACAGGAAACGCCGTCAGACGGTGCTCCGAACTAGATGACAGCAGAGTACTCAGTTGACCATCTTGTGTACGTGCAGTTAACAGCAAGTATAAATCAGGCTTCAGTGTTACGAGTCCCCCCCCCCCATTAGATGTTCACGAATTTTGCGTTATTATTGATCCAGTACAAAAGTAAAAGAAGTAAATGCCAGCCTCAGCTGATTTGAGGTAAACAAACAAATACAGTATGTTTGGTGATTTTTAAAAAAATTTATTTTCCCATCAGGGACGCGACTACTGTTCGGAGGAAGAGGAGGATGTGACATAACCTGACGCCATTGTACCTCTATTCCTCATCAAGATGATCACTCCTTCCCTCGTCTCCTTTTCTCCTCTGAGGGCTGAGCCAGTTTACCCCCCAACCCCGCCCCCACCATCCAGCCCTCCTGTTTACATTCAGCATTCCAACCACCAAAAGCCGTCTGGAGGGGAGGAGAAAAGGGGATGTGGGACAGATGTGTCATTGTCATGGTTACAGTGCACTTGCCTTACACTAAGACTTTTTCTTGAGTTTCTCAATATTTTTGAGAGAGCGCAATGAACATAACACTGATTGTGGACTCGGTGGCTTTACATCTCTTGCACGTGCAGAATGAAACATTTGTTGAACATTTTTCTTTTTCCTTCTTCCTTGGAGGTGAGATGTCCTGGGAAGCTGCAGACCATCATGTCGAAAGAAACAAAAACCAAGGACAAATCTAGTTCCATCCCACACATTCCAGTCTTATATATAAAAGTGTGTATGTATATGTTTGTGTGTGTTGGAAAAGTATTTTCTCACCATTAAGTCTATAAGTGTTATGTTTTGTTTTTAAACTTTCCAGATGTTTTTAGAGTGTAAACCCGCTCAGGATTGCGAGTGTCGTCGGAGGAGTACGTTTCGTCGTTCATCGTGTTTCAAACGTCATACCGCAATCGCACACTTTCGAATTCCAAACACATGGTTTGAAGGCTGCTTTCACACCTTGGGGCGGGTCGTAACCATAGCAATGCACTCCTCCCAGTCCCAGCTAGTATCTAGCATCTACCTAGCCTAGCTTGCTCTCTCGATTATCACGTTACGTTTGGACTGTTTTAAACATGTCGTAAATCTCCAAGTCGCCCACCTTTTTGTTTTTCCTTGCGTACTTGCGACCTGACTGGTCGGGAGGTTAAAACAGACTGACATGTAATACGTACACTGGAAGTCGAGAGGGGTAAAAAGATTAACACTAAGCACGAAAGCAGCCTAACAGACTCAAAAGTTGCTCAACGCAGTCAGTGGGCATGTGCCGATAAAATCGCAAATCACATCTACAACTGTATAAAAGTGTTATTAAAAAAAAGGATGTTATGGTTTTCGGTGTATCACAGTATAAAAGCGCTCTGTTTGAATCCAACCCTGTCCCAAAACCAAATAACAATAAAACTTTTTATAATAAACAAATAAACTCATCTTTTCTCTCAGCTAATTGTAGCTAGCGTTCCACACAACGTACACAAACAAGCATATGGATATTTCCTGATGTTACTAATCTAGCTAATGATATTATAGCATTGTACATTTTTCCTAAATGTTAGCTAGCTAGAATTACTGTGGAACACCAACTTTTGCAACGTTAATTTAATTATGGGATCTTCTTGGATATTGTTTGAGGATATTTGCTAACGTTAGCTAGATTTTTCCTCATGTTAGCTAAACAGCTTGTTACCAAACTACTTTTGGTCAGTTAGCTTGCAGCACTAGCTGGCTTTGTTTATAATGATACGTTAGCTAGATATATGCTTATTTGGTAGCTACATAACTCGTATACAGAAACCAAAAGTATTAGGTTGTTGTTTTTTTTTAATCAGATGTACATACCCAGAAATGTTTAGTCCCATTTTCTAATGCTAGCTAGCTTAGTAGTTTTGCTGAGTCATATTTTCTCTGCTGACATTCTTGGAAATTAGCTAAAAATAGCTTTGTTATGGGATATAATTATTATTATGGACTGTAACCTAGCTTTGTGCATATCCTTTACTATTAGTGAAACATTTTAATAATTGACAAACCAAAAGTCAAGAAATGACATTACGCGAATGCTGTGTAGTTCTAGTGATGGTTGATTACATTGTAATAGCGTCTTAATGACAATAAAATGTTATCATTTGGTATAACCGTAATATCGGCACATGCCTGCGAGTGCAAGAATGAGCGAGAGCAGGGCTCGGTTCCTCACCGTGTCGTCCTGGATGAAATAAATCTCACACAGCTTTAAGACTGTAAACACTCAAGGATTTCTCTCAGCTGATGGAGTACAGAACGTTTAAGACGAAACGGGTTTACGGAACCAAGCGCGTGTCAGGAAACAAACGTCAATCTGACTCGAGCAAGAAAACCATAAACACTTGCACAAATCTCTCTGCTTTTCACTTTTTTTCCTTTTCTTTTTTCATTTTTTAAAAAAATCTTTAATAACTCATACCATGTGTATGATAATGAATTGCCCAACGTTTGTACCAAATGATTCCACAATGAAGAAATCATGAGTAACCGTGTTGCTGATGTAGTTTTTCCCCCTCGTTTTTTTTTTTAAATATCATTTTCTCTGCAGGTGATGAAATACAGAGTTCATATTATATTTCATGAATCTTAATTCATTAAGTGAATTCGAAATTTATAGCCTTAAAAAAATAAACTACTATAAATAGTTGCCTTTAAAAATATAAAAAAAAATCTAAAAAAAATTGTAAATATTAACTCTGAACCTAAAAATCACACATTAATCACAAATTTCTCGAATACATGTAAAATATGCAGCATATCTATAAATAGACAACTTAGCATTCTTCTATGTCTAAGTTCTGTCTCTTTTTTCCCCTTAAGAAATTTCCACATTTTCTAGAATGAAAGCTATCAATTCTATAAAATGAATAAAAATATTAAATATAAAATAAAACACACGGAGTCTGAAAAAACATTAGTAATCCTATCCAATCCTTTGGGGTTTTTTTTTGTTAGAATGTGTAATATTTAGACTGCAAAATGACAAATTTATAGCATTTTAAAACATTTTCTAGGATGTGAAAATCTGCGCAGCGATTGGAACATTTAGATCAATGTTCACATTTCTTTACAATTTCCACCTGAAGTTTAATACAATTTTAGAGCACAATTTTCTTCTAGAATTCGTAACAGACCTTAAACGGTAATATACACAAACTCACCATTTATAAACGTCACGTTTGGAATCTGCGTTTGCGGTGCTGGCGGCGTCCCAGGTCTCTGATGTCCACAGGGGGGTCAGGGGTTATCAGCCCATCGCTCAACCGCTGATACACCAGCGTCGAATCTGACACCACTGCACAAAGGAGCATGCGGGTTCCACGACCCACAATGCACCTCAAACTGAGAGAAACACACGGAGGCAGGGTCGTTGTAAGACCATGTGCGATTATCATCAGAATGGTCAAGAAACTGATTTTTTTTCTTTAAAAACACTGCTTAAGAATTCATAGTGTGGTGTTATCTAAAGGTTCTTAAAGCTACATAAAGATTGACATCACAACCCGGAGTCAAACATGAACATTAACTCCCATTTCCCACAATGCATTGCAAGTATACTTCAGGTTTTAACCAAGCAAACTTGACATCAATGCAATCGTAATTATTTTTTCCCTGTAGAACTTTAATGTAAAAACTGGCACAAGAGGGAAAAAAAACCCACAAAATTTTCTGAATTTTCTTAAAAATGTCACTGAGGTAAAGACTACAAATAGCATATTTAAATTAATTTTTTAAGTGCCAAGTTTATCACATTTTCTAGCATAATTTGTCAAATCTTTACAGAAAATGTATACATTTTTAAGAATTAAGTTTATATAATCTTTGTCTTGTAGAATTGGTAAACATTTATAGCAAACATTTCTAGAATATCTAAAACATCCACAGTGTACAACTGTAGCTGTAACAACTTGCACACTTAGCAGCCTTAGCGTAGCGCTATGTAAACACTAATAATGCGAATTACCCTGTTAGCCAGCACAACTAAACAATATTTAGTCTCGAAACCTGTTTTGCGTGGAGGCATGAGCGTTCTCCGTGTTCACTTACTCTCTGTGACTGACACTTCTGTGAGCAGGAAGTGGATAAACCACCTGAACCTCCCCTCCTTCTTTTTCACGACCTTCCAGCAGAACAGCCTGCAGTTCAGGACTCGGCACTGCGACCACGCCTGTCCAACGCCGAACTGCAACACAGGAAATGATTCAGAATCAAATTTTCCAACACATTTCAGGAAAATGTGACATTTTCATGTTATTTTCATAATCGCGCCTTTACACGGTCTGTAAAGACAGCATGCAGGAATGCTTCCCAGTAATGCTACACAGTTGCCTAGCAACAGTGTCCTAATGAGTTCATGAGTTGTACAACAGAGTTGGTGTTTCTCAATATACCGACATGTGCTTATCGGTTAATGTTAATGAAATTAAGGTGTCATTTTAGTCATACGAAGCCTTTTCTAAATAATTTACCAACACGTCGGGAAAATGTCAACGTGCTTGATGTTTTTGTCATCGTTATACCTTTAGAACTTCCTGTATACAGGATTTGACCACTGTGTGGTAGTTAGCCTCACTTTCACCAACGATCCGTCCTTTTTTGTGCCTGCAATATTTCCCGGTTGCTTAGAAACAGCGATGTTCCTCAGTGTGGTGGAATTTTGCTGGAATATTTAATGCTAATGTAATTACAGTGAGATTTAATTTACACCGAGCCTTTTCTTAGAAATTTTCCAACACATCTGAGGTAAACGACGATATTCCAGACAATTTCATCCCATGTTTGCGGTCATGTCGCTTTTAGAACGGTCTGTAGAGAAGAGGAAGTCAATGAAACTTTAGTAAATGTGTGTGTAAGCACATGAAGGAAATTCGCCAAACTGGGCCGACATATGGCACTGTATAGCACCCGCAGTCTCTCACCTTCGGTCAGGTCGAGGTAAACCAGGAACGCTCCATAAACCTGCGCGCAGTCATCTACACCAAGATTCAGCAGGTCTTGATACTAAACAAGAGATCAACAAATTGTTTGTGTAATAAAACGCTACGTATTATGCGACATTATCTTCGACGTAGCTACCATAGAGGAGTACGTGATGTTTAGCACCCTATGCTGCATACACATATTTAAAAAAATTTCTCTCCTACTAAACCTGCGCTAGCAATAACAAAATCCCCCTTTGACGTCGGCGAGGCACATAACTGCCACCTTCTCATAGGAATAACAAAAATACAGCACTGACCAACAAATCATTTAATGCGTTTCTGCATTGACATAATACCTCAGAAAAGCGAACTGTGACGTCATTTTAATCACAGTACTGATGTCATATCGCCCCACCCTATATGCATATTCTACTTTATGCAAATTAGCATAATACCCGCCTGATAATAATCCGAGTTTTTTTTTTTATCCAAGCAGTAATATTTTTTTTAATAAATGACAAAGTGACTTTATATTAAATGAGCACATAAGTTGGGAAATTATTTGCAATAGATAGATAGATAACATCGACGTGGACATCATCCCCCCTCACCACGGGATGCTGTGTGATCCAATTCGATCCATCTGCTGCTCGACTTTCTTCGTTCATTGCGATATTTTTTTCCTCTCAACACTTTCCAAGTCGAAAGAAAACTCTTAAAAACCCGAACAATTAAACAGCAACACGCACCTATCTGTTATGGTGCTCCATCTAAGACGCACTGGACGGAAACACGAGCCTACTTCTAAGGTTCCGCATTAAACTAAACTAAAACAAATTTTTTAAGTTGTTTTTAATTCAGTACACACAAAGTGTAAATATAGATAAATGATTCTGTAAACTCTAATATTAAATACAGAATTCATATATGAAACTTAGTAGACTATTTTCTAAAGCCTAATGAGCTAGCGTGACATTTAACTCGCTTGCAGAGGAAAGGAGCTGCTACATAAAACCCAGTTGTAGCAAATGAAACGTTTAATATTTTTATATATTAAGTGTTTTATTACTTCTGTTACGTTTAGAAACCGTTTGTACTTTGCTTTTAAAAAGGGAAATTATGTCTTAATGGTTAATTTAAAGTTACCACCACTTTTACATAATTTGTGTTACTACATGTACATCATTCAACTTATCAACTTTACACAATTAAAATTATCATTTGAATGATCATTTTCCATCAGATTTCTTTTTCTGCTTGGTTGTCTTCCCTACGGAAAACAAACAACCAAACAAAAAAAAAAAACAATAGAAATCATCAGAGAAATTCTAATGGTATCCACAACAAATACCATTACAAACCATTACCAAGGTATTCAAATGAGTTCTATTGGTCCATAATGGTATCCACTAGGCATAACATGCCACCAACAGAAGGCAACAAATTTCCTGTAGAGACCCACAGGGACCATTACAGTTTCCATTAAAACCAATACAATTTCTATTATAATCATTACAAATTCTATGAGGGTTTCTATTGTGTGTTTTTTTTTTTTTTAGCAGGGCTAAACCTAAACCTCTAATCTAACTCGATCCCTCAGACTTCCAGTGATGGAGCACTATCAGGACTGGCGCGCAGTTATGGTGATGTTCATAGACGTTTCTGGTTGAGTTAATATTTCAGCAGAGTTCTGTTCATCTGCTTCATAGACGGCTTTATAGCTTCATCTTCCTGAAAGTGAGAAAGCAGCCTGGGTGAGCTGAGCTGCACACGCAAGTGTACACTTCACATCAGCTTTATTTCACTTCACTTCCTTTCAGCACATACAAATTTCAAACATTTTAATGTGTGAACACTAAATTCATATTGTTTCAAATCTACAATATACTTATGTGTTGCACAAACCTTTTCCTCTTAAGGTAAAGCTGAGCAAAGAAGTGCGCTACAAAAGGCCATAAAAGTAGAAATGCCGCTGAGATTTGGGAGATGACTGATGGACACATGGGAAGTAGCTAGTAAATAAAACAGGTTTAATAAACTGAAGATGTTTAAAGAAAAAAAAGAAGTCATGCACCAGTTTTCCTTCTCTTGCTTATACTTACCTTGTTAGCCAGAGCTATATGAGGCTCAGAGCGGAGAGCGATCCTTTCAACCTGAGAAGAACATGACACAGTTTAATCAGGGTTTATCCTTCTCTCACCAGCAGAGATCACTGTCTCCCCATTAATGACTCTTTCTGAGTTCAAATAAAATGATCAGAACGGCACAGGCAAACTAGGTTTTGCTAGACACACGGAAACATGGTTTTATTTATTATTACTATATTTTAATATTACAAAAGAGACAGATGTTAACAGATGTTATAGATGTTAACCGCAAAATTAATCAACACTCAAATTTATTCAGAAAACCATGAAATTCCAAAGGGTTCACATAAAACTTGTCGTCATCATGGACAGAAAAAGTTTGTAAAGAAAGAGTTTCTATCTGATATATAAACATCCTTTATATATATATATATATATATATATACAGTGGCAAGAAAAAGTATGTGAACCCTTTGGAATTTCATGGTTTTATGAATAAGTTTGCCATATAATGTGATCTGATCTTCATCTAAGTCAGGGGTATTGACAAATATAATGTGTCTAAAAGAATAACACAAAAAAATTCTGATCTTTCATGTCTTTATTGAGAACAACCAAAAAAACCTCATAGTGCTTGTGGAAAAAGTATGTGACCCCTTGAGTTAATGACCTCAAAAAAGCTTTGGCTGATAAAAACCCATCAAACTTTAGGAGTTTGCTCTGCACAAGAAGCACATGCTTATGTGAGCCATGCTTCACCAAAAAGAGCTTTCAGAGGATCTACAATCAAGAATAGTTGATTTACATAAAGCTGGCAAGGGCTACAGTGATTTCAAAGACTTTAGAAATTCACCAGTCTACAGTTAGGCAAACATTCTACAAATTGAGACACTTTGGGACTGTTGCTACTCTACCAAGAAGTGGGCGCCTAGTCAAAATGACACCAAGAGCACATTGAAGACTCATCAATGAGGTAAAGAAACAACCCCGAATGACAGCCAAAGATTTGAAGGCATCATTGGAACTGGCTAACATCTCTGTTCATGAGTCTACAATACGCAAAACATTGAACAAGCAGGGTATCTACAGCAGTACACCACAAAGGAAGCCACTGCTTACTAAAAAGAACATTGCTGCATGCCTGAAGTTTGCAAAATCGCACATTGACACTCCACAGCGGTATTGGCAAAATGTTTTGTGGACTGATGAAACTAAGATTGAACTATTTGGAAAAACCACATAGCACTACATCTGGCGTAGAAAGGGGACGGCATATCATGTAAACATCATCCCAACCATAAAGTATGGTGGAGGAAACATGATTTGGGCCTGCTTTGCTGCATCAGGGCCTGGCCAGCTTGCAATCATTGAGGGGAAGATGAATTCCCAAGTATATCAGACAATTCTTCAGGATAATGTGAGAATGTCTGTATGTCTGCTGAAACTGTGTAGAAGTTGGGTGATGCAACAGGACAATGACCCAAAACAGAATGGCTTCAGAAAAACAAAATCCGACTTTTGGAGTGGCCAAGTCAGAGCCCAGACCTCAACCCAATAGAGATGCTACGGAATGACTTGAAGAGAGCCATTCACATGAGACGTCCAAAGAATATGACAGAGCTAAAGCAGTTCTGCCAGGAAGAATGGGCTAAAATTCCTCCTGAACGATGTGCAGGTCTGATCCACAGCTACAGGAAGCACCTGGCTGAGGTTATTTTTGCCAAGGGGGGTCAACCAGTTATTAATTCTAAAGGTTCGCTTACTTTTTCCATTGCCATTTTGAATGTTGGATGAGTGTGTTCAATAAAGACATGAAAGATCAGAATTTTTTTAGGCACATTATATTTGTCAATACCCCTGACTTAGATCAAATCACATTTTATGACAAATTTATTCAGAAAACCATGAAATTCCAAAGGGTTCACATACTTTTTCTTGCCACTGCCACATATATATATATATATATATATATATATATATATATATATATATATATAGAGAGAGAGAGAGAGAGAGAGAGAGAGAAAGAGAGAGTATCTTAAGATCTTCCTCACCTGCAACACAGCCTGAGCCTCCAGTGTGTTCAGCCTCGCTAACACGTTCTGCATGTCATCCTGTAGCCGCGACAAAGCCATAACAATCTGTGTGTTCACCGGATCCATCACCACACGCTCACTGTCTGTATCATCATTCAGCAGTGACATGACATTACTGGAAGGAGCGACAGACTCTCCTCCTAACTTACATGCTGAAGGAGGAGATGACGTTTACACAAACTGTTATTATTATATAAAGAAAAAACTTCCGCAAAAGGAAGCACAAAATCCTTAACGTTTGTACGTCGGTACATTTGTTAGCGTGTTTATGGTAGACGTGCTTTTTGAACAATTATGGTAGTTAGTCTGTTTGTATACAGTGCGTGTGGCACAGAAGTTATGGCAGTTTGCGCGTGTTATTTGAACAATCACTTTAGGTTGCCCATTTTTTAGCGTATTTACGGTAGGCATGTTATTTTGAACAATTACGGTAGTTTGGAGATTTATTAATATTTTTTACGGTAGCTGTAGTAATTGAGCAGTTACAGTAGTTTGCCCATTTGTTCATATTTTTAACGTAGACATACTGCTCCAGCATTTAAGCCAGTTTAAAACATTTAGTAGTGCACTCGGAGTATAAGTCATAATGTAATTTGGGTATGTATTGGGTAATTTGCAGTAATGTAGTGATTTCCCAGTGCACATTTAATTTAGTCTAGCAGCCTAGGGCTCTATTTAGGGTGCGAAATCAAGTGCACTAGATATTAACCCTTCTGTTTTGTTCAGTTATATGGCACAGTAGGTTAAATACCGGATATTAAATAAATCGCTTGCCTCTTCCTCCCCCAGCTGACAGGATGACAGATTGGACTGGTCCATGTGCAGCTGTGCAGAGGGGGGGAAGTGCTACTCCCTGTGGTTTTCCATCCTGACTCACACCCTTATCCTCTGTGTTTCCCCCTCGCCCCTCCGGCTTTTTGGCTCGATCTGCAGCTGCACTGAGGCCTCCTGAACCCTGGGGAGAAGACAGGAGCACACACTCGGGTTTATACCACTGCTGTGAAAAATAAACACTACGTAAAGAACCACAATCTGGACTGTGGACTGCTGTTTCAATCCAGTACCAAACATTCCAGCTGTGTGCTGCTTAACGCCTGCTTAATCGTTAATGAAAGACACTCAAGGGGGCGGTGCTAAGAACAATGCTCATTGCTGATTGGTTATGTTGCACAAAACATGACCCCTACATGCCGAAAAACACTGGATAAAAAATAATAATAAAGAGAACAATTTGTTGTTTTGGGCGCTGATTTTTTTCTCATCCTCCACAACTGCTTCTGTTTAATTTCTCCACTTATTGTCATGTTTTCATCAGTAACTGCATAAAATGAAGATTTTATCCTGGTATTTTGACACCAACTATTAAACCATAATTTTGAAGGTATTGAGAAACTGAGGCATAAAATTTAAATGAGTTCACTCATTATTCTGGCTGCAGGGCATAAATTAACTATTTATACTGACCAGTAATTTACATACAAACCGCCAGAATTGCATATTTATTAATGCATTAATATACATACATTCATCATTCTGGTCATGTGGATGACATGAAATCCTCCACAGACGCTGTTAGACAATCAGATTGGACATTTCTTTGCAGCTTATATCAAGTTTGCCATGTTTTTAATTCACGTAAATACGCTTTTTGTATACACGTGTGTATACAAGTATAGGTAATAATATAGAAAAGGTGTATCGATCATATACTTTGATTCATGAGTACAAAAGAATCTGAGCACTGACGTGAGTTACGACATCACTACTTCCTTCCACTTTGGACCTGGACCAATGAGGAGAGTGCTTGTTGGATGAACTCCAAGTTCTTATAAATAACAGGAGGTGAACACCCTGGAATGCAAACACATTCTCTTCATCTTGTATGTATGTAAGCACCGAGGGTGTGACTGAGCATGTTCTTCATGCTCCACAGCTCAAGCCAGCTCACACAAGGCTCCATAGCTCAGTGGTTAGAGCACTGGTCTTGTAAACCAGGGGTCGCGAGTTCAATCCTCGCTGGGGCCTACAAGCAAATTTTGAAGAATAAACAGCACACGCTCCGGTATATCTCATCTGAAATGTCAGGGACTGAATTTGCTAGGAATTATGTGGCATAACTGCTGGAATTAAACTTTAAAGCCACAGCAGAATCTTAAAGGACCTGCATCGATCATCAACGTATACTATAGTTCATAAAACCCGATTACAGAAACATCTACAGTTTCTAGAAATTTCCATAAACTGACACACATACTGAATTTAGTTGTTCGGTATTTAAATAGCAATATTATTTAAATGAATAATTTTTTCCAAACTGTACAGCACTAGGACCCCGAGGAGAACAAGTTTACATGCCCGACCTCAGCTGAGCGCAAAATTTGTATCATCCATGGGTTTTAAATGGAAGAAAAGCAAAAATGTGCCACTATTTTTCATTTTATTTGCCCAAAGTAGAACTTCAAAATTGAAAAAAATGTAACATGGGTGTATTCAGCAACAAGACGATATTTCAAGGCAAATGTGGATTACATTATTTATTAGAGAATATTTATATCGCATTTAGAAAGGTGGAGAAAGAAAAGGGGGGGTGCAAACTTGCTGATGTAATTATATAATCATGGAGGGAATGTCTGTGAAACTGAATACATTAAAATGTCTTGATTAAAAGAACGTTGTTTGGTTTTGTGGTAAGGGTATGCAAACTTTTGCACATTTCTCAAATGACAGAACTGGAAGACACTTGCTGCATAGGGAGAATCATGGAAATATCTAGTAATCTGTCTGACCATCTACGACATGGCCCATTTTGGCATACAACACCAAACCACTTCTAACGCACAAGCTCCACCGACAATCTTTAGACCACACCTCTACTTGCTCTGTGCTGAGAGAGAAAAAAATAGTTTTGACTGTTTTTATCAGTATATATTTCTATTGTATATAGAAAACAGTTTTTCCGTAAGTCGGAGTAAGTCCACAAATCCAGTTGAGAGGACAATGTTGTCAAAACTGTTACACCACAACCAACAGATGGCACTGTGGCACGGCTCCTGACTGGTCACATGACTTTGTTTTGGTTCACTCACTTCCTGCTTGAGCATTTAGTTTAGTTTAAGTGTCTTTAATTTGCCCCAGGTGTCCATGGTTTTGGTTTGATTATGTTCGCTATTTAAACCCCTCGGTTACTGAGCACCTCGCTCAGTATTATAGGTTATATAATTTATAAAGTTTGTATTGTTTGTTTCCATGCCTTGATTCATGCTCTCGTTTCATGCCACGATTCCAGTTTCTCGTTTTCCTGTGAAGACTGCGTTTTCTTTGGTTATTGAGTTACGTCTATAATAAAGACTCGCTCCTGCCCTTACTTCCTGACTCCAAAGTCTCGTGATGTTACAAAATCCAGGTCCTAAATCTTAAAACTTTATTCACCAAGTGATGGTGAACTGAATGATGGTGTGTTTGTACCTCTTCAGCTCTCACTGAGACACCATACACCTCGCTCGGCTGTTCCGGATCACTGACATCACTGCCATCTGTAAGGCAATCTGACATCATCAGTGACATCATCATTTAGCACCACCCACTTTCCCATGACAGGGTGATTAATGCGTTTATGTCTCATGTTCATCCTGCAATACCATCTGTGAGGAGTTGAAGAAAGCGATCTGGAGTCTTGCGGTTTGTCTCGCGGCTCGTCTCACGGTTCGTCTCGCGGCTGCGCTCCAGCTCCTCCTCTTCATCGTCCGTATTTAGGGTGTTATGTGTGCTTTTAGTGAGAGAGGAGACACTGCCGTTACATCCCTGAGATCCTCCTTTCTCAGCTCTGTTAGCCACCGTTAGCCCCGTCACATCTGTGCAATAAACATGATATGATAATCCATAATTACAGCAGGAGAATTATAGAGGAGAAAACATGAGAAAGAAAACAAACAAATACATCTTCTGGGTATTAATACAGCTGATTAATATAATTAATACCAACACAATGATTTGATGTAATTTTAAGCAGCTTTTACGGAGACTGACACACAGATAGGCCACGCCTCCTTCACTGAGATTGATACGGGGGCCATGCCTCCTTCCCTGAGACTGATAGGCATCCTGTGTGAAAAGTCTTTAAGTTGTTTGAATAAAAGTAGCGGCTGACTGAATAAATGTAAAAAGTTTACCTTCAGCATCGTCGTCCTCCTCCATGTCATCATCTACATCTTCTACGGAACCTCCTCTCCTTTTGTCACTGCTTCCTGTTTCAGAAAATGCAATCGTACAGGTTACTATTAGTATTTTATTATATTTTATTACTTTGATAAACCAATATATACAAAATGACTTTGGTGGCTATTTAACTAACTAAATTATGTTTTTACTTTTTCTATTAGTTTAATTATGTTTATTATTTCATTATTGTACTTTTATCCTATTTTTTATTCTTCAAATTATATTATTATATATTTTTACATATTTTCTTTTTCTGTCACTGCTACTATTTGTTGCATTATTCTACAAAAAAATTTTTACTCCTTGACACAATTACTTGGTAAATTTTAAACGACACCTGAGAACACAGATGTCGCAGGTTTGCTGGTCATGTCATTATCTTTGACCTCGTCCTCATCCTCCACCACTTCGTAAAATGGTTCGAGCACCTCCAGCAACTCGGACACCTCCTCGGTCACGGGAATAATCTCCAAAATCTAACCAGTGGAAAAGAATAATCCTGAAAGAGTCGATTCTGCAATCATACACAACTGGAATAAACAAACTCACCAGCAGAATCTCTTCAACGTACACCTTCATGGCTTCTTCCTTAGACATGTTACCTAACACTTTCCAGGCCTCCCTATACATATATATATATATATATATATATATATATATATATATATATATATATATACATATATATATATATATATATATATATATATATATATATACACACACACACACACACACACACACACACACACATTTTCATTTTCCTAAGTGTTACAGTTCTCTCAACGTCATTTCATTGTGCAATATGAATAATAAAATGAATGTTTCTGCAATATAAACCTTGCTGACGAACGTTGACACTGTTACACTCACCACTTGGCTTTACTCAGGGCGTCCCGGCCGCAGGGTTCGGTGGTGTTGCAGGCGCCGACTGTGGCTTGTTTGTGGTAGGTGTAAAACCTTATCAGCATGTCATCAGACGGCACAAAGGCACCTGAGACGTTACAATGTGCGCTGTTTTGTTACAGACGTACATGCAGTTTATCAGTGAGCTTCAGTCCTACATTTCTGACTCACAGCCATGTCTCAGTGTTTCCTAGTGCATTATGGGTAATGGCTAATGCATGATGAATCTCAAAGCCACAGAGAATAAACAACACCATATGAACGCTCAAATATCATAAAGCCTTCTTAAAATGGGAGTTTGTGTGTTCTAGTGTTTGGGTTGTTCTGCAAAATAACATATGATGGAAACTCCTGCAGTTAATCAATTTATTCTTATTATTATTACTACTACTAATAATAGTAGTAGTAGTAGTAGTATAAATGTTTAATTGACCAGCTAACCCCATCATTACAAGATAATAACATGTAATAAATAGTTATTACCATCTGCAGGAAAAGTCCTCATCACTTTCACAGCTGCTTCAAATCTTCTCTGATGAATCGACTTGTCGTTTTCCATCTCTGAGGACAGAAACTCAAAAAAAGCTACAAACGACAGCAAAAATGACATTAAAATTTATGCTGATGACATAATTATAGTTAAATTTTCTTAATGCGACCTGCGCGAGTTTAAATACATTAAACAAACTCTACTGACAGGCAATTTACAGTAAGACAACACTGAAATAAATCTATCTAGCTTTAATGAGGAATAAACCGTGTAATAAACTCGCCACCTGTGCTTTATCTATTTAACACAAAGCCTGTCTGAGGTACATGGCCTCATGGAAAATGTAGTTTTTATTCTCTTTGAATTGGCGTAAGAATTGCAGAAATGGCAAGGTTCTAAACTACAAGAGCCACAAACCCCTGCGGAAAGAGTATTTAAGCCCTATTACACGATGTCTGAATAACAAATTACTCTTTATTGGACCTATAGTGCACTACATAGAGTGTTAAACATGACCTATATATATATATGGTGTTTATGAGTGTTATTACATTTTTTGTTTCAAATATTGTTACATACCTGCTAAAACCCTTTGTGTGCTGTGTTTTAATGACACGAATGAGTTAAACGCTATAAAAATTTAATTCAACACTGTAGCTGTTAATTAATTACACTTAGTGTTAATTAAATATTTTAACTTCACTATAAATGTAACAGCCCATTATCATTCCCCGAAAACATCACTTTATGTGAGAAAAGAAATCACAGCGTCTCTGCGCTTCCGTGTTGCCGTGATGTTTCTCATCGCTTTTCTCCTATTGGACAACTCAGTGACGCAGCCAATAAAAACACAGCGCGAGGCGCGACTGTGAGGAGATTAGGCACAAAAACGGCGTGAGCCTCAATCTACCAGTGTTGTTCGATTACAAATGAAATAAAACACAGAACGACGCTGTGTCATAGCGCATTATATATATATATATATATATATATATATATATATATATATATATATATATATATATATATATATACAGTGGTGTGAAAAAGTGTTTGCCCCTTCCTCATTTCCTGTTCCTTTGCATGTTTGTCACACTTAAGTGTTTCGGAACATCAAACCAATTTAAACAATAGTCAAGGACAACACAAGTAAACACAAAATGCAATTTGTAAATGAAGGTGTTTATTATTAAAGGTGAAAAAAATCCAAACCATCATGGCCCGTGTGGAAAAAGTGATTGCCCCCTTGTTAAAACATACTATAACTGTGGTTGTCCACGCCTGAGTTCAATTTCTCTAGCCACACCCAGGCCTGATTATTGCCACACCTGTTCACAATCAAGGCATCACTTAAATAGGAGCTGCTTGACACAGTAAGGTCCACCAGAAGATCCTTAAAAGCTGCACATCATGCCGAGACCCAAAGAAATTCAGGAACAATTGAGAAAGAAAGTAATTGAGATCTATCAGTCTGGAAAGGGTTATAAAGCCATTTCCAAAGCTTTGGGAATCCAGCGAACCACAGTGAGAGCCATTATCCACAAATGGCGAAGACATGGAACAGTGGTGAACCTTCCCAGGAGTGGCCGGCCGCCCAAAATTACCCCAAGAGCGCAGCGACGACTCATCCAAGAGGTACCAAAGACCCCACAACAACGTCCAAAGAACTGCAGGCCTCACTTGCCTCAGTTAAGGTCAGCGTTCATGCCTCCACCATCAGGAAAAGACTGGGAAAAAATGGCCTGCATGGCAGAGTTCCAAGAAGAAAACCACTGCTGAGCAAAAAGAACATCAAAGCTCGTCTCAATTTCTCCACAACACATCTTGATGATCCCCAAGACTTTTGGGACAACATTCTGTGGACCGTGAGACAAAAGTGGAACTCTTTGGAAGGTGTGTGTCCAAGTATATCTGGCGAAGGAACACTGCATTTCATAAAAAGAACATTATACCAACAGTAAAATATGGTGGTGGTAGTGTGATGGTCTGGGGTTTTTGCGTTTTGCTGCTTCAGGACCTGGAAGACTTGCCATGATAAAAGGAACTATGAATTCTGCTGTCTACCAAGAGATCCTGAAGGAGAATGTCCGACCATCCGTTCTGTACTCAAGCTGAAACGAACTTGGGTTCTGTAGCAGGACAATGATCCTAAACACACCAGCAAGTCCACCACCGAATGGCTGAAGAAAAACAAAATGAAGACTTTGGAGTGGCCTAGCCAAAGTCCTGACCTGAATCCTATTGAGATGTTGTGGTATGACCTTAAAAAGGCCGTTCATGCTCGAAAACCCTCTAATGTAACTGAATTAGGACAATTCTGCAAAGATGAGTGGGCCAAAATTCCTCCAGGACGCTGTAAAAGCCTCATTGCACGTTATCGCAAACGCTTGGTTGCAGTTGTTGCTGCTAAGGGTTACCCAACCAGTTATTAGGTTTAGGGGGCAATCACTTTTTCACACAGGGCCATGATGGTTTGGATTTTTTTTCACCTTTAATAATAAACACCTTCATTTACAAATTGCATTTTGTGTTTACTTGTGTTGTCCTTGACTATTGTTTTAATTGGTTTGATGTTCCGAAACACTTAAGTGTGACAAACATGCAAAGGAACAGGAAATGAGGAAGGGGGCAAACACTTTTTCACACCACTGTATATATATATATATAAAACATTTATTTATTTTTCCAAATTTAATCACCTCAGGAACATCATTTTTTATTGAACTATGTTGCAAAATGGTCATTTTATTTATGTGATCTAATAGGTTTAGTAAACATTGCTTCATCTGTAGCTGTAGACACAATTTTTTTCATTGAGTTAAGAAATAAAAAGCACAGTAAATAAAT